>CM055195.1:25457724-25635224 GCA_029224185.1 Karalla daura
GCCTGTAATTGGCATCTGTGCTCCGCGATCCACCCCCACGACGGGGGAAAAGCTCCCTCCGGCCCTTACAAACCCTGATGTGTGGCGTGTGTGTGGGGGCGGGGGGGGACTGCGGCTCTGATACGCGACAATGAGAACCCCACCGCGTACCGTCCTCGCTCTCCTCGAAGGCGGGGTTTATCAGGCCGGGCTCGGGCTGCTCCCGGGTGGCACTTCGGGGCAGACTCGCCGGGTGTTTCGCCTCCCCGGCCGGCTCCCCGCCGTCGCCCTTGCGTCCCTTGAGCTCGTTCCACGAGGGCCTCTTCCTCTTCTCGGCCTCCTCCCTCAGCCGTCTGAAGACGGGACACCTGAGGGGACACAAAGGGGGGGGGGGGGGAGACGAGCGATGAGCGCCGCGCGGCCGCACGTCCCCGAGATCGACGGGGGGGGGGGGGGGGGGGGGGGAGCGGGCTACGAGGAGCTTTCGGAGGGTTTGGACGAGGAGCGGTATGCAGATGAGTGTTTCTCTGCATTGCAGGGTGTCTGGCCGAGAGGTGGCTGAGCGTGACGAAGGCAGGCAGAGTGCTAGGGCTGCCGGGGGCCTGAACTTTGCCTCCTGGCTGTTTGCGCAGAGAGGCAAACCCACACCCACAGGCCACCGCCTCACCTCGCCCTCAGCTCCGCGATTAGACGCCAGGAGCTGTGCGGCCCGGGGTTAGGCCGGGCAAAGCGTCAAAGCCTTCAGAGGGCACGCAGAGGGGAGGCCAACACTTCGGACAACGGTTATTGTACAGTCCCGTTTACCTTCGGGCTCACCTTCAGCGCGCGCGTGTTCGGAGCTACGGGGACAACAACTCGCATGTCTGAGTTTTGCCATCTGCGCACACCAGATCCTTCCGCGTCCGAGCCGCTCTCAGATCTATTTCTGGTGGCGCGGACAAAGAGAGAAACAAAGCGAGCCCTTTCAAAGCAGCTCCCGGCCTTTGTGCTACGCTAAGCTCAGCGGCTGCTGACAAAAAGGGGACGACAGATCAAACTCAGTGTCACGGAGAGAGACAAGGGAGGAGGTGTCACGCGGGGACGGTAGGATTACGCAACAGCGCGCATCTTTCTACCTCCGCTGCGTCTGTCACTACAACTCCAGAATTGCGTGGCTGCAGTCACTTGAGCAGATCGTGTCCGTAGTTGCTACGATAAGTTCCATTTGCTTTGCTAAAAGAACTCCTTGGCTTTGCCTTTTACTCCTATGCCATTTTTCCTACCATTCGTCCGAACCTTAAGCGACATGTGGCCGGAAAGCGGGCCGGCGTAAGAAGTGGTGCGACAGACGGAAACTGTGGTGTCCAGCGGTCAGGTCAGTGTACCTGCTCTCCACTGGTTCCGGCTCCCAGTTTCCCAGTTTCGTCCTCACGGAGGGTACAGGAACGGCGCGACGTTGGAGCATCACTACCACCTCGGCTTTCGGTGTCTGAACTCTCCGGCCCCAGGGACAAAGTGATGGACTCCAGGAGCCCGAGTTTCCTGACGGATGGCCTCCTCTGCCCTTGCATAACCCACGTCTTGCCTTTACATTCAACGTCAAACGTTTTAATATATATATATGCATATGTTATGGGTATCTCCTCAGGCTGCAGTTGAACAAACGCCCGACCTCACAGTGACCCGACCTGGTAATGAAACCGCGGGACGCCAGGAAGGGAAAGTTCCCCACGAGGGCCCCCCGCTCACAGATAGAAAGGTGTCGAGACACAAGGGAGCGAGCGGAGACAGGGACAGCCCTTTTCCTACATGGAACCCGGTCTTAAGAGGTGCAAGATGCGTCCACATTGCTTGTCATATAGTGCTTATCATACGGTAATAAGCATGGCAGAGCGATATATAGACAAAACAAATATCAACTCATTGGCCCAACAGAGATGGGGGTACAGCATCTGGTGTGACGGGGCTCCTCTGATGGGCCACGTCTACTGACAAGCAGAGCATGGATGCATAGTGCGCGTGCACGCGAATGGGCGAGGCGTACCTGTTGTGCAGGTGAGGCTGCAGCTCGCAGCGCTGCATCTGCTGCTGACACTCGGAGCCGTGCGGGCACGTGACGGTCAGCTTGTCCAGCAGGTTGCGGACCAGGAGGCTGGAGGGGCGGCACTGGTGCAGCTGCAGCCGCTGGCGGTCCACGGGGCAGAAGTCCTGCTCCTTCAGGAAGCTGCTCAGACAGTGGAAGCAGTACGTGTGCCCGCAGGGGGTGTCCATGGGTCTGAGGAGGGGCTGCAGGCAGATGTGGCACACCAGCTCGTCGTCCACCTCGTCCTGGTACTCGTACAGGTGGCTCTCCAGGCCGTCGTGCTGCTGGCCACACTCCTTGCAGACGCGGGCCCAGGACAGGCCCGCCGGGCCGCCGCCGCCGCCGCCGCCGGCAGCTCTGGTCTCTGTTGCAGCCATCGGCAGAGAGAGAGCGAGGGCCCCACAAAACGTCTTAGTCTCTCGAGCAGATCCGCTTCCTCTTATCTCCTCAAAATCCCCGCTCGGTGCCCTCCCTCTCAGCCCTCCACATCTGCCCGTCCGCTGCTAGAATCCACCGGGACAGTGACGCGAGGGTGCGCGGTCAGAAGTGCGATCTCCACGTCCTCATCCTGGCTTTCTGTGGAGAGAGAGAGAGAGAGAGAGAGAGAGAGAGGCGCAGTCAGGTCTGGGGCAGGCGCGGGATGGCCCGTTCCCACTCGTACCGTCCAGCTCCACAGGAAATGACACTTCCACAGGGCGACGGGCGGCGCGGCCGGCAACAAGCCGCAGCTGCTTCCTCCCGGCGCGTTTCCTGAGGGACAAAAGGAATTCTCATCCCGGGCCCAGGTCGCCGTGCCCCACACCAGAGGGGGCTAAACTCTGTGAAACGAGGCAACGGGGGAAAGCGGACCCGAAGTCAAGCCCCGGCTAATGGGAGGGAACAAAGGCACGGCGCCGCGGCAGAGTAGGAATTCTGAAAGAGCCGGGCAAGAAACGCAGCCCCCCCCGTCTCCATCCCTCTGCGCCGCTCCTAATCTCCGCTAATTCCCTCTCATGGGGGGGGGGGCGACGGGAAACGCATTCCTCAGAGCGACTTTCAGCAACTCGCGACCACGTGTCGCGCGAAGAGAAAAAGCTCAAGATGGAGCCCTGCGGTGGACCGGGCCCCAGCTCACCAGCACGCGCAGATACCGGACGCGATGTGGAGGCGGGCGGCGGGCGACGAAGATCCATCCGGCGGCCAGACTTCAGGTGGCGCACCTGAGAGGTCCTGGCGGGGGTTGGTCAACAGGTATGGGCTTCGGCCTTCCGAGGGGTGAGAGCGGCACAGCACCAAAGCACCCAGCGCAAAACGCCAGCGCACGCCGCCGCAGGGGACGCGAAACTGGAACCAGGCGCAGGCGAAGTCACCGAGACGCTCCCCTTTCACTTCCTCTCTCACGGAGACGCCGGCCAGTCACAGAAGCGCGTCCTCCTCCGTGCTCTGCTCCGCTCTGCTCTGAAACAAGAGGGTCCCGTCCGCCGCCCTTGTGCCTGGGAGCGACTCACCCGAGACGGTATCTCCGCTGTTGGGACTGCAAACGCCGGACCGACCTGGCAGCCGCCCCGAGCCTGAATGAAACTGGAGCCCTGCCTCTCCGGCAGCGCACCGTCTGAATAATGCCTGTGTGTGTGCGCGCGCGCGTGTGCGTGCGTGCGTGCGTGCGTGCGTGGACATTTTTGAGTGCACGAGCATGGATGTGTATGAGGTCTGGCTGGGCCGGTGTGAGGAATGCGGCGGGGAAGGGGTGGTGGTGGGGGGTGGGTCGGTGTAACTAGGCAGAGTGTTCCTCCAGCCTCTGTCAGAGCCTGTGCGTGCGTGTGTGTGTGTGCGTGTGTGTGTGTGTTGCTGGGGGTGGGGGGGGGGTGTTGCACTACCACAAGCAAAGTACTCTCAGCGGCTGAATGACTGATTGCAAACACACAAGAGCGATTACAAATATGTGTGCACGCTCCCCTGCACGGACAGGCACGCTGGCTGAGGTCACACAGGCTTCTCCCTCTCTCCCTCTCTCTCTCTCTCTCTCTCTCTCCCTCTCTGTCTTCAAAACTGATACCTCATCCTGTAATGGATAGGGGCGCGCGGATCCCGTAGCACAAGAGAGGGAGGCACAGGAGGGACCGGGCTCTGCTCCATTTCTTTGGAAACCGCATAACCCCACACAAGAATGCGAAACAACAGATACACAACACGGCTCCCTCTGATTCAATACACTGCGCTGCCCTGTGGCCCTGGGTGCAGCCTCTGCCCCTATCCCGCCAACACTCACTCCCACCGAGGCGGACTGTTTGTTCAGCGATAGAGCGGAGGAGCCGAGGGCCACTGCCGGACCGGCCGGGCGGGCTGGACTGGCCGGGCGGGCTGGGCCCCCGCCGTCCTAGCAGAGACGGGCAGTGACCCCGGGGACGTCCTGAAACGCGGACGTCAATAGAAGCGCTCTTCTTTCTCGGGACCCGTCCGCCTCTTCTTTCTCGGGACCCGTCCGCGCGAGATGGGGACCCGTCAAAGGGGCGGACGTCGATTCGTCGGTTCCGAATCGATGCGTCGACTGACAGCTTTTTACGCGTGGGCTTTGGTGCGCCGCTCATATTTTGTCTCTTCAGTTGTAAAAAGAAGAAAAGATACTTTTCATTTCTTGAGGAAAGTGTACTGGCCCAGGGATCGATGAAGTACTTAACAAGTGAAAGTGGCTGTCGGATTAGAAGATAACGATAATGACTGGCTCATCAAAGAATCATTTTAGGGCTGTGGACCACGGGCAGTTGGAAAAATTGGGGTATCGCCCTCTTTTCTTATCTCACGGCAAGACTGGGGGACACGGAGAACGCATGTTTAGGTCGACTGGAGACTCGAGAGAGTTTGAGAGCAGAGGGCGTGTGCGCGTCCCGCGTAGAGCGGGCAAGAAAACGGATGGGGGGACGACAAGACTGAGAAACGGCATCCCTTCGTCTCGAATTACAGCCAACGCGTGTCAAAGAAAACCTCCAAACCTCGAATTTCCACGTCCATGTCTGTCAGTGCCGGCCCGAACAATCATGCGACGGCCTGGGCTCTGGAGGGAAACGAGTTGGCGGTCGGCCCCCGGGCCGAGCCCAGTCAGCCGCCTCTCTGACGCTCTGACGTGAGTCACGCGCGCCGCCACGCCCTCGGGGGCCCCGGCGGCAGGTGAGGCCGCCTCGGACTCAGACTGAGACGGCCCGTGTGTCACGTCTACCTCTCCGCCATCCCAGACCGCCGTCCGGGATTAACGGATGAGCGTGTGAGCACGTGAAACGGAAGGTGATTCAAGCCGCCGCCCAGACGGGGAGGCCCCCTCGTCGTCTGTGCGGCGAAGGCAAACGCGTCCGTGATCGTCGGTCGCAGCAGGAGCCGGAACACAGGACACCACAGCCACTGCGAACACGGCAAAGCCTCGTCCATTGGGAGCCCCACGGGAGGGTTGCGTAACTGCTACGGAGACGACATGCAAAGTCCCCTTGCTTTTAATACAACGACAAATATTTGCGTTTCGCATCTGCGTACGGGAAACCTGAACCGCCCGAAGTTCCTCACTCCAACTCCAAAACAAACGCCGGCCATTAACTCATCATCGGCCCGCACAGAGGGCGAAAGCGAACGCGGCTCATAAACAAAAGCCCTACCCTACGGCCGAGTCCACCCACGGCAATAACTGATAATACGAAGCCGACGATTGATTACTGTCCGGGGAGATAAGAGGCAAATGTGACGGGCGGGGTCTGTCTCCGGATCTCGACAAAGCCGGCTCGATGACCTTCACCGAGACAGGTGTGCTCGCGGTTGCTGCAGACCAAGCAAAAAAACGCTACCATATAATGTTTTGCTGGAACAGACTCACTGCGTGCCCAACCGGAATACCCCTGTGTGCTCACGCCACCACCATGTGATCCCAGGAACAGGGTGTGAAAACTCCTGTTCACAGTGTTGACAGCGTTCACGCCACTGTCTACGATGCGTCCCCGGCTGAACGCCTCTGGGCTGCCGTGTACAACCGTGATTTTCTTTCTTTCCTCCTCAATCTTATCCTGTGAGGACAACGACAAATGTTTCAGGTGCCCTCCGACGAGTGCTGGCACGCCGACGCCAAAGCAACCAGCAATGGAGAGGCACGTCCGGCTAGATCCTTGTCATTTACGACGAAAACCTGCGATCGCATGGATCCCGCATCCCACCTCAGCAAGTGGGCCAAGTAACCTGATCACTGGGTGTCCTGGGGGCCTGTTCTTCTTGCATTGTGTGCTTGAGATCACGTCATTCAAGATCCCTCTTGATGCCAGGTGTAAACAGGGCCAGTATTGCCTCATTAGCTTAAGGTGGAGTGCACTAAAAGGAGTTTGTCACGCAGATTACATTTTTGCAGTATTATGCTGTATGGTAGAATGAGGATGAGCTGTTTATCATGATAGTTTTTCTCAGCTGATGCACGTTTTGTCTGAAGTCTAAAGTCACACATAACTGCAGTGATCAAACAGCTACTGAACAGTACAGTTGGATAGTAGAACATGACTGAGGCAGCATTTTGGTGAATTTCACCGTTAGATGTCAGCTTAGACACCCATTCCTCGACACATGATCCAACCTCTGACTCGATCGCAAACGTATATGGTTACTTCAGCTCCATTGTGAAGCAAGTAATCACATGATTATTTATGTGAGTGGCAGGCAATAGTGTGCGGTTGCCAGATGAGGATGAAATGGTGCCAGATCGGTGAAGAAATCGACGATAATGCACCTAAAAGCATCTGCGTCATTCATGATGGGTAAACACTACATTAACCCACTCCACGTCCACTCTAAAGTGGAACTACTCGTGTAAACTGCACTGAAATACTTATATCTGTAATTGGTTCTTAGCATAACACCGGTCCGGTAGTTTTCCAATAATTAACAAACACAGGTGGACGTCAGTTGACCATTTCTCCACCCAAACAAGCTCCAGCTAGGACATGCGTGCCTCCCACCCTGTCACCGGGGCCATAAATAACTCAGTGGCCGTCTTCTCCTGTCAGATCCTGGCTGTCGGGTTCGGTCCTAATCACTACATCAAGGTGACAGATGTAAATGATAGAGGAGGGTAATAAAAGTTAGGAAACGGACAGGGACCGAGAGGGACTGGAGCAGTCCTCTGACATAGCTTCACCTTCAGCTCAGAGGAGGCGCTAAATGCTACTGCACACCTTGAGCACGGAAACTCACTTTTCTGTCTTTTCCCCCCCTCACAGCCTCTATCAAATCCACTCCGCGGCGCCGGAAACGGACTGGCTCCGCCGTTTAAAGTCTCCCAACTCCTGGGTTGGACGTGTTTTCGGCGCTCGCGAAAGGTTCTTCTGAGCCCGAGTGGAGACAGAAACTGGTCTTACCTGTGTGAAGGTTGTTGTCTCCCGGAAGCGGCTAAGCTGCGTTAGCTCCTGACAAAGAGCTCCGCGGTCGGAGGCGGGACACGGGCTTAACGCAGCTCCGCGGCCGGCCGCGGTAGCCCCGGACACGCTGCCCCCTCCATGCTCTACCGCAGTGCCGTCGATGAGCTCTCTACGTCCCAGGTGCAGCTTCGACCTACGGCCGGAGGCTCACGGGCTGAGAGGCTGGGACTCTGTCCAGGTTTCGAGAGACGCCTCACTTCAGAGCTCAGGAGGGAGGAACTCCGAGTATGTGTGTGTGTGTGTGTGTGTGTGTGTGGGTGGGTGAGAAAGAGAGTGTGTGTGTGTGTGCGTGCTGTGCAGGTGTACACACAAACACGCCACTGCACTGCTCTGCTCTATTACTATGACTAACAGTGATAGAGCAGCTAATAGTGAGAGCAGATTTCGGTCCACTGTTACTCTGCACACTGATATACACACGCTGCTGCACTCCTCTGGTAGAGTGTGTGTGTGTGTGTGTGTGTGTGTGTGTGTGTGTGTACGCGCGCGCGCGTTTTGGCGCTCGTGCGCGCGCGCACTGTATAAGTGTAAGCTCATCAATGTACTGCTGTTACTGTATGTGTGTACTTAAGTACCCGCCGTGCAAGTTTACACGCACGTGTGCACAGCAATGCACTATTCTGTTACAGTGTGCGTCTGTCTAAACGTGTAGCACGATCTCAGGTGACTATTTATTTATTATTTATTATGAATTTCCCTCTGGGATTAATAAAGTATTTTTCGTTTCATTCATTCATTTTCATTCATTTCATTTCATTTCATTCCAATAACTACCAGTTATTATCCTGAACACTAGTGTACCTATACCGCTGCACTGCTCTGTTACTGTGAATGCATCTCTATCTATCTATCTATCTATCTATCTATCTATCTATCTATCTATCTATCTATCTATCTATCTATCTATCTATCTATCTATCTATCTATCTATCTATCTATCTATCTATTATCTGTCTGTCTGTCTGTCTGTCTGTCAATTGCCTATATATATATATATATATATATATATATATATATATATATAAAATAAATCATTTCCCCCTTTATCTCTCCAGGTGTTATTCCTTTCATCAAGTATGTGCAGCCCTGTTTCAGAAATGATTAGGAGATCAGGACGACGCTGCTGATAGGTGGTCAGAACTGTCACCTCACCTCAGGTGACCTGGGTTTCACCTGTAGGTTAGACTGGGGGCCGTGGAGTTTGCGTGTTTGCCTGTATTGATTTTCCCCAGGAACTCAATCCACAAACATGTACAGTATGTTTAGGTTGACGGGAGACTCCAAATTGCCCCTAGGTGTGAGCGTGTGAGTGAATGGTGACGTGTGATTGGCTGGTAAACTGTCCAGCTGGAAAAAGAACAGTGAGAAGAAACTGTGAGCTGGAAAAAGGTGGCTACCCCCAACGCAGTTAAAGTAAAAGCATGTAAGATAATGGACGGGATGAATGTAAGAATGATTTGGAATCAGTCTCGTAGCAGTTACACACAGACTAGATCACAGGGTCAACAGAAAGAGTTCAAATTGAGGACAATATAGTTGAAAAAAAAGGCATAATAATTGATCTGATACTAACAACATCCAGTGTCAACGGAAGTCAAGTGCTCTGTAGTGAAAGCAAATGGTGCAAAGGAATACATGTTAAATGAATACAATACAATTACTTCATGTACATGGAGTGTCCATGACAAGTTTTTACAGCTGTAGATCACAAATGTCAAGTAAGAAGCATCTTACCTCCCATATGGCTATGTGGGATCCACGGTTGGATGATTGGTAGCCTACGTGTCGGAGCACGCTTTGTATTTCTGTGTTGTGGTGTTGCCAGGTGCTGCATGACTGTACGTATAATTGTCCATGACAATGTATTGTCATATGCACGTCATATCTCAGAGACTCAGAATACGTTTTCCTCAGATCAGGAAAAGGTATTGCAATCACTAAAGGCTGGCAGGCTGTTTGCTGGCAGAATTGACACTGTCAATTGTTACATCATTGGTCTCAATGCGACCTGAAAGTACAAAACAGTTCTGACAAACAAAATCATCTTTATTGATCGAACATAAAATGACTGCGCAGTTGATCATGTATATGTATCATGTCCTTGTGATGGACATTTATACAGTGTTTGGCCTGCCAACATTGTCTATCTTTCAACAGAATTATAATTCTGGGTCGTCAAGTAGACATTATTCAACACTGTTATATGTGTACATATATATATTACCAGTTACAGGTAGTGTGAACATTTCATGCAGATCATATTTTATTTCATATGTTTTGCATGTCAAATCACATGCGATTCTAAACCAAACGGACTAGACTGTAACACATGTAAAGTAGAAAGGCATGGGTAAGTGAAGTTACATAAAAAAGCACAGAGCTTGAGTGTAGTTGTAAACTTTTTTATTCTTTCTGAGCTTTAGTGCCGCTTCTCACAATATTTATTGGGATAGGTCACAAACTCAAGCTGCACTCTCAAAACGTCTATGGCCTGCGCGTGTGGATGCTGCTGCAGTGAAGAACACCAGTGGTTTCGGGACTGTGCCAGTTGAAAGGGCTGTGACACATGAGCACGCGGCGTAAAGCAGCAAACCCCCTGCAGGACAGAAGGGAAGTCTGTGCCATAAAACTCCTCTGTGAAAGCCTGTTTCCCCCACGATTTATAGCCGCGGTAGGAAACCTCAATGCAAAGTGACATTTGCCGATACAAGCTCACAGAGTGAAGCACTCCATTGTGGTAGTGTAGATGTCAATTGGTCTATATTTTACTAGAACAGACAGATAGGAAGGAAGGGGAGCAATGTTTGGGTAAGAGTATTAAGCAAATTGCAGGATTAATAGGAAATCCAATAGGTTTCCTTTCATCTCAGGCGCTTCATTGCCTCTTCCCTAAATGATGTGAATAAAAGTGACCGTTACAAATGATTGTCTACTGTATAAATGAACCGGAAATCTATTTTACAACAGTACAGTACTTATACTATATAAGCTTGGATCTTATGGTCATGAAAAGGTTTGAGGCACCGCTATATTTCAGTAGCTTTATACCCCAGATTCAGGGAAAATCTTGAGCACAAGGCATATCTCTAAAGCTTTTTATACGGCCCGGTTGTGTTAAAACCGCACAAAGAGAATAATAAAGTCTGCAATTGTATTTCTTAAGCACCAAAACACAAATTGAAGATGCATATTCTGACATGACAATTTCAGACACAGTATACCCCCTCCCCCACCCCACCCCCAAAAAAACAAAAACAAAAGAACAAACAAAGGACATCGCACAGCAACTTCTCAGCTTGGCTGCTGATACATGGGAACACGGTGACAGCTGGAGAGGGGTCTGAGGACTCCGTTCAGTGTCTGTCGGCACGAATGAGAAAGAGTGACACCGTGTGTCCAGGAGTGGCATAGGACGAGAGAAAAGCTTGAAACCGGTCAGAAGTTTTGACATCAGACTCCTTACAATGCTTACTTGCACACTTTTTAAACGAGAATCAGTTGTTTATTAGACATAGGTTTGTTGCAAAGCCACCATTAGCAACATAATCACAGCAGAATACCCAACGATTCTGCATATTTACATTGTGTGCATCATGTTGTAGACATCTCCTGCATGCGGCTGCCTTTTTTTGGCAGGGTTCTGCAGGTACTGTCTGCCAAACTGGATTTCCCGGCGCTGAATTTTGTCAGCTTGCGATGGGAAACTTGGAAGTGGGGTGAAAACGCATCAACAAAGATAAACACTGACCTCACAATACAATACATCCTGAAGCTCTGTCTCGCTCTCGCGCACACACACCCACACACACACACACGCAGAATTGGCCAACAGCTCTGTGTTTGAGCTGCGGTACCTCCAAACAAGAGAGGGACTGTTTGTCTTTCCTGGGATCAGTAAACATCCTCAACACAAACAAGTTCCTCAGGAGTGAGAGGAGAAACTCACACCATCAGGGCAGCTGCAGTCTCACTCCACCGTAGCCTTTGATGTCCTTCAGAGAGAGCTGATAATGAAGGCCTCGCACATCTTAATTCTTTTAATTGGAGCCTGGATGTAACAGGTTGCTGATACCTTGTGGATATTGTCTTGGCTTGAGTTCAGGCACCTCGAAAGGTGGTTCATTATAAAAGATATGTCACTGTGCTACAAAATGCATAGTACAGTGGCTCTGACTGTAAATACAAACATTCTATATTTGACTTGCAGTACTGTCGGCCTCTTAGACTACTTTTCAGCCTCTGTGAGAGACAGCGGGCCGTGAAAATCTTTAAAAAATGTTCATTACTGTAAACTTTCGCTTTTAAAGGGGCATAAATGCCTTCCTGTGCACTGTTGTTAACAGCAAACATTACACAGCCATGGTGCATGTACTGCATGCTAGGAAGGTGAATTTGTGATTGGCCATCAATGACTCATTCATATGTTTCTGCTGGTTTTTGGACAACAGCAGTGGAACCGACTAATGACATTTCAAGCTGTACTGCTTTACGGACTTTGTGCATAGTTCTGAACATGTATATGTAGAAAGTCCATACCTCAATGGACCTTCAGACGCTGCAGTTACAAGTACATGTGCATGTGCTCTATTGTTTTTATTTTAACCGTTGCTAAGGAGAAACCACGGACGCTTTAAGTTTGCAGCAGCTTGCTGACCCCCGCCTCTGAGCACTCCAGGCTAAAAAAGAACCCTCCTCCATTCTGCCAAGGGTAGGACAGCGAGGCATTTGGTGCGGGCCACAGCTTGCAACGCAGCCCCGGGTCCTGTCTGGCCTCCACATGGCAGCTTTTAATCATTGACCTATGATACAAAACCCTGTAAAGCAGACTGAGACCTACCGGTTTCTCTGCACTCGTTTGTGGATCTTTTTTTATCTAAAAATCAAGCAATAAAAGGAACTTCTCAGTCAAGTAACTCAAAGAAAATGAAGCACACCTATGTTTAGCGTTATAGCTCAACATGTTGAGAACACTGCTGGGAGTGAAATCCAGAATAAGGCACACTCGTATGTTTGCGCACGTTCACTGAAAGACCCTTTCCTGCTTTCCCTGTGTAAATACTCCCCGGCCCGGATGATCTTCAAGGGCTTGCTTGTTTGTACCTGCCGTGTCGTTCTGCTCGTCCACCCAGCATGACACCCTGTAGCCCAGTATCAGCCCCTGTGAGATCAAAAGACCTGGGTGATTCTTATCAGTTAATATTCTTGTCCACCGTCCCTCCCCCTCCAGTCCAGCCTCCTCACACTGTTGACCTGAGCCTTGGAAACTGTGTTCCTTATGGCCCTTTGGCCTTTCCTCTTCTTATCACCGCGATGGCCAGGCCATGATAAGAACAGGTCCGGCCTCGGGGACAGAAGGAGGGTACTGTCCAGCCTTATAAGCCTCCCCTGTTGCATAACTCTGACACTTCAGGGCAGTAAAGAGGTTATCTTCGCTCTGTGCAAGCGGTCCTGTGTTTTACACACTCGCAAAAAGGCACAAGTGAAACATCTCTCACCGCTGCAAATTATACAGGTCATAAATGGGCACACTGTTGACCAAGGCTCGCTTTATTTTGTTACCTTTAATATATTCTGTGTCACTTTGGTTGCATGCAGAGTGGAATTTGAATGAGGATTCCTCCTGGTTCCTGGCTTTCTGCTGCCATCCACCTGTTTCCAGAAGTTTGATACTTGTGCCAACTCCGTAATATTTTAAACCCTGACACATTAAGACAGAGCATCTGTCTCCGTGTATGCATTTATGAGTATGCGGGCCAGCCGATCAGACAGACAGGGAGGACTGGTGTCCAAAGTCACGACCCTGCCCTGACCTGGATGAAGGAAATGGTCACGCTGCTCGAGACAAAGCAGGGCAAAGGAGAGTCTGAGGGGCTGGCTGGTCAGCCGCTAACAATGGGGTCCGTGCTCTGAGACCACAGGCCACACAAAGGCCAGAGAAACCCCCCTCTTCCCACTCCCACATTGCAATAGAGCTGGCATTTCACACTGGCCTGTGAACATCCATTCAATCAAACTACTGTTTAACCTGACCCCTGGCCTACACAGAAATCAAGATGAGTCTGGCGGGATATATTCACCTAACTGACCCCAGTGGCCTCGCTCCCAGTCCCTATACAACTCTCCCTTTCGCTGCTCTAGTTAGTAATGTTATCTAAAATTGCTAGATGTTCCCTATTTTGTAACTACAGCTCGAGATTCCAATGAATATTCCTTAAAAGCAAGTAATCAATAGGTCAGCCAATAAATAATGTGTCTAGTGATGGTTGTAAGGGGCAATGGCTCCCCGGGGAACAAAAGACTCCACCAGACCCTTCGTCTGGGTCAACTACCCTCGAGCCGGGGCTGAGAGGAGCGACCACATGACCCTCTCTCCTCTCAATGTACTGCCCCTCCCCTCTACCTGTACAGGGCTTGGATCAAGGTGCGGGGGCTGCATATCAAACAGACTGGGGCCTTTGATGTGGATGGAAACACAAACACTGATTTGAGCAGAGTCGTAACAGCTTATTTGTTCCCTTTAGTCATTCATTGAGCTGCTTGTTGAATGTGTATGTCTTCAAAGGACTGCTGCATGCACCGACGGTACAGTAGCCGAGGAGGCCCTGAGAGTGCCCTGGCCCTGGTGGGCTGTGGGAAGGCCATCTGGCTTCCTGTTCCTTAGATTTGATATTGATTTATTGGCTGTACATGGGAAGATAAGGGGGCACCAGCTGCCAGGAGTTCTCCTCTGCATCCTCACAGACAATGGGTCATCCCGGTCATCCACATCCTGGCTAAATAGGTAATGCATCAAGCCTTGTTAGATCCTTTACAAGGCAAATAGAAATCACAGAGAGAAGTACAACTTTTCTGCACAAATCCCAAATGAAATTTTCTCATTTCCACCAGCTCAATCATAAAGGGTTTTTTTACAATTAATCCCCACAGCTACTTTTGTCCTTTAAAAATGTTGCCTCGAACGGGGTTACATAAATCCAAGAATGTATTGTTGCATCATTACACAAAGTTATTGACGCCACTAATTCTCTGCTGCTTTTGCATATTATACTCTGTATTTAAGCACCTTTGAGTTGCAGTGTTTGTTGTAATACAGGCTGTTCCCGGTAATGAGGTGCAAAATTGCATTTACTATTCCTAACAAACCCTGACAAGCTTTCACAGTTTCGCCCATCACAGAAACCATTAATTCAAAATTAGGCACCTATGCATAACAAGTCTCCCATTCCTGTTAAGTGAGCTAGGCAGTGCAGCAGTTTGGCCTGGGCCTTGTTGGCTGAGGTGTGAACATGGTGTCACAGTGAATTGTGCTAATGCCTGATTTTTCTCACCGACCCCTCCACCCCTCCCCTTCAGAAGAGACACACTCACATACATACAGACTTTGGTGTTCCCCACCCCCCAACCCTTTCTTCCCTTTCCCCTCCCCTGCCGACACAGGCCTGTGATGTGACTGTCTCAGATAATGAGGCGAGAATTTTATTGCACCAGTCTGTGTGGATGACAGCGACCTGAGCCTCCCCGCACCCGCCCTGGTGTCCGGCGCCCTCTGCTGACTCCTGTGGGCTCGCCCCAGCCACACACACACACAACTCTCATGGGTCCCGAAGCAATGCACTTCAAAGTGGGAGATCAAGGGTCGACTTGCGCATGACACCCAGGGAATGACAATGCCTCTGCCTGCCTACACCTACTGCTACGTGCCAGTCCCAGGGACACAAAGGCAGGCAGGCTGCTCCCGCACTGCCCCGCTGCATGCAGGAAGTGCTCATCTGGGAGGGCCATATACATACAGGAAGAGGGCAGAGCTCCATGTGTATTCAGTACAAACACAGGGTAAGGGAGCACTGAGGGGCAGAGGGAGGACTGCAGAGGAGACAGACTGGCAGCACATTCACAGCAGTCTCCCGTTTGACTGCTGAAGCGCTGATTGATAAGACAGACAGCGTCACACCACTTATCTTTAAAGAGAGACATCCCAGTTTCTTATGTGCTACCACACACTTTCAACGGGGAGATCAAAGGACTTTCAAAGCGCTTTCAGCACTTTTTGTTCTATCGATCCCAGTTGTGAAAAGAACTAGATTTCTGCTCTTGACATTTTTCAGTTGCTGTGAAGTATTCTCCAAAAAAGTGCATTGATTCGCGAATACTTGATTCAAACACTTGAATCGTACAATATAGCGTTGTAAAGGCAGAACTTAATGGTCTCAAAATCATTAAAGTGACTGCTTCCTCTGCATCGAAATCCAAGTCTGAGCTTGAGATGAAGAGCGCAGAGATGAAGGCCGCTATTCCAGTCTCTCTCTCTCACACACACACACACACACACACACACACACACACACACAAACACACACGCTTTCCAACCCCACATAGGCAGCTTGAGGGGGAGTGAGAGGCACCTCTTGTGATCATTTCCTCTGGTTGGCTGCTCTGTTATTCCAGCAAGCCTTTGTGAGGGGGCCAAGTGGTCTGGCTGCAGACGGAGTGCGGGCTCCTCGCATGCATCTAAGGTTGTCAGCTCGGCAGGGGAGGGAGGTGCTCCTGGCAGGACGAGACGAGAAAACAAACAGGCCGCTGAAACAAGACGACAACAAATCCCTGCTGATTGATACAGTACATACAGTAAACCAGACTGAGCGTCTTGATCCATGGAAGCATAACAAAGGATTTGCCTGAAAGAACTTTGACAGTGTTGCTGCGGATCAGTCCAAACCAAAACCTCTCCTCCCTTTCACTCAGAGGCTCACTTTATATGCACATCCACACTGTGGAATGTCATGCCGTTTTGGATAAGATTCCTTTAAAACAAAATAACAAGAGTCTTGTTCTTCATGAATAATGAATAAAAAGAGAAAGGAAATGCACTTTTGATATCCTGCTTTTCCATTTTTTGTTTTTTAGTTTTTCACAGCCATGTCAAGCCCAATCCCAGGGACTCCTAAAGTATGGAGTGGGCACCCCCTGCGGTGCGCAAGCTGTCGCTTGGGGGTGCACAACATGAGTACCATAGTCTTATATACTATTAAGGTGGGGTACATAACTTTCTACACCTACACGTCCTTCACTGAACGAGAGCCCAGGGAACTGAGGCGTATCTCTGCAGTGTTGAAGTGATTTGTTGCAGATTGAGACGTCTGAATGTCCAAAGCAAAGGTTTTAAGCTCGCTGTACACATGCACCTCGGCTGTGGGGCAATGTAGCGCTGCCGAGAGGGCTTGCTCTGTCCCTCTTTGAAAGCTTTGTATACATGAAAACAACAGTCCAAAGATCAGGGGTTGCTGTGGTCTGGGTCTGGACCCAGACCCAATCCTGTCCAGGCTCGAACATGTGATTCAATGTGCGCTCCAGGAGCTTGCTGTCCAACAGCATTCTGAAGCCCTCTCATTCACATCACCACCTCCACACTCAACATATCAGTCATATTATTCTATTTATTATTTTTCTCCCCGCCATTTCTACTGGGAGAGCTCAGTAGGCCCATTATTGAACATTTTGCTCTTTGCTGTTATTCTATTAAACTTGATACCTTATATGTGTCTATAAATAGTCTTTGCATTAATGTGTCGGAAATTTGGGGCGCGTCGACCAACTCGGGAGGCAGAATGGGGAGCGCGGCCCAGAATGCTTGGAAACCGCAGCCCAAAAGAGAAATCAATAACTTGGCATATAGCACCACCTATAGAATTCACGTCATTACTACAGTCTCTCTGACTCCAGGATTGCATGCTTTCTCCCTCTCTCTCTCTCTTCTCTCTCTCTCTTCTCCAGATACTGTTCTTACAGTCCATATAAACTATTGTTCAGGTTGATTGGAGATGCTAGATTGACACAAATGAAGGCAATCGAAACACCACTGGGTACTGAGTGAGTAAGATAATGGAGGGATTGGTATACTATATTTTGTGTACTGACATTATTTGTACTGTTGTCCTGTGCTTACGCTATTCACCTTTCTTGTTTCTGGACAAGTTCCTTGTTGCCTTGTAGCCTTGTAACTGAGATTCCGATAATACAGTAATAGTGGCCTATATCAGCCACATGGTAACATGCTGGAAAAAGAGGAAATGATATACAGCACCTGGACAAATGTCCTCCTCAGGGCAAACGTTTTAATGACTGCTGATTAATGCTATTGAATCAGCTGGCTCTTAATGGGCCACATCGCCAAAGCGATGCGCCAACTGCTCTCAGCCCTCAATATTAAATATTAAACATATACATACACATACTCAGCATTAAACCCTGGTTATCTTTATGCACTACATCTAGACTTTCCCCTAGAAGTTTTTTCAGGCCCGGTGATACCCACTGTAAAACCCTAAACAGACGAGACGTGTGGAAAACCTTGATCCCATTAAGATGGTGACTACTTACAGCTGCAAAAAGAACCTGTGTGAAGTTGGCACCCCATATGTTGAAAATATGAATAAAAGCGCTTTGAATCGTTTGTGCATCGTTTGTGCACGTTTGTGCAGGCAAAATTAACATTTGTGCACAAACTGTGTTCAAGATATTTCACTTTAAAGAGGTTGGTGACCTTAGGTCACGCAGCCCCCCATTAATGTCCAAATGACTCAAAAATGGTTGGAATCGTTTGTGCATCATTTGTGCACGTTTGTGCAGGCAAAATTAACATTTGTGCACAAACCGTTTTTAAGATATTTCACTTTTAATTTTTGGAAAGTGGGTCACTCAGCGATTAGCTTAATGCTAACATTGCATTGAAATACCCATTGACGAGCTAGCGCATTAGCATCGCTCCGTTTTTAAGGTCTTCTTACAACATAATGAACTGCTACTAAAACTTCAGCAGGTAAATTGAACACAAGAAGCTACCCACAGACATATGTAATCCAGGGTATAGCTGAGAAAATGAACCGGTCAAAAAAGACAGCAGCAACAACAACAACAACAACAACAACAACAACAACAACAACAGCAGCTTCACTATTAGCTCTCTGCCGTGAAAAAAGGACACACAGCACAGCAGCGCCTCCTATCGCCTTGGTGCAGGGGCAGACGTGCACACGTGCAGCCATCTGTCCAAGGTAACTACATGCTAAATACTGTTATTTTAAATGCCTTGTATTTCTACATATTGATGACTGATTTAAAGTCAACAACTACAAATTCAATTCCTAGAAGTTTGAGACACTTGGTAAGATATATAATTGTAAATATCATGTTGTAAATTAATGTAAATATAATTTTGTGCAAAGACAGTTGTGCAAAGACATACCAGTGTTAAAACCAACCAAAATTGATTTTAATTAATTAAATATAACAGGGATTAGTAATTGCTTTTAATTATGAATCCCTGTTTTGAGAGAAATACAGGGATTGCAAGGAGTTTTATTTGTCACATGTATAGAAATCAGTGTTGTCAAGAAAATCACAAAAAGTCACTTTTGGCTATCTGTTTTTATTCATAATTTACCAAGTGTCCCAATTTTGGGACACATTGGCTTGGTAGACCCAGCCAATGACATTCTACTTTCATTTACATCAGATGCCAAGGCCACCTGACTTCGGTCACCCACCGACTGGCTGCTGGAGGCCGCCCCGGAGTACTTCGGCCGCAAGCTGCGCCCCGCCAAGAGCTAGCCCCAGGCATGTCCCCTCGTACAGATATGTGTGTCTCCACCCCCGCCCCCCCCCCCCCCCCCCCCCCACCTCTCTCCGAACAGACGGTTTTCCTCCTGCGTGGTAAACTCTCTCCGGATCACTACCTCCCAGCTGACGAGCACTGCGGCGGAGAGCTGCACGCCATCGGACTGCTACCCAGTCCGCCCAGATAGCGTCTGCCCCCCCCCCCACACACACACACACGTTTTGCATGCGACCGAGCAGCACCGACAAACCTCAAGAGGAGCGCGGGGGTCTTCGGGCGAGCGAGTGGCGACCCTGAAAACTCACCCCTCCACGTTCTGAACTTTCCCGCCGCGTCCGTACCAAGTGGTCTTAAAGGACTTTTATATATACAGATGCAGATATAGATACATATGCAAGGACGACATGTTTTATCCACCACACGTCATCGCGAGGGGTCACCCGCTGTCACTTTGACAGGAGCTCCCCCCCCCCCCCCCCCCCCCTGCAATCTGTGATTGTATCGCCGTTCCCCGCGCGAGGAGAGGCAGCATGCCGCGCTCTCAGCTCTCACTCAGCCTCTGCACAGACTCGGGCCGGTCGGCAAACGTATGCAACGCATGGGGAGGAGAGTCGCAGGTAATTGCCACATGACGTGTCTGGGATCACACGGTTGAGAAAATGTCATTTTAGTCCCACGGGAGGAGTAGGCCATTTAAGATCTGCATGCTACCAAGTTTGTTAACTCCAATGCACGCCTTTGACTCACTGATGCGATGTTTAATATGATTTGTTTAAGTCTTGTGTAACCACTAGAGTTTGGTACAGTTCCTAATAAAAATCCAATCACCAACCCCACAGAGCATGTGTACATGTGAAGAGGGAAATGGGGGCAGAAACGGACGCCCCACCGTTCCAGATGAACACATTTGGTGTCAGGGGACTTTAGGTGTTACACAGAGCATGAGGCATCTATCTCAGCCTTTGCCGTTCGTGATAATAGTGCTAGGATGGATTGTCACGTTTCTGCAATGCTCAGTACACAGAGATATGGTTGCCAGCCAGAATTTGAATGCTTACAACTTTTATCTCGCAGGTTTTCAGTTGATGAAAGGAAGCACTGTGCCTGTCGTTTGGATCACTGGTTGACAACACTGTGGTAAAAAGGAAACTGATCGGAGATCTCGCAGAAAAGGAAAACATAGATTTGATTCCTATTTCATATCTTCTGTATTTTCCCAGCAAGAGGGAAACAAAACCATCCTCTTTGCAGTCTGCAACGTTTCACCACAGATTAACTCGTATAGGACTGTCCTTTACTCCGTTTATTATCTTACCTTATATAGATATATATATATATATATACGCACACACACACACACACACACACACACACACATATATATGCTGATTTGTATGCTGATATACGTAAAACACAAATTATTTTTCAGTTGCTGAAAGTGCACAGGTATCACCCTAAGTACATAATATGAGCTTTGTAAATCTCCCATTTGGTTCTTCAAGGAATATTAACAATACCCAACTCTGCTGTCCTGGAGAGAGCAGGCCTCCCGGGTCAGTGTGTTGCCCTGTCTTCACGGTTGTCTGTGAAGAGGTAGAGACTGCGTCCTTCAGCTCTGTGGACACGACCCCCCCCCCCCCCCCCAGGAGAACAGAGGGACCCCTGATCAGATGATCTGTCGACTGCGCTTCTCTCAAGCCAGCTCTGACACCTTGTCAAGCGGCACAAGCCAGGAGGAGTGCTTCCTGCCTGCCTGGGCTTTCTACTCATAGAGAAGGTGAGTTCCTGTGGAAAACACCTTTTTTAAAGATTTATATAACCTGCACCCAGCAGTGGGTTGTGCTACCACAAAAACATTGGCTGTCCACCATATGTCCACCTCCAGAAGGCCAAGGACCCAGAGATCAGTATTATAGTAATGTTTTGTGAACATTGTTTTCAAAATACGCTTTTTGGGTTTGCTTAAAAATAAGCCACCTGCATCTAAGAGACCTGTGAGGATGTCTGAGCAGCACAGGCCCAATTGCCTAAAGGTTTCAACAAAAAGGCTTCAACAAGGAATCAGGTTTGATGTGTGGCCTCTCTACAGACAGAGCAGTCAGAAAGTCTGGAACCAGAGTTTCCAGAGTCTCCATCAGGCAGCTTTCAGTACTGCAGTGTACAGAGCGGAGAGAGTCAGAGCTCCTCACTGCTTGCTGCAATGATGCTGTGAGTCTCAGTCGCTCATGTTTGAAGAGGTGAAACCCCTCCCTCTGTCAGATGGGAGAGGGTGGACCCCAGAGCTGAGGCCAGAGAAGCACAGCTGATCTCTGACAACCAGCCGCTCTTCCACCTGAATAGTGAATGAATGAAGATAAAAACCCATGTCCAAAAATCCAGTCCAATCCTTTGAGCTCAGGTTTATAATGTGTGCGACTCTGTCCTGATCATCTAACTAACACGAGTGTAGGGGCTTGTGTCCTTGTGATACCGATCATGTCCGGTCCCATGCCAGACCCCCTCAGATGCAAAAACAGGTCAGTAGTCCTGACGGGGCTGTTAAAGTTCAAAGTTTTGAAATTCACAACGAATCAACTATATGTGCTCTGTGTGCGATGCGACATAGCACACACGTAACCTCACCACCATCACCACAGCGCAATTCATTGAATTCAAGAGCATACTGTTCATTTAGAGTTTACTGTTTTTTTTCATTCATTATTATTTTACAGTTCATTTACAGTCTGTTATATTTCACTGTTTATCAACATGCTATTTATTTACAGTTTGTTATATGTATTATTTATTATACTGGTTATCTACAGTTTATTACATTTTACTGTGCATTATTAATATGAATGTTTATTGTTTGCTCTCTTTTATATCATCTTTTATATGCTGCTGGAAACGTAAATGTCCCTGAGGGAGTCATCCCAAAGGGATCAATAAAACCCTGTCTGCAGTCTAAACCTTCACCAAAGTGAAGTCCCAATACTGAAGAAACCTTTGCTCACTTAACTAATGTATTGCACATTATGAAGTCCATCATGTGTTAGTGTGTGTACAGTATGTGTGGAAGGTGGATTTGCTTTAAAACAAACAGCATGACTGAGCAATTCATTCAAATCATCGCAACTCAGCCTTTCTGCCTGGACGGAATGTTGGTGCGTGCATGTGTGTGCGTGAGCGATAGCGCGCGCGCGCGTGTGTATATGTGTGACATCACGGATTTTAGAAGGGAGAATGGAATCTCGTGTCATGTTCTAGAAGATGACACGCTTGCAGCTGTATGTAAGGGGCACCTGTGCCTCAGGGCTTCATTCCTTCTCGACGAACGCAGCAGCCACCATGGTCACTGTAAGTAACACCCCAGAGATGGAAATCACGAGCGTAACGTCCTTGGACTGGGCCGTGGAAACACCCGCTCCTCCCACGGATCAAGATCCCGTGCCCCCTGCCCCTGAGCCCGAGGAGGACGTCAAGAAACTCGAGTTCTTCGTCTCCACCCTCGCCGTGAGACTTCTGACGAAGTGTCACGCCGTGCAGGGCCGCAGCGTGGAGAACTGGACCGGCCACGCCAGGAGGCTGACGGCCTGGACCCTGCAGGGGCTCGACGTCCAGGGGCGCTGCCCCAACCTCCGCAAGACCAAGAAGGTCTGCAGAGCCGTCCTGGAGGAGCTCCAGGAGCGGTTCGGAGGGAGGCAGACGCTGGAGAGGCTCGCGCGGCTCCAGCATTCGGCCGTGGACCGGACCATCGCCGAGGTCCTGCGGTCGCACGTCCGGGAGTGTGTTTCCAGCAGCACACAGGCGTCCAAGTCCAGCTCGTGGTGGAGGGAGGCGCTCAAGATCGCAGCCATCATCGTGGGGGGCCTCGCCGTCTTCGCGCTGATGGCCCTCATCCCGTAAAGCTCCCAGGGAGCTTTGTGGAGTTTGCATGTTCTCCACGTTTGTGTGTGGGGGGGTTTCCTCCCACACAAAAACATGCATTTTATTGCTTTCTTTCTTGCTTGCTTTCTTGGCATCTCCTTGTTATTGGTGTTTTTGTATTTTTCATTGTTACTGCTGCTCAGGCCTCACAGGACCCAGATGTGGAAGCAGGCTTGTGAACGGGTCTCAGTGTCCTCTGGTAAGTCGCCTCCATTAAATGTGGTTTATCATTAAATCTGTTTGACTAGATGCAAAGTGTGTCCAAAAGAAGTGACGTCTAATCAATAGAACGATGCATGAATCTCATCTACTGCAGGTAGAGGAGCTGAAGCCTGACGATGGACCTGTTCCATCAGAAAAGCCTGTTTCAGATGTAAAGATCACATCACACAGCTGGAGTCGTTGAGGTCTCACAGGATTTGGATGTGGAAGCAGGCTTCGCAACGGGCCTCAGTGTCCTCTCGTAAGTTGCCTCTGCTAAATGTGTTTTATTACTAACCCTGTTTGACTAAATGTTAAGTGTAAAATCAAAGTTTTGGAAAGTAAATATGATTTCTAATTAACACCATGATGCATGAATCTTGTTGATTGCAGGTGGAGGAGCTGAAGCCAGATGATGGACCTGTTCCATCAGAAGAGCCTGCTTCAGATGTAGACATCGCATCACACAGCTGGAGTCATTGAGGTCTCACAGGACCCAGATGTGGAAGTAGGCTTATGAGTGGGCATCAGTGTCCTCTGGTAAGTCACCTCTACTAAATGTAGTTTACTACTAAACCTGTTTGACTAAATGCAAGCTCTGAAATCAAAGTTTGGAAAGTAAATATGAATTCTAATTAACACCATGGTGCATGAATCTTGTTGATTGCAGGTAGAGGAGCTGAAGCCTGATGATGGACCTGTTCCATCAGAAGAGCCTGCTTCAGATGTAGACACCACATCACACAGCTGGAGTCGTTGAGGTCTCACAGGACCCAGATGTGGAAGTAGGCTTATGAATGGGCCTCAGTGTCCTCAGGTAAGTCACCTCTACTAAATGTGGTTTATTACTAACCCTGTTTCTAAATGTAAAGTGTAAAATCAAAGTTTGGGAAAGTAAATATGAATTCTAATTAATACCGTGATGCATGAATCTCATCTACTGCAGGTAGAGGAGCTGAAGCCTGATGATGGACCTGTTCCATCAGAAGAGCCTGCTTCAGATGTAGACATCACATCACACAGTCCAAAATCTTTTTCTTGGTATTTCTTGGTATTTTCTTGGTATTGTTGGTTATTATTGCTGCTAACTGTCCTCTGGTAAGTCACCTCTACTAAATGTGGTTTATTACTAACCCTGTTTGACGAAATGTAGCTCTGAAATCAAAGTTTTAATACCACGATGCATGAATCTCATCGACTGCAGGTAGAGGAGCTGAAGTCAGATAATGGATCTGACATGACATCACACGGTCCACAATCTGTCTATTTCTTGGTATTTTATTGGTATTATTGATTATTATTGCTGCTAACTGTCCTCTGGTAAGTCACCTCGACTAAATGTGGTTTATTACTAACCCTATTTGACTAAATGTAGCTCTGAAATCAAAGTTTTAATACCACGATGCATGAATCTCATCGACTGCAGGTAGAGGAGCTGAAGTCAGATAATGGATCTGACATGACATCACACGGTCCACAATCTGTCTATTTCTTGGTATTTTATTGGTATTATTAAGTATTATTGCTGCTCAGCCTGCAAGAGATGTAAACATCACATCACACAGCTGGAGTCTCTGTGGCCTCACAGGACCCAGATGTGGAAGTAGGCTTATGAACGGGCCTCAGTGTCCTCTGGTAAGTCACCGCTACTAACTGTGGTTTAATTACTATATCTGTTTGACTAAAGGCAAGCTCTCAGATCAAAGTTTTGAAAAGTAAATATGACTTCCAATCAATCACATGATGTATAAATCTCATCAATCTCATCTGCAGGAAGAGGAGCTGAAGCCAGACAATGGAGATGTTTCTCCAGGAGAAGCTGCTCGGGTGCATTCTGCACATAGCTGCTGCTAAGGTCCCGCATGTGGAACAGGGGGACAAGAAATCTATTTATTCTCAAATGAATGAATCAAAATGACAAATAAAAACTTGCCACGAATTCAAGTGTGTTCATTTACAAAACTTTGCATTAGACACAGAGAAGAGTGAAACCAAAACACTCGAAAGGTGACACGTTCCTTCTTTCTTCAGGGGAGTAAAAAAAGAAAGTACGTATTTTCTGAGACATGCAATGACATTTCTCGACAGTCAGAGGAATTAATATTGTTCTATTGATCTAGACTCTGATCTCATTAAAGATTATGCAAACTACCCACACTACACAACTCATTTAAAGATGTGTGTTGAAATATATCATTGTTTTACAACAATCACACAACGCTTGTTATTACACACAAGCGTTGGTCAATGAAACATGCAACTGCCAATAGACACAATTCCAACCTCAACAAGGCTGTGATCACAGACTCATATTGTAACGCCACACGTTTCAACTCAGAACTGAGCTAGGGAATTTGATGAATGAAAATATTGTAAAATACAGTATTTAAAAACAGCCGAAAGGCTAGACCGGGCTATTTGCATGGCATCACTCATGCACAGTGCAGTTCAACATTGTATTGATGAATAGTGTATAAAAATAAGCAAAATCTAAATAAAATGTGTCTATGGACATGGGGGCATCATAGACGACACCTAACATGAACAGCACAACTCTTCAAGAAAATCGAGGATGCCGAACAGAGAGATTATACTGATGTCAGACTGGTGTTGAAGAGTCCCCAATGTTTGGGATGAATGAGGGCTTACATTTCATACAGCTCGGGATGCATTCTACTTCAGCTGAGTGCAGGATAAGATCACAATGTGTTCATGGATTTTAATGCGTTAGTTAAACAGTGGACAAGAGCAAAGTCCATGAACTGACCTCAGTTCAGACATTTCGGTGCAACACACAGCAGCTTCACTGCTGATTTGGATCTGATCTGATCTGGATCCTGACGTTCATGGTCACGACTGTGGTGTATGGCTTTCAGCCAAAGCGCGGGACCACGACAGCGTGACACTGTCACTGTAACTGGCGGCATAGAGCCGTTGGCGTGGCTGCCGAAGAGGCAATAAAAAGCATTGTGAACACACGAGATTGTCCGTGTGTTATTGGACATAACATTGGCGACGAGGATGGAGCTCCCGCTTGCACCCCTGCCTCCCTTTCTTTCTCTACCCGGAGAACCGCCGGTACCGTGGCCCCGCTGGTATGAGTCGTTCAGGACTTTTATTGTGGCCGTCGGGTTAGACGATGCTAGCGATGCTAGGCTGAGGGCTATGCTAATACACAGCCTGGGCAGCGAGGGACAGCGGATTTTCGGAACTCTGGGACCCGCACCGAAGTTTGACGACTGTGTGGCCTTGCTGTCCGGACACTTTGCTGCTCCACAGAGCGTCACAGTACGCCGCATCGTTTTCCGCCGACGCAAACAGCGGCCGGGTGAGTCAGCCCACCATTACGTTGCCGACCACTGTCGAGAGCAGTGGAGTTAGCGTTCCAGCTCGAGTCGGCTGCTCAGTTATCGTCACAGATAGCGGCTTCGGACCCGCCTTCCCCTTGCCCCGCTGTGCTGGCACAGACAGTAGCCCTGACTACCCCACTCTCTGAGCCCTCTTCCCCTCCCGACGAGCTCGAGGTGAACGTCGCGGGACGCCGGGACACCACGTCACGGCAGCATTGTGGGAACTGCCGATCACCATCTCACCCCACACGAGCACCTGGCTGCCCGGCCACGGGGCAGCGGTGCCGACGCTGTGGTAAGCTGAACCATTTCTCCAGAGTGTGCCACTCTGCCCCGGCCCCTGCACACCCCCGGCCTCGCTCATCCACGTCTTCCGGCCCAACGACGGTCCACTCAGTGGGCTCCAGCACCAGGCCATTCAAGTGGTGCATGGTGGAACTGGATGGTGTCAGCCTATCGCTGCTGCTCGACACTGCAGCCTCCAGATCTATCCTCAATGAGTCCACGGTGCGCCGGTTCTTCCCTCGGCTGTCGGTTAAGGCTGGCGCGGAAGATCTGTACGGCTACGGCCACGCTAAGATTGGCATGGTGGGCACCGCCACCTTCTCTGTGCGTTACGGCTCTAAGACTCTCCCAGCATTCACCTTCCAGGTCTCACGCCAGGGCACTCACCTCCTCGGTTTCGACCTGTTCTGCGCCCTGGGTTTCTCCATCACGGACAACCTGGGTGCCACCATACTGACGGTGACTACGCCCTGGCTGCACCGCTCGCCGGGCTGGGTTGCCTCACCGCCTTCAACCACCAGCCACTTGTTGATCCGGCTGTGACCCCAGTCATCCAACCCCTGCGGCGGCTGCCCCTTGCCCTGCGTGACGATGTCACTGCTGAGCTGCACAAGCTCCTGGACGCAGGCATCATTGAGCGGGTGGACGCGTCCCCAACCTGGTCGGGGCGAAGAAGAAAACTGGCGGCCTACGGCCCTGCGCCGACCTCAGGCAGGTTAACAAGGCAGTGATCCCTGATAAGTACCCACTACCCACCACGGAGGAGCTTTCAACCAAGTTTCACGGCACGACAGTATTCTCTAAGCTTGACCTCCGGCAGTTCTATCTGCAGGTTCCTCTCCACCCCGAGAGCCGCAACCTCACTGCCTTCGTGACCCACATAGGGGTCTTCAGGTACACCCGCATGCTATTCGGTCTCAGCTCGGCCCCCAGCTGTTTCCAGAAGATCATGACCACCATCTTCGCTGGCATCCCAGGTGTGGTCGTGTACCTGGATGATATTGTGGTACATGGAGCGACGTCCGACCTGCACGATGACCGCCTCGCCAAGGTACTCAACGTGCTCGCACGCCACAACCTCACGCTGAACGGGGAAAAGTGCATCTTCGCTACACCAGTCATTGAGTTCGTGGGCTTCCGCCTGGCCGCTGACGGTCTGAGCCCGCTCCACTCTAACGTTGACGCCGTCCTGCGCCTGCCGGAGCCCTCCTGTCCCGCTCAGCTATCGTCGTTCCTGGGGATGACAGCGTTCTACCTGCGCTTCCTGCCCCACTATTCTGAAACCACTGCCCCGCTGCGCGCCCTCCTCAAACAGGACACGCCCTGGTCCTGGACGCCTGAGTGTTCTGCCGCAGTCCGCCGACTGAATGCACAGCTCACCTCCCCTCCTGTGCTAGCCCATTTTGACCTGCAGAGCCCCACGTTCGTGACCTGCGACGCCTCCAACACTGCCATCGGCACCATCCTGTCCCAGCTCCAAGGTGGGACTGAACGCCCTGTGGCGTTCGCTTCAAGGTCACTCACCCCAACTGAACAGAAGTACTCTGTGGGGTAGAGGGAGGCCCTGTCCTGTGTCTGGGCATGCGAGTGGTGGCATATGTATCTGTATGGACGACACTTCATGCTCCGGACAGATCACCAGGCCCTTACAGCTCTCCTGGCCACATCTGGATCAGGGCACAAGCTGCTCCGCCTGTACCGGTGGTCAGAGAGATTACAGGCCTACAACTTCACCACAGTGTTCACACCAGGCAGAGACAATGTCGTGGCCGACATGCTCTCCCGAGCCACACCTACCCCCGCACCCGACACCATCAACGACCACTCTGAGTCGGAGCTGGTCCTCATGCTGCACGAACCCCTCCAGGCTGCCGTGTCCCTGCAGGATCTCCGGACGGCGTCTGCACAGGACCCAACCCTCTCTCAGCTCCGCACCTTCATCCAGGAGGGATGGCCTGCCAAGGTGCCGGAGGAGCTGGCGCCCTACCACCGTGTCAGGCACGACCTTTCCTGCTGGAACGATGACTGCGTGGCGAGGGGGCTGTGTGCAGTGATTCCCAGCACCCTGCGAGGACGCATCCTGACCATAGTCCACGAGGGGCACCTGGGCGTTGTCAGGGTCAAGCAGCGCTGCAGGGGCTTAGTCTGGTGGCCAGGCATCGACAGGGACATCGAGACGATGGTGAAAGACTGTACAGCCTGTCTCACCAGCGGCAAGATGGGCCCGACCCCGCCTCCACCTTTACAGCCCCTCCCGTGGCCAGCTGCTCCATGGTCCCACATCCAGGTGGACATCTGTGGGGAACTTCACGGCATTCCCCAGCACCAACGATTCCTCCTGGCGGCCTACGACCTTCACTCCAAATGGCCTGAGGTGCGTCCTGTCGGGTCTGTAACCACACAGGTGGTCACTGACTTCCTCTCCTCCCTCTTTGCCCGCTGGGCTGTGCCTGACACCATCACCACTGACAACGGCCCCCAGTTCATCTCGGCGGATTTCGCCTCCTTCGCGGAGAGGAGGGGGATCAAACACGTCAGGACTGCCCTGTACCACCCACAAGCCAACGGCGGCGTGGAGAGGTTTGACCAGACCCTCAAGAATGGACTGAGAGCGTACCTGGCTGATAATCTCCCATTCCCAGCAGCACTGCAGAACACCCTGCTGCACTACAAAGCAACACCTCACGCTACGACCGGCTGCTCTCCAGCTCTCCTCATGCTGGGACGTGAACTCCAACTTCCTTTGGATCGTCTTCGGCCTCCTCATCAAAACACCCCAGCAGTAAGAGCCACCTCATCATCACCCAGCGACAGAGTAGCAGAACAACAACACCGCATGAAGCAGCACTTTGACAGGATGCGTCGGGTGAGATGCCCCGGACTCACAGTGTCAGACTGGGTCCGGATCCGCAGACCCAGTCGATCCCACAAGCTGCTCTCGTTCTGGTCAGCACCACAGCAGATCATGGAGCAGCTGGGACCGGCCACTTTCCGTCTGGCGGATGGCTCACGGTGGCATGCCAGCCGCCTCAGACGAGTCTCTCCACCGTCGGCTTCTGACCAGGAGGTTGCAGCTGATCCAGGTCCCATGGATGTGGACTGGGACTTCCCGGCAGCACACACACCAGACCTGGATGCACCGGCTGCACCCCTGCATCCTGAGCCGCGCCCGGCTCGGATCCGCCGGAGATGAAGTCCTACAGGTCATCACCAATGCCCGAGACAGGATCGTGTCTGGGGAGCAAGTTGCTGGTCCCACACACACAGTGTGGGCTGATCTCAGTGAGCAGCTTCGAGGGACAGTCAAACCCAAAACTCTGTACACAATTGTTAAATTAAATAGATACGATAGCTGGAAAATCCTGGGGATACATTCTGAAAATAATGACAGTGATGAAAGCACTGATGAAGTCCAGGAAATTCATTCACATGAAAATGTGGACAATGATTTGGAGGCTGAATCTGTTGACAGTTCTGATGAAAAGAAACAGTGTAATCACACTGGAAACAGAAATGAAATCGACATTGAGCTAGAAATTACAAATCAGGAGTGGAATGATGACTGGGTGGAACAGGTGATGTACAATGACACATTTCAGCCCTCAAAAAAAAGAGAACACCTAGTGTTGAAGCGAGGAGTTTGGACACATTCTCTAAATAAGAAAATCTGGGAGGCCAGTAAATGTCCTTGCACAATTGATTTTAGAAGGGGAAAGATATACCCAAATGGCACCCGGAAGTGCCTTGACATAACTGGAGTTTGCTCAGACTGTAATGCGCAATGCATTTACAGTCAGAGCTTGCCAAAAGATGGTACACCTATGATATTACAGTGTGACATAAAGAAGGTCGCGCATCACCACCTAAAGGGAAAGAAGAGGAAGTTATCGGGCGCATACAGAAACCAGGGGTCAGAGGAGCTGTGGGAAGGCAGAAAAGTGTCACATGTCTGGCGTACTGCAGCTGCCAATGAAATGATGGATTTGAGTGACCCAGAACCCAGCCACCTCCCAAGCCTTACTGTGCTGAGGAAAGCCAAACATGAAAAAGGACTTAAGGAACTTGGCCATGCCCATCCAGTAATCTCGCTTCAGGTCATGAAGTACAGTGTGCCTTACAATGGCAGCATATTGGACATTGGACTTGACAAGTTTTTCTGCCACTATTACACCCCCTCTCAGCTGCAGGTCTACAAGAAAATGTCCAAGACCAGAGGGTCTTCTGTCAGCTTTGATGCAACAGGCACAGTCGTCCAAAAACTGAAGAGAGAAACAGGGCCTTCTGGGCATATCTTTTTATATCAAGGGATCCTCTCCTCACCAGGTGTGCACATTCCAATTGTGCAGATGCTCTCAGAGCGGCATGACATTGCTGCAATTGCAAATTGGTTAACTGACTGGCAAAGAAGTGGTGCAGTCGTGCCATCAGAAGCAGTGAGCGACTTCTCTCTTGCATTGCTGGGAGGACTTGTCAAAGCATTCACCACCTGCCCTGATCTGAAGGTCACCAACCTCTTTAAAGTGAAATATCTTAAACACGGTTTGTGCACAAATGTTAATTTTGCCTGCACAAACGTGCACAAACGATGCACAAACGATTCAAAGCGCTTTTATTCATATTTTCAACATATGGGGTGCCAACTTCACACAGGTGCAAAAAGACCCTACAATGGACCGCGGTGATATGTTTTGACATGGAGGATATATCTCACAGAGCTTTTATCATTTGGATGTCAGTGAGCCCAGAGCAGGACAGGGGAAAGCTGCAGAAGAAGGGCTTCTTTCTTGAGGAACTGGGGAAAACGCTGGTGAGACCTTAAACTGGAAGAAGACTACATCTTCCATGAACCACTGTCTCTGCAGCCGCTGTGAGGAGGATTCAGGAGGAAAATGATGGTGCCACATCCTGCTTAATTACAGAACCATCATCTACAGAGCCTGAGGTGAGTGTTTGATGCTGATGCAGTACAATGATTCATGTTTCTGAGAAAGAGGAGTGTCAGTAAAGATCCTTATCTTTTCACAGAGGTGCTGTGAAGCGTACGGTCCCAAGATGGACACATACACACATCATACATTCACCCACTGCGGTGAGGTACATTTTCAGTACACACAAAGTGAAACTCTGCCCCTCAAGTGCAGTATAGTCTGGCACAAAAAGGGTCATGCTCAGTATTAACCCTAGCCCTAAACCGACTTGAGTGGGTTGCATTTCTAATGAAATAAGATCAGTAATACACTGATCTCTACAGTTTTGGAAAAACTATAATGTACACAAGAATACACAGGAAAAGCTTCATTTGTAGATTTGATTTTTGATTTTTTTCCCCCAGTTATGCCTGTTTTATGATGCAATTCCTTTTTTGTTAAAAAAAATGAATGGCATCTCTATTCATAAATGTGACACAAAGGTAAAGAGAGCAAATTGAACATGTGTTGGTTGTATTACTTGTAAATGGGATAAAGTAAACATATGCAGAGTATTTTGAGAAAAAAGGCTGAAATGAGGCACATTATACTGGATTTCCTCAAATTATTTGCATCTGGCAATTTGAAGAGTTTTACTTGTACAAAATTGTTATTGTTATTGTTATCAACTACTTATTGTGATGCTAATAATTTTCAGAATAATCAGAGTAATCTCAATACACAGGGACAATATAATCTCATAGTCTCATCTGACAAAAAGGAGGGCTTGGTCATCGATGTGAGAAGACACAGATCAGGTTAATCCAACACCTGAAGACCTGAGCTTGAAGATGCAGCTCACAGCCTCAAGGGGAGTCAGGATGGAGGCAGAGACCAAGACTACCATCGAGCAGCAATTCTTTGGTCACACTGTGGCACAGGAAGCACATCATGCAACCAATACAGGTGCCAAGATGTTTGAGTCATGGAAAAAGCCAAAGATCTTCTGAAGAGCTGTAAAAAGGCAAAGAAAAAGCCTCCTGAAGAGCTCACCCAGGAAATGCAGGCCCCCAGCTTGCTCTCACTGGAGGACTTCATGGCAGTCATCTTATGCCAGAGGTCAGTCTGGGATTCAGCCCCGAACACTGAACTCATCAGATGGCTCATGAAAATCAGAGCATCTCACTCCTCCCCTGACATGGTGCAACCCTTGATGACTTCAAGGAGGAGGTCTCTTGGCACAAGTTCTGGGATCACAATCAGAAAGATGCCCATGATAAGACTACAGCTGTCCCTTGGAAGAAAACCTGATGCTTAAACACCAAGACCTGCAAGACGTGTAGAAAGGGAAAATTTGATGTGTATAAGCGATCATGTGGTGGCACCACGTCCACCCAGCGCTCTTCCTTTGTGACCCTCCTTAAAGTGCCCCCCCATGCACCTGAAGCGCTTCACGTTCATGCCGTCCTACAAGATCAGAAAGCTCACAGACAACGTCCAGCTCAACAGGGAGCTGTTGCCGAGCACAGACAAGAGCGGCGAACGCTACAGACTCAGTGATGGCGTGGATCACAAAGTGGGACGGGGCCCCACCTCCAAACGCTGGTTGACCAAGGACCGCTCAAAGGTGAAAGATAGAACAGCCTCTAGTGGAAGACACCTCCTACATCTTCTTTTTTACCAGAGATGGGGCGGCTCCTAACTGCAACGCATCCAGGAGAAGAACTAGCACTAGCACAGATTCAGCTGCTGGATCCAAAAGGACATGTGACATCACATTGAGATCCACGTGATCTTAATACATTGAGCGAGCCGTGCAGCTGTGCAGGATTTATTATGTTATTTTATTTAACCTTTTATTTTATTCAACCTCCATCTTTTTGAAGGGAGACCTGGCCATGGTAGGTGGCAAATGTTAAACACTTACAGAATTACACAGTCAAAAGACAAAAACAAACAAAAGAAAAGTGTTGATTTTACAGCAGATCATGATAAAGAAGTACATGTCGTGGAATCCTCAAGCCTCAAGTACAGTACTCTCATCTTAGATTTAAGAGTGCTCACCGAAATCAACTCTGACAGTTTACAGTCATTATGCAGCATATTCCATGTGAGCGGTGCGGCATAGACAAAGCCTTTCTGCCTGATTCAGTTTGTGCATAAAGGACAGAAAGCAACAAGTACCCTTGTAAATGGCAAGAGTAAGGATGAGGACCAAGGCCTCTCCTCAGCACTTCTCACGCTGGGCCCAGAAATGGAACTGCCACCGGATAGGGTGAAGGCTCAAAACAAAATTCCAACCCCTGCAAGTGACTTCCAGAAACACGGAAAGGCCTCTGTGGAGAATTGTCAGCAGCAGATGCAGCAGGAGTTTGCATGTAAGCAAAGGGTCATGGGCACTTTTCTTCAGGCCAGTGTCAGTGCGGACCACATCACAGCAATGGCAGACCATCGATCTGGTCGCATCCCCTCTGGGTGACCCACCAGCTAAAGCCATTCGAAGGGCAAGAGCGACCTGTTGCTTCTGTCACATATGACACAGCATCACAGCACTCTGTGGGCCTTGAAATTAAGGAGGAGAGGTTTCAACCAGAAGTTTGTCGGTTCATATCCCTGAAAAAAATCCCTGGTAAAAAGCCCATCACCTGTCCCCACCACCACTGTGGGCCCTTGTGCAAGACCCCCAAATCCATCCTGCCACTGCATATCGGCAGCCCACGGCTGCTATGATATATGGAGGTCAAAACACAACGACATTAGAGAAAACATTTCAGGGAAGCTCTTATTGCTGTAATAATGCAATGATACAGGAGCGTCAGTGGGAATAGCTCACGGCACAGGCGTTGCCTGCAGAACTAAACAGAGGGCAAACAACAGCTTTGAGGTGTCAGGTAACTGTAGAGCAAACACTTCTGCAAAACACTGGCGGCATGACTGACGCGTACAGAGTAAAGACACTCCGCAGGCTGTAGGGACATCGCTGCAGTCTGTAAACACATCACCACACTCGCCACAGTCCGGTCTGCGTCTGCTGCAGCTGCCCGTGCCCTTGGAGAAGGCAGCAGCAGAGAAAGCAGTCACATCACAGGCCAAAGTTGGTCCCAATTCTGGTCCTCGTTCTGGCAGTGGACCAAATGATATGCCAACTGGCCTGCTGTTTGAGGGACTGCCAGGAGAGCGAGTAGGAGTGGCTCACATCCGAGGCCTTTGCCTCCCACCGGCACACCTGCGATCTCACCGGAGACTGAAAAATGCAATGATCGTGACCAGTCTACATAACGCTACACTGAAACTTCATGTGTAAACTTCAAGCGTAATAATAAGCTATTCACCCAGCTTCTGACACCAGTATGAACAGTGGAATTTAAAGATGCAGCAGTCAGCCTAACTAACGATGGCAACACAAATTAAACTTCACAGTCTTTACCTGTGAGAACCATGTTCGCTGTTGAACAACAAGAGATATGACGTGGAAAAAGATAGCCACACTTTATGACAAGGTTTTTAAGCTTTATGAGCAGGTTTATGGTGAGAAACGCGTGGCTCTGGTGGGCTGTGCACTAACGGATGCGAGGACCTCCCTCTGTGCTGGAAAGAGCTAAAACAGCGCCCCCTAGCCCTGGCAGGTCAGTCCAACCCGGCAGGTCCACTTCTTCGCCTTCAGCTCTGTCACATAACACCTCTGGTCGGGCCAGGAGCCGCCGATACCTCCTGGCCGTCTATATTTAGATGTTTAACCTGCATAAACAAATCCTGTGCGCTTCCAGCGAGGAGAGAAACGAAACTAGAGGCCGAGGAGCCCGGCTCAGGGGAGCACTCTGGGATGGCCTCAGTTACGAAGGACGACAGGTTGACCAGGTCCCAGAGCTTTGTGTGTGTCGGTTTCGCCGGGTTTTTCAGCAAAACGGTCACGTCACCGCTGGAGGTGGTGAAGATCAAGAGCCAGGTGGGGACTTTCCACTGTAAGAGGGGATTCTGGCAGAGCTTCCTCCTCATCTACAAGAATGAGGGACTTCGGGGCTTCTGGAAGGGAAACCTGGCGTCCTGTCTGCGGCTGTTCCCCTACACCGCTGTCCACCTCACCACATACAAGAAGTAAGTGGAGCTGGGTGTAAACGCCTGTAGACGCTTGTTTTCACGTTAAAGGCCCTTTGTTGTTGTTGTTATTGTTGTTCTCTCGGGTATCGATGCTAACCAAATTAGCTAAACTAGCTTCTCGGCCAGCTGGACGACTTAACCTAACTCAGCAAGTTCGTGTGGTGATTATTGCGGGGGGCTCGAGTGAGACAAACACAGTCAGGTGATCATGTGTCTACGATGTCACGTTATCAGCAACTGTTTCGGCGAGATTGATCGATTTAAAAAGTTCGCAAATCCTCTGTTTACATGCTCAAGGATGCACTTCCTCTTTAAAGCACGGGACGCTCCTTCGAATTCAGCCAATCAGAGGTCGCCATTGGCTCAGTCGATTCTTGCAGCCAATTAGTAGAGTCTATGCTCCCTGGTGTTGTCTGACAGGCGGTTTGTGTATGTTGACACTGTTATAACGCCTAATTTAAGATATAACAATAATCAGTCAGTTAAAGATGATACACCAGTAATTTTAACAACTCAAATGACACAAATCGATAAATTATTATATTTACTTTTGGAAAGACGTCTGTAATGATAACCGGGGTTGTTGCCTGCAGGACCGACCTGCAGGGCGAACAGTCGCAGCGTGTCAGGTTACTATAGGACAAACACGTGTTAAACATGTATACATTGTAAAGGGGGACCTGCAGCATCGTAAACAGACCCTCTGCAGGCTGCAGGGACAGCACTGCAGTCCGCAGGTGTTGACTCACGTTTAAAGGACACGTGGGGGTGTAAACACATCATCACACTCACCACTGTCCGGTATGGTACACTGTGTTCCAGGAAAAGAAAGCCTCTGTCTTTGTTACCCCCCTCCCCCAAACACACACACACACACACACACACACACAAGAGGCTTGTGTTATGCGTTTGCGGATTAAAGAGCGGATGACAATCTGACCCCGATGATGATCTAATGATGTTGCTAATGTTAAGCTAGGTGCAGAAATGAAAACAAAGCAAGCAGAAAGGAAAAAGCAGGGACGCAACTGGGATAATATAAAAAAAACCCAGCACATTGAGAAATTGGACCCCAATTTGCTTCGTGTCTAGTCTGTGTCCTTACTGGAGTCTATCACACTCTGAATAGGTCACCACTCCATTCCAGGGCGTATACACACACACACGGGCGCAGATGGAGGGTGGGTCAAGTGGGACCCCCCCCAGTTCAAACACACACACACACACGCACACACACACGTACACGACCTAAACATACATTATTCTAGATGGTACAGAGTAGAGTTTCCGTTAACTTAACTGAAAGGATCAGACATCATAACTATGTACAGTGACAAAAGCTTAAACCGCATATTCTTTTTTTGTTTGAGCACCCATGTGAATCCAAAGCCGCTTCATTTTCAGAGGGAGTCTGCTTTAAGAACGGTCAGGTGTACAACAGGCACTGATGTCTAATCTAAACTCTGCTCAGTAGTAACTGTGTTTAAGTTGTCCCTCCTGTGTTTTCCAGGTTGGTCCACCTCCACATGGACGAGCTGGGCTTCATCTCCCAGTGGAGAGCCGTATTAGCCGGAGGCCTGGCTGGCGTGGTGGCAGCCCTGGTCACGTACCCTCTGGAGGTGGCCGAAACCAGGCTCGTTGTGCAGAACTGTAGGGAGCGCACGTATATTGGCGTGGCTCACACCATCTCGAAGATCTACAGGGGGGAGGGTCTGCGAGCCCTCTACAGAGGCTTCCCCCTCACTTTGTTGGGTGGGTTTGCATTTTATTTATCAGTTAACGCCAAGATACGAGAGACCAAGATGGCTAGACGGGCTGCTTGTTTTAACAAAATCATTAGGATCCTGTTCCATCATTCGCTAGTTGATCACTGACTGACTTGCTTTACATTTTGTGCATGTGCAGGTGCTTTTCCCTTCTCGGTCGGATGCTGTGCAGTCCAAATGAACTTGGACAAGCTCTGGCAGGAGCCCCCCTTCCGCTACTCCCCCCTCCAGAACTTCATCAATGGCTGTCTGGCAGCAGGAGTAGCCCAGACGCTCTCCTATCCGTTCGAAACCGTAAAGCGGAAGATGCAGGTGAATGCATGGTTCTTTTGGGTTTCGGTCAAAGTGACATGAGCTGTAAGGCTGAGAGTCTCAGCCTGCTCAGTGGGTGGAAACAATCCCTAGATCACATTAAAAACGCATTCACTCATAATCAGAAATGATGATGGATGACGCGATTCCTCTATCCTTGCCGTATGTAAGTTGCAAATTCACCATACAGAGAGTGTCATCCTTTCAACCGCATGCGGTCAATCACATACAAGCATTTGAATGAACTTCCTTAATTCAGTCATGTTTTCACACATTGCAGAAGCTCGCTGTGTAGCTGTCACGCCCTGTCACGATGCAACGACCTAAAAGTAGTCACTGGGGCGCGTGGGTTTTATCCAGGATTTCCCCCTTCCTCTCACAGTCGCTGAGCACGTGTGTTAATGAATTGGGAGACTAACAGTGTGAGTTTGAGCCTCGGTGGCATTTGTTTGCTCTGGGATCATCCGGTGACCTGCGCAGAGTGTATCCCCTGCCTGCGCCCCACGGGTGCTTAAGACTGGACACCAGCAGAGCCCGTGACACTTTTTTAGGTGCGGGATGAGGGATGAATGCGCGGCAAGCGCTTTACTCTCCCTGCATCGCCACCTGCAGTCCACAAGGGGGCAGTGGGATCGTACCCAAGTTGAGTTTGTCCTCACTTGGCCGAGCGCTTCTCCAATTGACCCAGACGCTGTCTGAGCAGAATGCGGACGTGACGAGAGCGCGCTGGTCTGCACCTTGCGCGAGATTCGGGACGTCTTCCCGGGTGTCTTCAGAAGGACACGCGGGGGAACAATGGCGCGGCGAAGGACAGAATACTACATCCGGTCTCGTCAGCCTATTCTTAGCCGGCACAAGGTTCAACAGCAGCTGGGAATGTGAATGTGTCCCAGGCCCGCGGGAGCTATAGATAAGTTCTCTAAAGATAGCCAGTAGCCATCACACAACGGGCAGGCCGAGAGCTGCGTGTGTGTCCGCTCCGCCGGTCCATCACAGCTCTGCAGTAAAGTGCATCATCGGATTATTACATGATTGAAGGATTTAGCCAATGCCCGTGTCTCGAACATTGAACCTGGCACGGAACCGGCCGGCCCGACATTTCCCCCGCCCCGTGCGGCCCCCTGAATGTTCTAAGAACTTTGTTTGTGCCCAGGGGGAAATTTAAGGCACAAGCAGCCGTGAATCAAGAAGACAGTACAGTAATGCAACAGTAAGAAGATGGAGATGCTGACGGTATATAGGCAAGGTCACATCTACGAATAAGATAACAGTTAGTGTCCGAAATGCAGGGATGAGAGGAGGCACTGATCACTTCATCTAACAGCTAATCACTCTGTTCACTCTGTTCCTTATGGACAAAGTCCTCCCAGAGTTGTTCTCAGGCTCTCTCTGACTTCACAGACCCCGCTGCCACCTATCGCCCGTCTGTTTTCACTCTCCCATCCGCCCCCCAGGCGCAGAGCGCTCGTCTCCCGCACGTCGGTGGGGTGGACGTCCACTTCAGCGGCACGATGGACTGCTTCACGCAGGTCGTCAAAAACAACGGGGCCCTCTCGCTGTGGAACGGGCTGGCCGCCAGCACGATAAAGGTACGCCGCCTCCGCCGGGTCCCGCCCCCTCATCGCACAGAAAATGTAACAACGGGCGCACGTGCAGGGGAACACGAGTGGCTCCAGGACGGCCAAACGATTTGTGTCCCATGGCGCACGCAAAAGGGAAAGCGAGGAGGGGGAGGGGGAGGAGGAGGAGGGGTGGGGTGGGGTGGGGGTGGGGGGGCAGAGGGGCACGGAAAGCAATGTTCGGTGTGTAATTCATGGCGTGAATATCACGAGCAAGGTGAGCAAAGGCTGCCTTTGGAACAGCATGCGCCGCTCTCCTGTTTCAGCTGCAAATGTCACAGGCGCCGTGGCTTGTCCCACCGACGTACAACATTGTCTGAGCAGCCGAACGGAAAGGAAACAGTGTGGAGAGCCGCAGATGCACGGAGCCCGTCTTCAGTGGCCGGAGGGCGTCTGCGCCGGTGCACTTTGTATCCGGGGAGGGTTGTTGTGTCTGGACGGACAAAAAAAACAAACTCCAAACTCTGGACAAACCCCCGTCTCCCATGCTTTTTCCCCCCCTCACAGATCATTCCCTACTTCGGCCTCCTGTTCGCCTGCTTCGAGATGTGCAAGCAGGTCTGCCTGTACCGCAACGGGTACATCGTCTCCCCCCTGAGCTACAAGCCCGCGCCCGGGGTCGACCAGAGCCTCGGGCCGTACGAGCTGCAGGAGGTGAAGCGCTACTTGAGAAACCGGAACTTTGGGCCGGGGGAGTCGTCCCTCGGAAACCGCTGGTAGAGGGGTGGCGCGAGGCGACCTTTCCGGGCAGCGGGTAAAAAAAAATAAAAGAAACTGTACCGCTGACCTCACCTGACCATCGAGAGGAGTTGGAGGATGCGTCGAAGGCTTTTACATAAGACCGTGTCGGGTTTCATGTCTTCATTTTTGGCAGAGAGTTGCATTTACATGATGTATCGTCAGCAACGGTCTACCTCTTTCCCAACATTGTCATTTCACAGTATTCTTTGTACCGTATATTGTCTCTCTGTGACTGGTTTTAACCAGGTATTACGTGCCTTGAGCGTTCACTATTTATTTTTAGCCTTATCTCGGACACTGTGTCGCCAACGCCGAGTGGTGCCGCAGTTTGCTCTCGGAGAAGATCTTATTTTTCCTGCGCGATTGTGTTTTTACCGAATCACGAATGTCAAATTCTGACGTTTCCTCGGTGTCGATCGAGGCGCAAGTGCTAACATGGATTGTGACGGGAGAAAAGAGCTCACAACATTAAAGTTTTACTGACTTTCGTCGTGTCCTGTGTGTTTTTTTTGGATGTCTGAGAATGGTAAAAAAAACGCCTTTCAGTCTATTGGATGCTTCTGCGGCACATGGACCAGGTAAAATGCCTTTCAGGTTGGCCCGTGGTGCAACAACACAAGTCTGCAAGCAGTCAGTTTCCTCTTATATACATTACTAAGCAACCATATAAGCTTAATGTTAACCAGGGTTTAACAGTCTAGCCATAAAAAACGCCCACAGATAAAACGCCTCCTTGTTGCTATGGTGTTTAGTCTTCCACGTTTGATACTTGCTCCAACTCCAACGCGCCTTGTCCTGAGAAACCAACTCCATGTCCGCCAATAGTGTAAGATTCTCGGGTCTGGGGGAGGATTTCTGACCTAAAGGCTGCACCTGTGCCAGGATACTAACGTTTGATCGGCGCGCTGACGCTCAGCCAGTCAGCTGATTCAATCACGTCCGCCTTGTCCACACTGTGGGAGGCTGAGTGACAGCCAGAGGACACTGACAGGTGGGACGACCTTTACCCGCAATAGCCTCTGGGCCTCAGCTGCTCCGGGCGTCTCGTTTGACACAGCTCTGAGACAACACTGCTTCAAATCCAAGAGACAGGCCGACAGTGGGACGGTTCGATACAGAATCTGTGAACGTAGAAGCTACGGCACACTGGTTTCATGAGAAATGCTGCGGATGCTATTTTAAGATGCTCTTTTAAATTCCTATTTTCGCTGTGGGAATATTAGGGTCCACATCTGCACAGATATGTTTCATGCTTATCTGGCAACCGCACCTAAGCTTGGCAACCGTTTCCCAAATGACTACGTTAAAGGTGACCTAGACTGATTAAACGGAGTTTCGGTCTCTGGTGCTAGCATAGGGATATGAACGTAGTCAAAAATGCTTCAGACCTTATGCAACACGCTTTCTTTACAACACTGTTTTCAGTGTTGTTCCTCTTCTGTAAAGATCTGATGCCCGTCCATGCCATCTGGTAACCACCTCTAGGCGGACTGCTTGTCCTGCTACCATATGAATGGATGATAGCTGACTGTGCATTCATTGTGAAACAAATGTAGCTTAGCTACTTTTTCCTGAACTAAGCGGTTACCGGAGCTTTGCTGCAGCCATGGAGTGATGCGTCCACATCCAGCCTGGTATGTTGGAACCAGAATCAGAGCAGGAACCAGAGACTGAGGAGCAGAACCAGGAGCAGAGACACTGACATTTCACCTGAAAATGAAAGCCAAACTCCTGCAAACTCAGACGTGTGTCTTCATTCACTTGCATAGCTGAATATGGGTAAGGGTTAGGGTTAGGTCAGGTACATGCAGAATGTAGGTGGGGGCCGGGCAGTTTATGTCACACTCCTAGCTTACGTCACATTCAGAAGTCTCTGTTTTTTCCATCTCCAAATCATTATCATCTCATTCATCTCCCATTTCCAAATCCAAACTTTAGAACATGAGGGTGTGGTGATGTTTTGGACCTGTTGTTCATCTTCAGCCTGGGGTGGACTGTTTTTCGACAAAGTCAAGGTGAAAGTGTCTTTCCATCCTGGGTAGCCTAAGCTGCGTTACTTTTCTCTTTTTGAGTGCTGCCCTGATGCACTTTGGCGATGGGGTGGGGTGAACATCCACCGAGCCCGCCCACTCCTCCTCACACCCGGCCAATGGGGTGCAGGAGTCGAAGTTCACGCTTTTTCTCGCGTTCAGCCTTCTTAAATTCCCCTCTCCTCCGGCTAGGAGTCGGCCATTTCAGTCTACCCGGGCAAACTCCATCCTCGCAAGTGAGCTGGTCGGCGACCGATCCCGCCTGAACATGAGTGAGACAGCCATCTCCTTCGCCAAGGACTTCCTGGCCGGTGGCATCGCTGCAGCCATCTCCAAAACAGCTGTAGCCCCCATCGAGAGGGTGAAGCTGCTGCTGCAGGTAGGACCAGCTGACACGCTCGCCGCCGGCTCTGACCGTGCACCACAGCATGCACGGCGTGCGTGGCTCTGCTTAACTTTTATTGCAAAAGCAAAGTGCGCTTAGACAACGGGGCAAGCACGCTCTGATACTTTTCTCCTGTTAAATAATGCTCCACTTGCTTTATGTCACACCACTAGTCACTCCAGGTGCGCTGGGGGAATAAGGAAAGCAAGGATCGACTCCTTTCATATGTCAGGGGTTGCACGTTTTGATGGGATAGTACAGACGATGTGCATCGAGGTGTGGGTGTGGAAGCAGCACAGGATTGCTGGAGTGGCAAATTTCCCCTCTACAGCTGAGTAATGTTGCAGCTTAATGTTGCAGTGTCTTCTCACTAGTCTAGTCCTTTCCAAGTCTTTCAGGGCGCATAGCCATCACTCTGTGCCCCGAATCACTCGAAACTATATACTATCATTCTAATGTAAATGAAGCCAGGTGTGGCGATGATGGCAGTAAAGATGCCGCACTGCTCAGAGGAGATGCCTGAGTTGAGAGGGAGCTGTGCTCTGACAGAGAGGTGCAGCCAGGCACAGCTCAGATCACATTAGTAAGTGGTGGTTACGTAACAGGCCTGTGATCTGCAGTCTGTCCCAGCACAGGCAGGGCTACAGAGCAGCCATGGCCGGGCCAGCCCCTGTTGTAAAGCACTCTTGTCGCAGGACAGGGCTGTGGTGTGGCTTGGCAACATGCGGGCAAGGTCAGAGCAAAGGGTTCGTGCCATGAGACTGCAGTGTACTGCACTGGGCCGGAGCAGCTGCAGGAGCTGCAGGGGTGAGCTGGGGCTGGTGGAGGAGGAGGAGGTGGGGCTGTGGATTGTTGAATGGGTGCCATCAGTAACCACTCGTGACACATGGATGCAATTGTAAGTGAGGCACACACTTGAGACTCATGCCAGTTTGTGTCCCAACTGACTGTTAGGAACTGGTTGTGCAAAGTTAAATGTGTTCCTAATCTTCAGAGCCATTCTACTTAAGAAGACTTTAGAAGGCGTGACAGTCACCCATTCAGGCGCTGGTTGAAACTTTTAATGTGTTTTCTTACTTTAAAGTCTCTTTTAGACCTTTTCTTCAAACATGGTGTCACATTTCCCCGGGTGTATCATATGTTAAGTTTTCACCCATCTGTTAAGCATGTGCTGGTCTCCACTACCAGGTACCTGGTCAGCTTTTTTACTACGTCAGAAACCCTGGTGGCTGAGGCTACTCTACAACCTCAGCCAGGATTTCTAGCCATTCACATGCGTTCATACTCTGATGTGGCATCAGGGGCAGTTATGGGCTAATGTCTTCCCCGAAAGAAACCTCAACTTCATGTACACTGACCACTGACCTTCCAAGAAGTAAGCCCATTTTTCAGATCTCTGTGATGATTGTGTCTCTAATGTTCTGCTCTGCCTCTGCTTCGATTGCAGGTCCAGCATGCTAGCAAACAGATTTCAGCTGACAAGCAGTACAAGGGCATCGTGGACTGCGTGGTCCGCATCCCCAAAGAGCAGGGCTTCCTCTCGTTCTGGAGGGGCAACCTGGCCAACGTCATCCGCTACTTCCCCACGCAGGCCCTCAACTTTGCCTTCAAGGACAAGTACAAGAAGATTTTCCTGGACGGCGTGGACAAGCGCAAGCAGTTCTGGAGATACTTTGCGGGCAACCTGGCGTCCGGGGGCGCCGCCGGAGCCACGTCGCTGTGCTTCGTCTACCCGCTCGACTTCGCCAGGACGCGCCTGGCCGCCGACGTGGGCAAAGCCGGCGCGGAGCGCGAGTTCAAGGGCCTGGGCGACTGCCTGGTGAAGATCACCAAGTCTGACGGCGTCAAGGGTCTGTACCAGGGCTTCAGCGTCTCGGTGCAGGGCATCATCATCTACAGGGCTGCCTACTTCGGCGTCTACGACACGGCCAAGGGTGAGTGCCCGTCTCAAGGCATTTTGACGCCCCGCGCAGCTCCTCGGAGGGCTCAGTTAACCCCCTTCCTGGTCGGCCGCTCTCTTCCAGGCATGCTCCCGGACCCCAAGAACACACACATCGTGGTCAGCTGGATGATCGCCCAGTCCGTGACCGCGGTGGCCGGGCTGGTGTCGTACCCCTTCGACACCGTGCGTCGTCGCATGATGATGCAGTCTGGACGTAAAGGAGGTAAGAAAGGGCCACACACGTAGGTGTAGAAGTCCCTGTCCCTGCTGCCGGGCCAACAGACTCGTGACGCGTCTATGTTTCTTTTTCCCCCTGCTCAGCTGACATCATGTACAGCGGCACCATCGACTGCTGGAGGAAGATCGCGCGCGATGAAGGCACCAAGGCCTTCTTCAAGGGAGCCTGGTCCAACGTGCTCCGAGGCATGGGCGGCGCCTTCGTGCTCGTCTTATACGACGAGCTCAAGAAAGTCATCTAAGTTCCTTTTTTTTTCTATGTCCACTGTTCATGTTGTGAAGTTAGACTGTAACATATCTTGTACATTTGGAAGGACTTCAACGTCGCACTATATTTATAAGGGACCAGCTAGTATTTTCTACTAGTTGTACTGGGGGAATCTGTAAAATGCGTTCTTCACTTGGCCCATTTTTTTTTTTTTCTCTCTCTTCTTTTGTTTTTCGGTTTTGCCCCTCAACAGAATGTCATTCCCTGAACACAGGAAGCTTACCGGGGATTTAAAAACAAAGCAAAAAAAACAGCGAATAAATGCAACCTACTGAATAAGTGTCCTGTCTGGTTTTGCGAGTGCCGTCGTTTCTGAAGGGTATCGGTGGCGGAGTGACCCGGGCCGCGCACGTCCTCCTTGGCAGCCTCCGATGTAAGCTTAGAGCTGTAGATGTAGCCCAGGTTGTAGTTGGGGTCGTGCCAAAGCCAGCTGAGAAAGTTGACCCCTGGACAATATTTCCACCAAGGCACGCTGGCGGTAAAGTGAGAGGCGGGCAGTCATTCGTTCTACTCCAGTCGTAATCCGTCGTTCAGTGGAACCAGTCTCTTCCTGCGTACGACAACCTGTAGGGAGGAGGATTGCTCCGACCTTCTAAATATACTTTCATCTCCTGCCAAGTCTCATTCGACTCCCAACTGCGACTGTTGGGGCGCGACTGAGGACTTTTAACCTTGAGCTGACAGTCCACTCGGCAGAATGACACCTCCAATTATTTACGATCGCACTCAAGTGAGCTCTCGCTAATCAGTATTTAGTGTTAAAAAAAACATATTCCGTTTCATAGCCATTAAGACGATGCAAAATGTGCCTGGAGGGGGTACCGATTGGGTTTGTGGCGGGTGTTGTGTATTTTAAGCAGCGTCGTAAGTCACTGATACATGATAGTGTCAGTCGGAAAGAAGCACGTGATGGTGCACTTCTTGGCGCGAACTGGCCTCTGTGTGATCCTTGTGCCGTTTAATCCAAGCAACCTTCCAACTATTCCTGCTTTAGACGTCTGAGGCATGGACAGTGGTGTACCCTTAAACTGTCAGGATAAAATAGAATAAGGGCTTTCTTAGCCGCCACAGCTTTGATCACTCTCCAGCCTTTTCAGTGGCCAAGTAATGGGAAATGTTCATTTTCAGGATAAAAAAAAATTGAACTACTGTTTCAATTACGAGGTTGTTTGATGTATGTGGATGAGGCTCTTAGTGGAAAAGACAAGTAAGTGAAGTATTGCGGGACATTCAGCCGTAATTACTATTGGAAGTGTGACTGCACAATTAGAGTGCGAGAATAAGTTACAATAAGTACCAGAGTCTAAAATATTAGCCGCTTGTTGAACCATTATTTACCCTCGTGGTTCATCTAAAGTTAAATTGTGTCACTAGGGATGTGTCTGTCTACCATTTCTCCCGCTAGCCATTTCTCAGGGGGAAGCTTCCAAAGTGATGAACTCTTTAAGATTGAGAGTTTAATAAGATTGAAATGGCAAAAAAAGTGCAGATCGTGCGCAAGGAGGAGCTGATATCTCACACACTGAGATGAACGCGCTCATCGTGTGAACTCCATGCAAGCATGTTGACATAGGCAGTGAACCCAGACGAATCCTGATTGGAGGACGTAGCCTCATTTTAGCTACAATATCAGATTACGCGATTTACGCAGCTGGACATTCTCTAATCTGCTTTCAGCCATTCAGAAAGTCTTGGATGTAGACGGCAACCTAAGGAAATCAGTTTTATTACAGTTTTCCCCACTCAGCCCCCCGAACCGCCCCTCTCAGCAGGTAGTTCGTGGTTAATCCTTCACTCAGACAGCAGCTCCATTACAACTTTAAACCGGGATTAGTGAATCAGAAGCAACAGGGCTCGCATCCACTTACACAGTCTGTCTGTGCAGCTTTAGATGAGCTGAGCCTCCTCCAGGTCACACGGGTAAAAAGTCAGTCAAGTGTAGCCTACCGGCTCTTACGCCGCACTTTTATTTTGCGAGTAGCTGCGGTGATCCTGCGTTTGCACTCAAATATGTTTCACTTTCGTCTGTGCTTCGATTATAATAACTCAGTCCATGCATCGGCTTTCATTTCTGTGAAATGCTCCAATAGGTTCTTACATCATTTTAAAATGTACAAAGAAGATCCATTTCGCCATTATGCGCCGCCATTCGAACTGGGAGAGAAGTCCGCAAGTGCTCCGCATGCTGAGGTCGGTATTTCTCTGATGGGCGTAAATGGAATCATTCAAATTAATTCCCATAAACCCTTCAGCCCTTCCGCTGCACAGTCAGGGCAGAAAACGCTGCATGGCCATTTTGCACGGTCATCGTATGCTGTGATTAAAAGTATCTAAAAATAGGAAGTCGCTAAGTGACCACACCTATCCACGCGAGAGTAAAAACACATCGTGGGATTTTACTCTCGTTTACCATGGAGCAGGGGCACAAAGTAGCAGAGAACAGCCAAGTGTCTCGAATAGTCTCAGTGACCCTCCTCCCCTGCTGCGCGCAGCCCACCCTGTAAAGGGACCTGGGGGTGAGTGTGTGAATCCAGGCGGAGGGCCGCGGATCACTGAAGCCATCCGTCACCCCGGGAGCCGTCTGTCAATCTGCCTGTTGCGTAATTTCAGCTGTTACTGAACGACGTCATGGCCACAGTGGGCTGTGACCCCGGCGTTTTACACTTGCGAGGAGAGGTCTCGCAAACCCTTGAACTCACGGATAAACACATGCATAAATGGTGGAACAAATGAACGAGAGGTCAGGTGATTCCATTCAGCCCTCAAGTAAATGCTACACATGTAACAGTCATGTCAGGTTTGTACCCATGGTTTTTTAGTTACATTGGCAGAGGAAATACTGTTTAATTTCTGGTAAAAACACTACAATGCAGAAGTATTCTGTCGTGTGTATGAATTAAAAGTATTGGGAGAAAAATACACATAAACTATTCAAATAAAGCAATTTCCAAAGAGTTGTATTATTCAAAACGTTAGATTATTGAAAGATTACAAGAGGACTCTTTAGATGATGGGGCACAATTAAAATAGTCAAACACAGTGCAAGCGTCTTGGCTTGCTGTGTTCAGTCAACAGTAGAAAACAGGTTCGTTCTCCATATTTCCATGTGTCTACACATGTCATTTTCATCTTTCACCTCGAGTCACCTGTGGTGTGCTCTGGAGAGCTGAGCTATCGCCACCTTGTGGCCTCACTCTGGCCACTGCTGCCATCAGCTCACAAGGCAGCTGTGAGGCGGAGAGACTTGATCAACTCGGCAGCTGCTTTGAAAACCATTTTGTCACAAAGACACTGGACACATGTTGTATTTTTCAAGTTAGTTTAATTTAGTGTTGTTTAAGACGGCTGATGGCTATGTTTTTTTCGCAATCAGAAGTAATAAGAAAATCAGAACTAAATGGAATATACAATCTGTGGCATTTTCTGCATTCTACTGATATGTGGAAAATCGACAGACAGACCGATGGGTGATAGACAGACAGTCTGATGGTTGATAAATAGACAGACAAATGGACAACCAGACAGACAGACAGACAGACAGGCAGACTGACAGGCAGACTGACCGACAGGTAAATGGATGATAGACAGACAGGCAGACTGACAGACAGACAGACAGACAGACAGACAGACAGACAGACAGATGGATCATAGACGGACAGACAGACAGACAGACAGATAGATGGAATATAGACAGACAGATGGATAGATAGATGGATGATAGACAGTCAGACATATAGGCAGATGGATGATAGACAGACAGACAGACAGACAGACATACAGGCAGACAGGCAGACGGATGATAGACAAACAGACAGACATTCATACAGACAGACAGACAGACAGACAGACAGACAGACAGACAGACAGATAGATGGAATATAGACAGACAGATGGATAGATAGATGGATGATAGACAGACAGTCAGACATACAGGCAGACAGGTAGATGGATGATAGACAGACAGACATTCATACAGACAGACAGACAGACAGACAGACGTGCTGGCCTGCTGTCAGGTAAAGCTGCTACCTGCAGATGGCAGCCAGTCACAGGCAGCGCGCGGGCACGTGGGGCCCCGCCCCGCAGCCAATCACAGCTCTGCCTGCCTGCAGCTTCATAAAGTTGGCTGTTTCTCGGTTTCTCCGCCGTTTAGTTTCACTCGGAGCGAAGCAGGAAGCCCCGTGTCTCTGCCCCCCCCCCCTTGGCTGCGAGGATGGTCCCCCCTCCGGCAGCCCTAGCTCTGGTCAGGACCCCTCGGCTCTCGGTGCTGGAGAAGCGTCTATAGGCAGAGGCAGAGAAGATGTACGGATGGCGGCTATCCATCGCCTTGACCCTGGGCCTGCTCTGGTACTTCTCGGACTGCGGGCGCACGGCCACCCAGTACCTGGTGTGCTTCCTCTTCTGCTTCTCTGGCCCGCTGCTGACCGCACACAGCTGCAGGGAGAGCGGCACCCAGACCGATGAAGAGGAGAAGGAGGAAGAGCCCCTCCAGGTAGAGAAAGAACAACATGTTGCCCAGGAGGCAGAGGAGGAGGGGCCTCTCTCAGACGCCTTCTAAAAGCTTTAAGATTAACCACTGGAGCGTGTGATGCGCCATCCTCTCCGAGCCCGTCATCGAGGTTGAAGTCGTCTGTGTAACCACAGTAAACAGTTGTTTTTCCGGTCCTCGGCAGCACCTGAGCTGAGCCCAAGTCGTCATATATTGAAGCAGTGTCACACGTAGCCTCGGGGGCTTCTTTCTTGCATTGCACTGGGGCCTGAAATACGAGTTCCCCCCCCTCATCACAAGCCTCCAACCGGCAAGAATGTGTGGCTCACACTCGTGTGTTTCTGCTGTTTTGCAGGAGACTGCACGGGAAGAGCTGCCTAACTTGACTGATGGAGGAGGAGGAGGAGGAGGAGGAGGAGGCCAGGAGCAGGCAGAACCTCTGGATTCTCAGTATCCACATGTGAAGAGGTCTCTGCAGCAAGGTGAGGCCGATCACTTATTTACAGGGCTGGGAAGCACGCTCGTTTGCGCATCTTTGAAAAACACTGGGAGTGCGTGCGTGCGTGCGTGCGTGCGTGCGTGCGCGCGGAGGCAAACCGCAGCCTCTTGACTGCAGGGTGTGTTGTCAGCAAATTGAAGCCGTGTTTTGTCTTGACACAGTTCGGGGAGGACAGCCTTTGCAGGGCCGCTCGCTGGCTCTCGTGTTACACAGAGCGAGGAGGGGCTTTTAAGAGAGAGGAGGGGAAAAAAAGAGAGGGTTGAAAGAAAGAGAAAGGGGAGAAACATGCCCGCCCGGTGGAAGGCTTGTTGACATATCTGCTTTTCCACTCGCTCTGCTTCCTCTTTCTGTGCGGCGCTCGTTTGCGCTGTGCTGAGGCCGACCATCACTGCCATAAATGAGCTCTGCTTATCGCCGCTTAACAAGACTCTCAGGGGTGAAAGGTGACCCTGAAACCGCAGGCAAACTGGTTTGCCCGTGAGGTTTTTCTTCCCCTTCCTCCCTCAGTTTCTTTTTTCTCTTGCAGCGATTTGGCCCTGAAAACTGAATGTTTTCAAGTGTCAGCCCGGCTGTCAACTTCTAGGAGTCCAGTTTCTGTCTGTTTTTGACAATCGACCATTGCTTTGTTTTCAGCTCAAAGTATACCTGTAAGGCTGACTTGCGTTTGGACATCTTTGGTACGTTTTCAAACAGCCAGGAGTGCAAAGTACAGAATGTGTCACGTCCCCTACTGAACAGAACAGTACACATCCGAAAAAATGCTCGACAAGAAGCCAGAATGTCAACACGGATGTAGACGGATGGGTGAAAGTGGAGCGCAGTCTATTTGCGTCTCCTTCAAGTGAGGATTTGCTGTGCATTACGGCTTTTGATGTTTCACAGCCTTAAAAATGTCTCTTTAAATGCGTTTCGTCTTTCATCTCCCCGTTGTGTACAAAACCAGTCCTGTTGCTACAAATCCAGCCCCTTTGTCTCGATTTCATCAGCTCCTCGGTGAAAACTCCGTCCTGGTTTCTTTTTTCACACTGTGGAAGCCACGTGGAGTAACACCAAGAGATATCCAGCAGGGAACAAAAGCGGCTATGAAGCGACGGCAGGCAGAGGGCGGATTTTCACCTCTTTGTACCACTTTTCTGTGAACTCAGCTTTGCGTTTGTTTTCAGTGCAGACTGTGGCGTAAGTCAGCTTCACTAAGGATGCGAAAAATGCCCGAAAGACGGCACGTTTGAATCGGTCCGTTCTGTTATTTCTTGACAGAAACGTCTCTGGCGTGAGACTAGAATACCATCCATTTACATGTACTATCAATGGAGCGTAGTTCTAGATTGAAGACATTACTTCTTCAATGTTAAAAATGTCTTTTTTAAAACGCGTCCTGTATTTCTCCAAATCCGCCTCTTCATCTCGACAGCGGCTTGCAGTGAAAGCCCCGTCCCCGCTCTCTCTCTCTCTCTCTCTCTCTCTCTCTCTCTCTCTGTCTCTGTCTCTGTCTCTGTCTCTCTCTGTCTCTCTCTCTGTCTCTGTCTCTGTCTCTCTCTGTCTCTCTCTCTCTCTCTGTCTCTCTCTCTGTCCCTCTCTCTGTCTCTCTCTCTCTCTCTCTCTGTCTCTGTCTCCCTCTCTGTCTCTCTCTCTCTCTGTCTCTCTCTGTATCTCTGTCTCTCTCTCTGTCTCTCTCTCTCTCTCTCTCTGTCTCTCTCTCTCTGTCTCTCTCTCTCTGTCTCTCTCTCTCTGTCTCTCTCTCTCTCTCTTCTCTCCTCTCTCTCTCTCTCTCTCTGTCTCTGTCTCTCACTGTCTCTCTCTCTCTCTCTGTCTCTCTCTTCTCTCTCTCTGTCTCTCTCTGTCTCTGTCTCTCTCTCTCTCTGTCTCTCTCTCTCTCTCTCACTTCCTCGCCGGCGTCTTGGAGCAGCACCAGGAGAATCTCGGCGACAAACGCGAGCTTTTGAAGCGGGCCCAGCGTGGGAGTGCGCCGCTGACGCCGCTCTCCTCTCTCTCTCTCTCTTTCTCTCTCTCTCTGTGCCTGCTCCCCTCAGTGTTCGAGGGCGCCTACGCTCAGCTGGTGCTGCCCTGGTACGCCGTCCCCGAGCCGCGCCAGCTCCAGCCTCTGCACCGGGCGCTCGGCCGCCAGGTGGACCTCCTCATCGACCGCCTCGTCCGCCGGGCCCGAGACTTTGACGTGTGCCAGGCGGTGGTGGGCTCCATCCGCATCCTGACCCAGCACCTCCATAACTCCAGGCAGCCCGACAGGTGAGAACTTCACACCTTCCTCCTCCTCCTCCTCCTCCCCCCTCCGGCGACTCCCAGTTCACGCCTCCGGAGTTACTCTTTGCACCCGGGGAGGTGTCTGAACTCTGTAAAAACTTCCATATTTCTTTTATCACCTATGAATAATTCACCTCCCTTTTACACTTCTACAGGACGGCTCGTGCTGTCAGCAGCTTAATGGTAGTTTTCCTGGGGCAGCGCATCCTGTCCCATCTCAGAGGCGGTTATCACAGATGTGTGCTGATTGTCACGGCTGGTCCTCTCCTCTGCTCCCTGTTGCAGGGAGCTCTTGTTTGCCTCCAGAGCTGAGGAGGTTGCGGTTCTCAGAGAGTTTTCCGATGCCCTGGTACGTAACCTTTTTCCCGAATCCCTGTGGAGCCACGAAGTCAACCGCTGTGCCTTAAATGAGATTGTTGCTTTAAAGGGTAAGAAATCCTCAAATTTCCCCTCTTACATAACGACTAAGCCTCTCATGACTCCTCGCACACGTCCGATTGTATGTAATCCCATATTGTCAATGGCACTGTAGCGCTTAGGATTTGGAATTTGGGTTACATAAAGGGAAGGAGCCTACCCCACTGGTTTGCCAAATTCCCCTCAGGGTTTGCTCATTTTTAGACTCGGATAAAATGTTCCATCTAACAGGAGTCTTGCAAAGCGGTGGCTTTTTGCAATTAAATGTGTAGCGTGGTGGTTTGTTTTTGTTTTTTTTTGCAGATGTAGTTAAAAAATAATGATGTGCACATCCCAGTTTCTCCCCATCTTCTGAAATTCTGACAGAGACATTTTGTTCATTAATGCAGGTTTGAGCATTTGACAGGGATTCCTTGGTTTTTACAGTAAAGATCCATTTGCTTTAATTCCAACCACACAAGGTCAAAGACATCAAAGGGGTTGATGGGCCCATCCACTTGTCTCAATTTGATCTTTAGCATCGATCAAACAAATAAGACGCATCGAGCTAGTTGGTTGTGAGCTTTGCTGTGATGGTGAACTTCAAGACAAACTTGCTGGTTTATCATCCTGTCTGAACCTTGCATTAAAGGGGAGCTGGAATTCAAAAACAGCCCTTATTGTCTGGGCTTTGTTGAATTATGACCCCTGACCAAAGATCTTCAGAGAGTTCAAAAGCGACATCATTCATGTACGAATCCTCGCATATTAAAAATGGAAGTTAACAAATGGGCTCATCTGAACAGGGACAGAATGTAACATGAACCAACCTCCAAAAGAATGAGTGTCAGGCTGCCTCGTTGTAGTGCACATGTGACTCTGGAGCAGCAGTTTCAGTGTCCAGGTTCTTCCTCACCATGCTTCCTCCTCTGACTCTAGCTCCAACACACAGCGCCACAACTGTGTCGCTCCACTTACGTAGTTGAGGAAACAGTTGCTGAGCTCTGTTGTTCAGTGAGGAAGGTGAAGTCATATGACCATTCATGCCTGTGGTTGCCAGATGAACATGATCAGAAAGAGTCCAGAATGATATCCTAACAGCTAAACACAGGATGGTTAAAGAGCATTGCCCATTCCCCATAGCTCCATGGAACACCATGGAGCAAGGATGAACACTCTTTAAGCAACGCAGCTCTACGGTGAGGGTTCGTGTCTGTGGGTGTGTGATGCGCGATGCTTGTCTGTGCCCAGGTCTGGGGCTCCTGGTGGCCTGGCTGACTGACCCAGACAACCTGAACCAGCTGGTGGTGAGCCAGCTGGACAGCGCCAGCCCCAAAGGCTCGGCGGAGGAGCTGTGCGGCTCGGACGCGGACGAGGCCTCGCTGGCCTCCCAGGAGGACGAGGCGGCCGAGGGGTGAGCGAGGCACCCGCCGCCTTTCAGGGGCCTCTGCCCGGGTGGCTTCTGACTCCGGGCTTGTTTACCCCCCTTCCTTTCTAGGAACTCGGAGGGAGCGGCGGCGGCGCCAGGCGTCGGGATCAAGGCCAAGAGGAAAGGTGTGCACGTGTGTACATGTGTGCGTGCATCGGGGGGCTGACATGAAAAGGCGAGGCGCTGTCGGAGCGGCGCCTGTGATTCCAACCCGGCGCAGCGAGAATCGCAGACGATCTCAGACGGGGGAGACGGAGACTCCAGGGAGCCGCGTTGTCGGCGCCGAGAGAGTCTCGGGCTGTGTTAACACCACCCCGTACAACAGTTTGATGAATAGCAACGCCTCACATTCCAGCCTTTTTACATCCATTTATTTTTAACCCGTCTGCCTTTTGGCACCTAATTAAGCCCCCGTATCGTTGAGTTTGCTGGTCTGGTTTGCTAATTACTCCAACAGAAAGCCATTTCCATGCCGCGTTCATCCCTTTCACGCCGCAGACAGCCCGGCAGCATGATGGCGGAATAACAATCGATCACGCCGTGATAATGAACCTTGTGATGTGATAAATATGGATGTTTTCCGTAACGGCCACATCGTACATCCTGGGGGAGAAAAACACCGCTATCTCAGTCTGTCCTAATCTGTTAGAATGATGAAGTCCAATTGGAGATCTCTCCATTTTTCCGCTGTCAGATTAACTCCGACATGGAAAGTGCGTTTCCACGCGCGCGTCATGCCCATTGAAATGTCGAATACGCCTAGCGAGTCGTTTTTTCAGATCCGATACTTTCAAATTGTTACGCCAGAAAAAAATGCAGATTTACAGTCAAGTCATCAGAGAGGGAAGATGAAGGTCAGTGTAGACTCTATTGCTATTCTGTGCATTTGTAGCTCAGTGAAGAGGACACCGACACCGTCTCCTGACTGCTGTGGGTGCTGCAATAAAGGACGCGCGTGCAGGAGATGGGGAAAGGTCAAGCGCTGGCCATCTGAGCTGCGGAGCTCACTCTTTGCCCCCCCCCACCCCCCCCCGTCCGGCTGTTTTCCAGGGAACAAGTTAAAAGAAGGATGGTCCAAATTTGTGGACAAGATGAAGTCCAAGAAGGCCAAGAAGAAGAAGATGAAGAAGATGGAGCAGGAGCTGATGCTGAGGATCATGGCCATCCAGGGGGATGTGTCCGAGGAGGAAGCCAGCAGCAGGGAGGGCTCCGTCCACAGCCAGCAGGACTCCGACCAGGTGAGAGGCACCGTGGTACTCACAGATAGAATGAACCTGAACGGCCAAACCCGCTCTGCAGCTTAAGCTGTGCCAAACGGCTTAACCTGAGGACCTGGAAGTACGCGATGGCGAACAAGTGTGTCGTGACCTTTCATCTGGAACAGGCTGTCTGGTTATTGCGGGGGGGGGGGGGTTGCCGTGGAAACCGGAGAAGCCGCTTTGAGGCTTTCGTGCTGATGTGCTCCGGAACACGCTCCATTATGTTAATGCGTTTGTTCCTTTTGTCTTTTAAATCAAACAGGAAAGCTTTCCCACGTAGATGCACTCTTCATTAGTCTGTGTAGCCTGACCTCATTATTCTGTCATTTTTACCCGTTTCATGGGTTTAGGCCTGGTGTACAGTTTATTTTCCCATTTACTTGCTTTCATGGCGTTATGTATTATTGAATGATATCTTATTGGAGTGGTTTTAGTCCTTCGCAGTTTTGTTGGTCAACTGCTGAGCTTAATTTTTTTTCTATACTTCATGTTCATTTAGACTCTTTTCTTCCGTCTAACATTTTTGCTCCGGTGGCGGCTCAGGCTCCGTGCAGCCGCTTGAGCTTCCACCTGGAGTGCAGCGTGTGACGGAGCGCGGGTTCTTTGCTTTTCGCCTGCTCGAAGACGTCGGTGTCTGAGAGATGACGGACGGCGGACTCACGGTGGATGTTTTCTCTCAGGAGGACAGTGATCTGGAGAACTACCTGACCGTCGTACAAGAGGACATGATGGAATTCAAGCTCTCGTACGAGATGTGGCGCGTGGGCCGCTGGGCTGTCAGCATCCCCCATGTGAGTTCCTAATACCAGCGGCGGTGTGGAACCGTCCCGCGGGCCGCTCGTCTGCAAGGCCCCCGCAGGAGCTCGTCCCGGAATGTTAACGCTGAGTGTGTGTGTGTGCCAGGCTGAGTGCGAGGACGATGAGCTGATCTTCACGGTTCACCTGGAGGAGAAGGACAGCCCTGAAAACCTCCAGTGGGACATCAGGAAGAGCTACGTAGATGTCATTTACTTCCGCAACAGATGGCAGGTAAGCGGCAGCCTGACACGCTAACCTTGAGCTATGATCAACTGCTGTTTTTTTCCCCTCCTCCGTTTCAGAGGAGGAGGCCTGTTTTCACTCCTTACTGCCTATTCAGCAAGAGCCAGGGGCAAAGCGCTGTTGTGAAAACAAACCGCGACTTTTGTTTCACTGGAATGTGGAGTTCGACTTGTGCGCGCATCAAAACTTGACTGCAGTCACATGGGACTGAGCTTTGAAGCCTTCGCTGGAAGTCAGAGGCCTTCCACACAAGTTTACAGATGTATTATTTCAAACAAACGGACATAAAAAGAGTCCACAAAACATCCCCCTCAACAAAACCTCTTCACACGCGCAGAAACACAAAGGATTCAGACTGCTAGCTTGCTGAACCATGTGGTATTAAAGTCAGATAAGTTCAGAGAGCCTCTCTTGTAGTGCGCTTATCATGTAGGAAACGATGGATAAAAGTCTATTTGGAGTTGCTTTAAACATTTCTAACTCATGGCCCAGCAATGCTGGCCAAATGTAGACTAACCAGTGAGCCACAGTTGCTGTATTAGAGTGGTTATGCAAAGCAGCAACAAGCATGCATGGCTCCGGTTGTGCACCTACGGCCAAAACAAATCCCTTTTTTAGCTGTGGAGTTAAGTCGTAGAACTGCCTCATTCCGACACAGAGAAACCGATTTCTTTCACCCGATCCTTTCCAGGACTCGACCAGACTGCCCGACATCCTGGTGCTGGAGGAGTCGGAGGTCAGCGCTGAGCTCAGAGAGGAGGCCAGGCTATCGGTGGAGCAGTTCCTGCAGGTGAGAGGTGGCCGAAGCGCACAGCTGTCCGAGCTGAGCTGACACGTCCCTGATGACGGGGGAGTCCTTCAGAGAATCTGCGGGACACTTTTTTGTTTAATCGTTTGTTGTTTTCTAGGAACTGGTCTGTGACAGCCTCATCGGTCACACCCAGCCCGTCTTCCAGTTCCTGTGTCCTCTGGACAAGCTGCTGAACGAGGAGGAGCACTACGGGGGCGTGTGGGGCCTGCTGAGCGGCCTGGCTTACTTCCTCACTCCCGGGCAGGAGGAAGAAGAGGTAGAGGTTTACATGCGTGCTTTCCTGCGGGCGTGCCTGGGGTTTAATTACAGCTTGGCTGGGAACCTGGGGCGATGGCAAGAGATTGAACACAGGCTTTAAAGCTCGTGTGAAGAACCCGGCGTGACAGGTTTCAGTAAAATTCAGAGTTAAACAAACTCATTAGTGAGGGGGAACAAGGTTATTTACATGTACTGTCAAGTGTAAACAGCACAGTTTGGACTCTTGTTCAACTTTGACCTACTTACCAAGCCTGCATGTGTGGCTGAGGAAATGCGCCGGACACCTTTCATTTGTGGTTATCACGCACTGGCTACTCCCCTGATGGACTTTGGTAACGGGAATCATTTGATAGGCGCACTTTAACAATTATCCAACTCTGGAAATAAAAGCCCACAGTGCCATCCGCTGTCAGGACATCCTGACATGTTTTCCCCAGAATAGATCGAGCTTCAAAAAAAACAAAAAAAAAAAACACCATTTCCACTTTCTCCCATGATGCCGATCTTTCCCTCTTTCACTCTAACCTGCCATGGCGACTGCCGTCATCCCTCCACCTCGGCGCTGGCTGTTTGTAACGCATGCTTTCCGTTAGGACCGTGACGGTTTGAGAGGCGCTGGCAGCTCACACGCGCCGTGCGCCTCAGCTGAGGCCTGTCTACCAGAAGCCCGGGTCGAGTCTAGCCTCGGGGCCTCCCTCCCCAAACCCCCTCCCCCCCGCCTCCGCACCGCTCTCCCCACAGCTGTCACTGCCACAGACGCGAGGCAGACGTGCCAGAGGAAGGGAAGATGCGAGCTGACGCGATGTCTCACAGAATAGGGAGCGCGAGACGTTCCCTACACTGTCCACGCGTCCTGCGCTCTTCCCCTGCTGAAGCTGATGTGACGCCGGAGACGTCCTCCTGTCTGGCTCCGTGCAGTTGCCCCTCGGCTGTCCCCGGCTGATCCCCCTCTTTGTCTCCGCAGAGCGCCAGCCCGCAGACGGAAGCCCCGAAAGACGTCTCCACGCCGTGTCTGCGCCAGGAATCCACAGCTTCGGAAGACCACGGTGCCTGTTTCAGGAGCGGCGAGGGCGTTCCTGCAGCCGCCGTCCCGACCATAGTCATCTCTCAGTGCGAGCCCCCCGCCGAGCCGCCCGAGGCCGTCCAAACGGAGAAGGAGGCGCCGTCGCCAAGTGAAAGCTGCTCTCAGGACAGGTCCGAGGACTCGGATAACCCCCTGACCTCCCACTTTAAAATGATCTTCCGGGGGCTGAGCCGATCCAGGTCCCAGGAGTCCCTGGCCTCCACCAGGACCAACGGCGAGGAGGATGCGGCCGACCCGGACCCGGCGCCTCACTGCGGCCAGAATGGGGACGCGCCTGGGGAGAGCGCCGAGGGCCCCTCCTGGCTTCACTTCAGCGCCAGGTCAACCAGGAAGGAGAGGAGCGGCTTCAGGCTGTCGGGCGGCGCCAACAAGGCCAGGGGAAAGGAGCAGGGCACGTCGCCAAGAGCCGAGGACTGTGTCAAGAACCAGGTCAACTGGGAGCAGCTGGAGGCGACCAAAGCCATATTTGACCTCCTGAAGGAGATCTCTGGTGTGTAGCGTCCGGGGTTTTATCAGTGCCTTTGCATGCTGCGGCGACACGTTCCTCCGCCCCGCCCCCCCACCCCCCTCCCAACCTGCGGAGAAGCGACTGGGGGGCCTGACAGAGCTAATCCTTTGCAGGGAACATTCACTCCGCTTAATTAATCGCGGGGTGGTATTTCGAGGTGAATGTATTTTGGTGCGGCCGCGTGGAGCTTTGAATGTCAACAGCCAAACGGCGTCTTACTCACCGGCCACGTCACCAGGCATCAAAACGGGAGGATCGACGCTACGCGAACGCCGTTTGGCTAATGGGAGAGGCCCGTTTGTGTCGCTGTCCTATCAGCCCGCAGGATATTAAAAATGTCAGTCTGCGGATTTCTAAAAAAAAATTACATTTCTAATGAGCTCTGTGGAATTAAAAGGTCAGGGGAGGTTGGTTTTTCGAGCAAGGCAACGTGTTTAGTGATGGCGACCTATACTGGTTGCCTCAGCTTTTATCTTGGCTTTGACTGGAGTGCAGGGAAACGTTTCAGCCGCACCTAAAATGTGCAGACACACGGACGTGGCCTCTCTCGAGGACAAACCTAACGCTGCCTGTCTTCACAGGAAACTCCATCCTCATCAACATATTCGATGCCATTTTGAAACCCGTCATGCCCATCTTGAAAAAGTGAGTTTGTCTCCGACGTCCTCCCCCTCCCGCCCCCCGCCTTCTCCCCGGCGCTCTGACCTCTCCCCGTCCGTCGCACCCTGACCGTGCTGCCCTCTCCTCGCAGGAAAGTCAACTCCTTCCTCAACAAGATGAACCCCTCGGAGGTGGAGATGGCCTCCTACATCGACAGGCTGCGTGAGAAACAGTGGCCGGACGGCCCGCCGGCGGCCCCGCCTCCTCCCCGCTCTGACGAGGAAAAGAACGAGACCAGGGACAGAGCGCACGACCTGATCAGTGCCAGATGTAGGTGCTCCCAGCGCCAAGGGGTGGCGCTGTTTTTTTTCCAGAGCCGCCCTGAAATGAATGGCGCAGCGGTCCCTTATCGCACCGTTTAATTCTAGTTGAACCGTGTGTTGGTTCATGCTTGGAAGGGTTTAAGCAAGAGCCAGGCCGCAATTGAGTCTTTTGAATGATGGTATCAGTTGGGAAGTCAGTGTCAGGAAGGGAATATGATAAAGATACATGTCTTGTTCCAACTCTGATTTCTTTGTTCTCCGTAGACTCCAACTCTTTGGTCCTGAAGAAGACGGACATGGAGTCCGTTTTTAATCTTTTCCAGGACAGCGAAGAAAACAAGAAGCTGGTGTATGTGAGTACCTCGACATGCCTGGTCTTTTTTTTTTGGTCCCTTTCCTTTGGGGATTTCATGCAGATGTCTCCTTTCATGCTACGCGTTCACAAATCTTGTTCTGGTTTTATTGCCCCCACAGATGCTCCTGTCATTCCTGCTCAGGGAGTTTTTCCCCAACGAGCCTTCCCTGAATGTGAGCGCCGCTGCCCTACAGAAAGTGACCAACTCCGCCAACTAATCACTTGAACCCAGTCTGTGTTTTTAATGGTACTTTTTAACGTTGTTCACCGATTTTATTTATTAAACATCTTAAAATGCCTTTGGATAGTTGTGAGCCTTCCTGTAGCAACATCAGAAACGTCTGTATGTCACTTTTACCTCAAACATACTGTGAAGACTTTGTGAAATTCCTGTGGTTTTTATATTGTGTTGCTGGAATCAGGAACATCTGTGCGGGAACCAGTATTGAATGTTGTGCTTTTCTTGCTAAACTCAGAGGAGGAATTAAATTGTATTTCATATTTCCAGTTGAATGAATGTCACCCCTAACGGTTTAATGTCAAAGATTTTTCGGGATTATTTTGTGTCACTTTGAGCACTTGTGTACGGTGAGCGTTTGGATACTGGTTAATATGGCCTAAAGTTTTCTATCATGGACTATTTCACACTGATTAATCACCTTAATCTGTCAATGTGGGCAGGGCAGATATCAAAGCAAACTTGAAATAGTGTCAATGTAATGCGAAATTGACTTTATTCCAAATAAAATTGTGATACGAAGTCTTGTTTCTGGCTCTGTGTATTTCCCTATCTTTTAAAAGATACATTTACTGCGGTGACTATAGCTGCAAATGCAAAATGTAAATACACTGCTGATGCCAGCATCTTACTTGCTCTGAAGCAATATTTGAGAAGATGTTTCAAATGGGTCAAACGAGTTAATCCTCCAAGGAGAAGTCCTGCGGATGAAGTGTGACATGTATTAGAATAATTGGTACAAGGCCGGCACTTTTGCATTTAGCTTTTTAAGTTAAAATCAATTAAAGTTGCTGAAGAGTACAAACATCCTGTATCAGCATCTGCCTCAAATGCTTTGTGGATCAGCTGGGGAAACAATAAATATATTCATATTTCTTATGGAGCTTAATGGAAATGCTGCCTCTAACACTCCCACAATCTCATTATGGAAGTGTAACAGAATTAATTACAGGATTATTCTGGTCCAGGTCACAGGAGGGAGATTATCTCGGAGCGTAACAACACAAATTCGCATTTTATTCTCAGAGGTTCCCCAGAGCGGAGTAATGGCATCACACTGTACCAAACACCTTCATTTACAGAAGGAGATTCGTCCAAGTCATTAGATCCAATTATCAGTCCAATGAGAGGAGTTCTGTTAAGTGCTAAGCTATGCAATAAACAACTTCTTAAACTGCGCAAGGCCCACCACTGGCTCCTGATCTCTACTCTACAGTAGGTCTCAAAACATAATCCAAAGCTATGTGTCTATGTGTAATTTTGATGATCATAAAACCACATTTGTCAAAGAAAAAAGTACAAACACCATATTATAAAAGTTAACATATACATTTATAACATTATTATTATTATAACATTTAAGTTCAGACTAAACATATACAGCACACAGAGGTTGTGATGTCTAAATGGATTGTTATGCTATATAGGATCTAAAGTGAATAGCAGTTAACTTATAGCAAAGAGCTGAAACATTGACAAAAATAGTGTACGGTGAAGTAGTTAGGCAAATTGACCTCGAATGAAAAACATTTTTTTTAATCTTTGCTTTTTTGAGTTTATTCCTGGACAAAGATGTATGGCAAGTGAAAAAAACACACACACATACAATTACAGCCTAATTCATGCAGATTTTTAAACATTTTGCAGGCAGCTAAAATGACCTGCACGGAGACAGAATGTGCCATCCTGGTTCTTCCTCAATGTCTTCAATTCCTGATTCCAATTCCTGATCTTGAAAACGCTTATACACCGTATTGTTCAGCAAGTGGCAAGTCGAGTAAATCATTTTTGCCAGGCAAGGACAAAGAGGCGCGAGATCAGAGAAGAAATGCATCGCAGCTACAGTGGGATTGCGAAGATGCTTGTAAAATGGCGCTTGAGGCGTCTCTGACGACACTAGTATTCTGTGTTAGCAGGAGAAGGGGGGAAAAAAGCTCCGTTCAACCTTTCTAGGTCACCTTATCAAAATTTCAGGATAGCATTCCCGTAGATGAGGAACGAGTTCAGGGATCTTAAGTCACGTTAAAGTGCATTAGTTTTTTTGTTTAATCTCGTCCTCGCGAGAAAACGACACGGCGAACCGTGGCCGTCGTTGGCCACGAACGTCAGGGCGGTTGGCGTTTGAGCCTGGGGCTCGTGGCGTGTCCTCCCAGCAGGGGGGCTGAGAGCGGAGGCTGCGGCCGCTCCTCCCGGCCAGCAGGGGGCAGCCGCCGGGGGGCGGCGCTCGCCAGCAGCGCCAGCGTCCCTCCAATCCAACATGTCTGCGCCCTGTCGGATGCTGACAACAGCGTGAGGGTACAGGACGACTGGCAGGTGAGCGCCGGCTCGGCTTCATGCCGCTGTTTGTGCCATCGCTCACAGGCTCGCGGCTTTTGATCGACGCTCTCCGAGTGCCGGAGGTGCCCGCGTGCGTTTGTCTCCCGAGCGGCTCAACGTGACTGACTGACAGACGGTCCAGCTCCTCTCTGTGGGGCACTTGCAGGATGTTGACCTCGTGTTTGTTTGCTTGTTCTCGAGATGAAAAGAAGGTTATTACACATTGCAACGCTTCCAGTAGGAAGGGTTGATGTCTGTGTCTAAGGCTGTCAGGAAGTGTTGTTGAGTGTTACTAGAAGACATTGAGAAGGATCTCTGTCCGCTTTCATTAAAATACATGCCGTTATTGATGTGAATTCCCACTTTACAATAGTTGAAATAGTTCCTATTGTGCCTTCTCACAATAGTCCCTGAAAGTGTCTCCTCTAAGTCTGTCGTCATTAAAGCCCAGCCAAGAAGACGCTGATTATTCTTAACGACATGTTTTACATTCATCGCTACCCATTTTGTATTCAAAGTACAATGAAATGAGGATGTCCTGCCCAGTGTATTTGCATATAATAGATTCAATGCTCACTGTATTGACAGTAAGGTTGATATTTAAGGTTGAGTGGGAAGTATTAAGGCTGGGGTCCCTAAATGTGAGCGTTAGAGTCAATACTATGTTTTCCATTGTCATTGAGGCTTTCAGGATTCAGATGTTTTAAATGGCTCACTAAGTATGTTATATACTGCGTTGTGTTGCACATGTACATGAGCGTCAAATTTTCCAGCGAGGTTCAAACTGGAAAAATGCTTAACTTTATTGTGTGTAGTGTTTTTCATTGGGTCAGCTGCTACTGATACACAGAAGTGTACGATGCATGAAAGAGTGGCGAGTTGGTGTGCTGCATGGGCCTGTCGCACATCAGACTAGTATTCTTAGACAAGACATCAGGTCCCTCTGTTCTGCTCCTCCCTCACCTATCAGCGAACCCTTGTTCTCCCCATCGTTCTAACTGTGAGATCTCTGCTGGCATCATTTGCACACTCTACGTTTGACTGGATGGTCTGTCAGAATAGCTCTGATTTGAGTTCAGACGTGCTTGATATGGACCTCAGTTCAGATGTCGAGACAAACAAACAGCAGGCGGAGGCTTTACATCCCTGTTGTGTGTCTTTTTTTTAACACCAGGGAACATTTTACAACTTGTAAGTGATCCTGGAATAAATAAAAAAAAAAACCCTCCCCAAAACATTTTCATTTGATACTTTTGAACCAATTCCAAAGCCATTCTGCAGAACAACAGTTATTAGGATTTATGTATTGATTTATATGTATGAATGATCATGAAACTCTCCAAATGGCCTTTCTTCTTCTTCCTCAATTTACTTGCGTATAAACAAATTTGATTCTTTCATTTGTTTTCCAGTTTAGAAATATGAGCGACCCTAAATCACGGCTGGACCGCAAAGATACAGAGTTAGACTTAGATTTTCTTTTATTTATCCCTGGATCTCTAAATATCCAGTTGGACTGACTGGGTTTAAGCTGTTTGAACTGCTGTTCTGTGATCCAGCAGCAATGGCTCTAAAGTGAGACCAAAGACTATATATAAAAAGACACAAACGTGCCGTTTCTACAGTGACAGCAGCTTTGCTAAAGCAGGCTCTTGGGTGTGTTGTTGTGGCCTTGACAGTGAATTGGGAACCTGTCCCTGTTCAGGTCTGCACAGAATGTGATGCTAAGCTGCAGATTTATTTTAACAATGACTTGTGGTTTCTCCTTTTCTCGTTCTAGCTGTTAGAGGCAGCTTTGTGTCTCTCTGCCTTTTTACTTGTCAGTTTAGCTGAGCCACTCCTCAGAGCACCCCCCCAACACACACACACACACACACACACACACACACACTGTCCACCAGACCTTTCATACAAATACCATTTCATTGAAAGAATAACCGTCCAGAGCCTAAAAGGATTTAATAGTATTACAATTGCCCATCTGATTGTTCTGAATCATGCCTTGTGTAAGACATTCTAAATTTGATCAGAGCTGCGATTTTACCTATTGTGAATCGAAATGAGAAAGCACAATGGTGGAAGGAAATGGAAAGCTCTCGCTGGCTGCTTTCCACAACACATCACGACATGTGCCGCTTCCTCTGCGCCGTTTCTCCCGCGCACCATGCGTGCCCCCGACGCGTCGTCGTTGTTCCCTGCCTTATCTCAGATTCATTTCAAGTGCGCGCCCGGCCTTGCCATTCATACACTGCGACAGGAGGGAAATGTGATTCGGGGGGGAGGCGGTGGGGGAAGCAGCCCGTGTGGGATCTGAATAAAGCCAAGCGGAGATGAAGCATGCAGGGAGTTTAGACTGCGTTGCCATCGCCGCTCGAGTACGAGGTCCCCGTTTGAACCCAGCCGGCAGTGACGGGCGCGCCCCGTGCCCGCCGCCTCCCCCGTCAGCTCCTCGCGCGCTCATCTTTCTCGGCGAGTGCTTAGCAACAGCCGAGGCGAGCCTGCACGGACACGGCCCACGTTATGGCCCGCGCGCGCGACGCTCGCTGAACATCTCATTCCGGAGCCGGGGACCGTTAACGACGCGCTATAAACGGCCTTGGCGGCGCTGGGAGGGCCTCCTCCGAGGTTTTAGTACCCGGCTGCAGGGATTTGCTCTCGCTCGGCCACCGGAGCATCAGTGAGGTCGACGGCCGATGCTCGGCGGGCGAGGCCGGGCCTCATCGCGCTGAAGGGCTCGCCCGCCATATCTTTATATCTCTGTGCATCCCGAAACAAGAGAGCGTCCGAGGCAGAGTGATGCCCCGAGATGTGCAGCAGCATCTCGCCTGTCTCATGAGGGCGCCGCGGGCGAAGCCCGAATTTGATGATCGCAGCCTCTTGAGATGATGCTTTTTATGTCTGGCATTAGAGCAACACGGAGCAGTTGAGCGTAAAACCATCTTAATGGCACCATTAGCCGTGTTCCATTATTTTCCTACATTTTGCGGAGTCAGCAATTAATTTATAGATTCCCCAAATAACCGATTGGCCGCTAATGAAAGCCGGTGGCAGGGGCGGCGCTGTCGTTTGGATATAGAGGTTCATAACATGCATGTGTGGCTGTGCAGTGGAGGGGGGGCCCAGGGTTTGGCTCCTGGTCACTCTGAGGGTCTCCCTGCCTTAGGCCTGGATGGATGGAGCAGGGCACTTTTACCCAGAGCGATACTTAATGTTGCACTAGGTTTCTACTGCGGCGTAGCTTGCACGTTTTTTTCTCTCCTGTACGTCGTTTTGGACAAAAACGTCTGCTTAATGTATCAGACATTGTGCCCACACAACAGCCTGACTAATAAGACATGTGTTCGAGGCAGCCCCCCCGCCGTCAGCTCAAAACGCGTAATCGCACCTTATTACAGATGTTAGTTTGTTTTTGAGCGTCAACGCAGCCCCGTTCGCGCACGCTTTGGCCGCAACGGTGACAGATGCTTCTCAGAAAACGTCTCTTTAAAGCGCCTGCTCAATGATCCATTATGGCACAGGTAATATCTCAGAGCGGCGGCGACGGCGGCGGCAGATAGCTCTCTGCTAAGTGTTCAGTAAATTGGAACGAGACGTTGTTTTAGTGTCGTTCCAGGTTGTAAAACACGGCGCGCGGCCTCCACTTCGGGCTGATGTTTTGGCACAAATTAAACGTCTGAGCGGGTGGGACGTGAGACGGATGTAAGAAATGAATTGAAACGGCTAATTCTTTCATCATGATATATTCTTCCCCGGTAATCGGCTCAGCTAGCTTACCGCTAACGTCGTCGTCGTGATCGGAGGAGATCTGGCACAGCGTCGGGCTGTTTGATGTCAAATTTGTTGAGACCCGAAACGGTGGCGGGGACGGGTTGTTTATTCCTGAAATGCGCGGAGGAGCTGGAGAGAGTTGCAGGTTCGGCCCTGGGTTAAACTGGGTCAGGCCCGTTCCTTTTTCCACTCTTGAGGGATCAGTCAGACTCTTCTGGAGTTCTTGGTTTTATTTGACTGGCCTTTAGGACTTGGCATTCAGCAATCGATAGCTCCAGAGCCGGGGTTTGATGGGATGAATACTAATGTAGTGGAACAGCGTTGGCGTACGACTGGCTCCCTATAACTTTTACATCTGGCGCTATCTCTTCATCTCATCGGGAGCGTCTCGCGTGACTCACCTAATGATCACAGCCCGGCACATTTGTTCTTTTCGGTCGATGCATTAGGCCCATTGATCGCGGTTAATCGGTATCTTGTAATTCATAATGCGGTGCCATCAAAACAAATGCTGTATCCCAGAATTCCCCGCGGCCAGTGAAGGTCCTTCCCGTGCCGTTTATTATGCTGTTAACAGAGATTTTATCATCTTGTGTATTCAAGGACAGCAGCCGTTTATTGTGGCTCTAATGGTATTCAAGCGTTTCTGCAGCGATGTGCAGAAAGATGAAATTGTTATCATAATTTAGATATGTCTGCTCTTCCTTCCCGGGCCCATCAGCAGGTTTGTCTTAAATTTGCTCAGCGCCAAGGTGTGCGGGTTGGTCACAGGAGCCTCACACAGGATGCTGAAGCTGTACAATGCTGTGAATTAGTCTTTCAGATAAATGCCTGGCAGCAAATGTAAAGGTGGATGTCGCCACTAGATGGACTGCCGCTCTAAGAGTTGACGAGAACCAATTGTCAGAGCTGGTTTTAGTGTCCTCTGGAGATAAGAGTGAATTCAGTCCTTTTCCTTGTAATGTCAAAGAATGCTAATCACGGGTCCTGTTTGGGAAATGAGCTCTGACAGCTTTTATCTGTTTTAAAGAGAGGGGAACTGAATTAGGTTTATTGTTCAGACGGAGCGATGGGGCCGGAGGAAGAATATATCAGCTGTTATCAGAGAATCACAAAATTAGACCCTCGGGACAAAGAATGTGCATTAACTAGCCGATTCCACATTTTAAACATAAGCCCAGATTGAAGGCTTCATGTGTGGATGTATTACATCGACCAAGCTCGGCCTTATTAGAGCCGTGAGTCATCAGCAAGGCTGTGACTACCATCACAACTTTCACAAAGGATGAACTAGTGTTTCAAACCGGTTATGCTTAAACTCCCTTCACAATGAAGTTTATACTACAAAGCCCCAGAACACTTTGAGAGAGTCCTTCATCTCTCCATGTCCGAGTTAGAACATTCTCCCTATCATCCTGATAGACTCAGAGCTAAAGGGATTTATTCTCATGGTTGTTTTTAAGACGCTAACATTTGCTCATTTGCATTTGGCACAAAGTATGTTCCGCTCTTATGGGGCCTGTCAGTTTTTGGTTAATTACTTGCAAAGCATTAGTTAACACATTTGTTAATCGTTAGTAAACTGTATGCACTAATCTAAGTACTAGTCTTGAGCACTAGATCGCAGTAGGAGAGGGAAGAGTCGGGGCCAAGTGTGAGGTGGGTGAGTTAGGAGGGGAGATGCTCCTAAGAGCTGGGTCTTCGAGAGCCTCCTGAAGATGAAGGACAGCCCTGGCCAGACTGCTGGTGCTCGTGTCACCATTAACCACATCTGAAGACCGCAGTAGCAGAGGGCAGTAGGTTTCTTGAAGTCATCGAGAGGCTTCCTCAGGATTTTTCCCCGGGGGTGAAACATCTTGAAGAACAGTAGATCTACAGCAGATAGTTGGCGAGACTCTACAACCTCCTAGATAACAATGACCTGGGTGAAGGAGAATCTCAAGTAGCAATAATGTTGGAATGAGGGTGATGAATCGCAGTCCATCCCAATTCCCCTCGAGCCGTAATTTCTCCTTCTGTTCCCCATCTTCGTCTTTGATTACTCCATATAAGTTAACGGCAGTTATTGAATGGAGGAAAACACAAGTCACCAAGGCTGGCTGTAATCTGGTGGGCAACCCCCCCCCCCCCCCACTGCTCCCACCAACCCCATTAACACAGCGATGGTTTAGGGTGCTCAAAGGAGTGGCTATAGCGGGGCATAAAACCAACCACACAACAGTGCTCTGATGGAGGATTGGGCAGCTGTTCCTGGAGCACATTTATGCTCCAATGAATCTGTCAGGGCCTCCTTGATAAGATAATAATGTGCGATTCCTGGGACTGCTTGATAACTCGGAATGCATGTTAATAGAAATAACTGGACCCTATTTTCTTAGTCAGCGCAGAGATTCTTGACTGATATTTGAGTCTGTGTTGTTACAGTACGTCTGAGCCGGCTGAGACATCAATTAGTGTTTTTTTCCATTCCTTCTTTTTCCATTCTTATTTCATCCAGCCAGGCCACAGGGTGGTAAGAGTAAGGTAAGAAAAATACACGCTGAAGAGCTCAAGGCTGCGACCATGTTATCGTCGTTTATCCCTGTAGACAGTCCAACAGCGTTTCTGAGACGGTTTGTTCCTTTATTGACCCATTTCCAAAACTTTGGTGCTTTGGCGTTGGCTAGACTTTGGCTTAATGAAGACTAAATGGAGCCTAATAGGTGGAGCAACAAGCCGCGGTGGGCTTCTCTAGTCCTATTAAACCCCCATTCTTTTTAATAGCGGACTGATTAATTTCTATAATCAAAGTCAGCTGTATCCTTGAAGCGCAGTCAGCTTTAATTATGCTGAAAGACAACACAAAAGCGGCCGTTACTCATCTGTGGAGAATCTCGAGAAAATCTCAGACGCCTCATAATGAACAGGTGATGAAAATGTAATGAGGTTTTTCAGTGGGGGGGTGGGGGGGTAGTTCCTTCAGATGATCTCTTCACAATAGAGCTGTAAAACTCGGATCCTTTTAAGGATTCGGATCCCTCTGAGTCACTCACTGAACTGATCCGGATCTGCGAGTCACTTGAGTCACTTGAGTCCGTATTACTAAATAGAAAGTAACGTGCCTTGTGATTGGAATGAATCACTTTTAAATAAAACTAAGGTTAAAAACAAGAGAAATGTTTATTTAAACACCCCAAAAATAATACAAAACTTAAACATAGGCATAACAGCAAAATCGAAAAATGCAACCGAGAATAAGAATAAATAAGTAAACAAACTATTACTAATTATTAATGTTCCCGGATCACCACCAAATGTAATTATCTGTGCAGTGCCCTAACACTACATTGTCTGAAAATTGCTTCCAAATCATGCAGTAGGCTACTTTCCCTGCGTTTCGAGCTCAGACAAAAACATTAACATCACATGATGTCTTCCGTGGATAAAATAAAATCTTTCGTGGATAGGCACATATAAAACGAATTTATTGAACTCATGTGCGTGCATGCGCTACGCCTGGTGTGACTCTGGATCCCCTCTCCTTACAGATCCGGGTGTGTTTAACCGGTGGATCCACTCATTATTGTCGGTTACGGTTAAGGACTCAGGATTCGCCGGATCCGCACGGATCCGGGTTAGTGTCGGTTAGCGGATCAGGACTCAGGATTCGCCGGATCCGCACGGATCCGGGTTAGTGTCGGTTAGCGGATCAGGACTCAGGATTCGCCGGATCCGCACGGATCCGGGTTAGTGTCGGTTAGCGGATCAGGACTCAGGATTCGCCGGATCCGCACGGATCCGGGTTAGTGTCGGTTAGCGGATCAGGACTCAGGATTCGCCGGATCCGCACGGATCCGGGTTAGTGTCGGTTAGCGGATCAGGACTCAGGATTCGCCGGATCCGCACGGATCCGGGTTAGTGTCGGTTAGCGGATCAGGACTCAGGATTCGCCGGATCCGCACGGATCCGGGTTAGTGTCGGTTAGCGGATCAGGACTCAGGATTCGCCGGATCCGCACGGATCCGGGTTAGTGTCGGTTAGCGGATCAGGACTCAGGATTCGCCGGATCCGCACGGATCCGGGTTAGTGTCGGTTAGCGGATCAGGACTCAGGATTCGCCGGATCCGCACGGATCCGGGTTAGTGTCGGTTAGCGGTTTAGGACTCAGGTCTCGCCGGATCCGTATTAATGCACCGGAATCTGTTACAGACCCGGGTGTGTTTAACCAGTGGATCCACTCATTACTGTCAGTTAGGACCCGGCGGATCCGGTTCAATGGAGACCTCGGATTCATGATTCATGAGTCATTTAAAGGATCCGGGTAATCAACCCGGATGAGTCCTGAACCGCCCAGCACTACTTCACAACAGTCTACACGGGCCTCCACGTTCTTGTCCTCTCAGACTCCCTCCTCCGACACAGCTTTGCATTTAGAAGGGTTGGATTGACAGGCGATCCGTTAACCAGAACCGCCAGCATCGACAGCCAAGGATTGGATGCCGGATCACTGTGGGGTGGGGTGGGGCGCCAGTAATGGGAGCGGCAAATTGGAGGACCTAAAGAGCGCCGCGACTTTTGGCGCGATGTTGCGCTCGGCTCACCTAGCTTTCATTAGGCGCTGATTTAAAGGCTTCCCCCTGTGGCACGCCATTCATCAAGGCGTGTTCCGGCAAAGTGCTTTTCACGCCCGCGGATCTGCGCCGCGCAAACAAATAGGCCCTTCTGCCGCGCCCCTCGTTACCCGCGCGCCTGTGTTTGCCGGTAATTGCCGCAGGAGCGTAACATGAAGCCCCGAGGAGCGCCTCGGAATTGTGCCCGTTTCCCTCCAAATGAGCGCGGCTCTGCTTCGATTCCTCGCGCTGAAACGTGAGCCCCCGATCGAGGCCGCGCGTGCGCGGCGTGGAGAGGCGCGCGCGTGCGCTGCGTGGAGAGGCGCGCGCGTGCGCGGCGTGGAGAGGTCGCCGCGCCTTATGTAGGTCAATTCCTCGGCTTGGCCTCGTGATGAGCGATTCCGCTTTGCCGGGGAAACTGCGCTTTTTTTATTATTCATACGCCCACAGAGATTGGAGTCGCGGTGCATCAAAGCGTGACGTTGTCGTTTCCCCACTCTAACCACTGCTATTCCCCTTGCCCCCAAATTGGAATTAAACCCAGCATTTGACGCCGGCCATAATTGTTTTTTTCCTCTCACAGTCGCCGCACTCCAGTTAAGCCTCATCTCTCCGGGTGCACGCCGTTGTCATTTCGCTGATTGATAGTTGTTCTTCCTGGGCGCCCCCCACCCCACCCCCTCACACACACACACACACACACACAGACACGCACCGCTGTTTTAGTTGTTTTCCTGCAGCCTGCCACTGAAGGATTCATGAGTCTTTCTGTCACTGCTTGATAACAGAGCAGGGTTGAGGGCTTTCTCACTTCAGATTTAATGCACGCTGGTCCCCGTGTTTTCTAACCAGCGCCGGCATTGATCTGGGCCGCAACGCGATTCCTCTACATCCAAGTGGCTGAGCGCGTGAGGTGAGAGGCGTGAAATTGACCTCTGCGCGTGGCGGCGTGGGTGAGCTACGTTGTAAAGACATCCGTTGAGGGAATTCGAACTGTAGAGGGATTCTGCTCGGGACTCTTTCTGCAGCATGCACATCACCCCCCCCAACGCCCTTACAAATGTTGCCTCATGGTGGTTGCACTTTAACGGCTGCTGGATAATCAGCGGCCCAGATAGAATCGCAACTTTTCTCGGGCGCAGTCTCTCCCCGTTTGTTGCTCCAAAGCAGCATGAGGTCCCATATATCTCTGTGCTACTGTCTCTTCTGTTGATCTAATTGGATACCCTCTGTTGCCTACAATGAATCATTGCAGGCCCTCTTCTCTCCCCCTCAAGTGCTTATTTTTATTGAATGCAGGGTTCCCCCTGAATCACGAGGCTCAACCTTAAAACTTGTATTTGTCCCCCAGCTCCAGTCATTGATCTTCTTTTTTTTCTCCCCTCCTCCTCCTCCTTTTCCTCCATGCTGTGTCAGTATCACTTTTATTCCTGCAGTGGATTATAGGTGTGCTTTTATGTGTTCTGCCTCCCCAGAGGAAGGCCAGGAGTTCAGGGCCATTCCGCACACTCCACTAATTGGCCCCCTAATTCGGTAAATGCATTTTTAAGGTGGAAGACAAAAGCCGAGGCGTGTTTGACTGTGACACGCGGGGATGAGCCCCTCTTCACCCCCCCACCCCCACCCCCCCTACTCTCCTCGGAGCGTTACTCATCCCCGCTCTGCCCTTGACTTTTAACCCGATGCCGGGGGACGTGATGCAGCACCGGGGGTTTAATGGCGGCACATCTGAAAGCGAGCGCAGGGGCTTTGGCATGCACGCCGTGACTTTTCCAGAAACCAGTCTAAATCCTGCCAGTTCCCGGGCTCTCCGGCGCGGCGCGCCTCTCACTCGGCTGCTGATCCACTCCGCGCAGCGCTCCGGGAAAGTGGCTCTCGCCGAGCCGATCGAAGGCAAAGATTTTTTTAATTACTCACCCGCCGCATAATGGAGAGGCGCGGGTTTGGCCTGCGGGCGTCGGCATCGATTTCACCGTGTGACGTTTGAGCACGCCCGCCGTGTCAGTGATTCGTTGCAGCTGTGTGCTCTTCAAAGACTAATTTGTTTGTTTTTCTGGCGCTTTCAGTGGATGGATTCTCAGCTGATTCGGAGGCAGACTGAAGGATTTTGAAGTAGGCCCAGGATGTCGAAGATCTTGAAGGCAGCCAAGGCCGTGAAGAAGGTGGACACCAACAACCTGATCCGGGCCATCGTGAGGTCGGGACAAGCGGCCCCTGGGCCCCCCCTGGGCCCCATCCTCGGACAGGTAAATTAACCCCCTCCATCCGTTCGCCGAGAGACACGGGGGCGCCTTTACCTGATCGCGGGAGCAGTGCTCCGCCTTATCAAGTGTCCTTGTGCACGCGGCCGTCATTAACCACGAGACAACCCGACGCTTCCTTATTGCATTCTGTTCCGATCGCCCGGTCACCCCACCCCCACCCCAACATCCACCTCCTCCTCCTACTCATACCCCCATTTCCACTCTGGTGGCACAGCTCCATCGTTGGCCCCAACGTCCGCCTGAGTCTGCAACTATTTTCTCACCAGGCCACAGACACTGACACCTCCACCCACAGCAGCTGTCCATACGCATCAGCCTCAGTCTTGAGCAGCTGGCTGATGGAACGGGATTGAACCTGTGAAGGCTTTGTCTCAAACCCTTGTATACTTCTTCTCCGCTTCAGTTGCTCCGGAGAGGCAGCTGAGCTTATGTTGTGTTTTTTTTTTTTTCTCTTATTGCTCAGGGATGCACTGTTAACCCCCCCCCCCCCCCCCCCCCTCCACCAATGCCAATTCCGAGCAGAGGAACTTATGTATCAGCCGGCGCAATCATAAAACAAGTTCAGCAGTCCTCAAGCTTTGAGTGGAGGACAAAAGAGGGGTCGGACGGAGCAGATTGCATAAAACTGAACGGTTTTCTGCTGTGTATTTAATCGTCCCTCTGCGGCCTAATGCTTCAGTGCAGGTGCTCCGTTCCTTAACCTCCTCGTTGTTCCCGATCACACGGGAGCATGGCTGCAGCTAAGTGCCCGCTGCAAACGCTGTGCTTTACTTTGCGCCGTAAAGGCACAATCTGCCGCTGTGTAAATGGGCGTCCAGGTTCGATTGAGACTGGAGGAGCGGGGGCCTCGTTCCCCACGTACAGATGGGATCCCGTTAGCCTCTAATGGACAGCGCTCATCAGCTCATCTGTTGCACAGCTCGGCGACCGCATCAATTCTAACGGTCCATCCATCTCGGCGACTTAATGGCAGGGAGAATGGGGAAGTGAACAAAAAAAAAACGGGCAGCAGCGAGGCTACACATGAGTAATAACACTGTGGGGTGGAGAGGCAAATGGCAGGGAGGAGTTAAATGATGTGCAAATATCACATTTCTCTCATCCGGCATCAACAGTAACAGTGTCATTATGTTATGGTCCTGTTCAAAATGATATACTCTGCTGTCAGCAGCCGCACGTCGTAAACCACCGTCCCTTCATCACTGGGGAGCTCAGGCCAGGGCCCAGATGAACGGCTCAGGGGTTTGTCACAGCGCGCACACACACACACACACACACGCGCACCCGTTAGTCATCGGCTCTTCTTTCACACCAGCAAAGGTCAAAAAAAAAAAAAATCGCAACTTCACACCTGACCACAGGTCCTGAGGTCGTAAAGAACGAAAGAAGGGGGGGGGGGGGGGGCATGCCTCTGTGCCGTTTCCTCACACAGTCCAGAAACATGCCTGTTGAGATGGATTAGAGACTCTGAGCTAACCCTATAGCTGTGACTGTGAATGGTCTGTGTGTGTGTGTGTGTGTGTGTGTGTGTGTGTGTGTGTGTGTGTGTGTGTGTGTGTGTGTGTGTGTGTGTGTGTGTGTGTGTGTCCCCTGTGATGGACCCATTCACGGTGTTTTCCCTACCCTCTACACATGCAGGGACAGACACTATTGATATACAGAGCAGGTAGGAGGATGGATGGGTGGATGGAGGGATGGAGAGATGGATGGACATTTCCAGTTGTATCTTACTGGAAACTATTAATTATAAAAATGACTCAATTGAGTTTTGTTTTTCAGCCTGTCCTCACTATCTAATCCTTTTAGCTCCGTCACAGAAGCCTCCCAGAGTCTTTTTTTTTTTTTGTTCCTATCTCATTTGAATCATCCATTCTCCCCGTCCGTCGGCTGGGCTCGGCTTAGGGCTCGGCCTTTTGTTGGCGCCCAGCTCACAGGGAAGCCTCACCCAACACAGCCGCGCTCCTCAGAGCATTGCATTGTCCTCAGACTCATTGTTTAGTTTTATTTATATATTTCCCCCCCACCTCTCACCGCTCTGACCGGTGTTTTGTGCCACGGCAGGCGGGCGATTTCAGCGAAAAACAAAGACAAAAAGAGAAAAAGAGGCTCTAATAATCCCAGCGTCCGCCAACCAGCGGCACGCAGCAGACAAGCACTTGTGGCCAGTTATCGCCGAGCACACAAGTGAAACGGGTTGAAAAGAGGACGAGGGCTCGACTCCAAATCATCAGGTGGCCGGGAACACAAAGTGTCCAAGTGAACGCGACGCTCTGTAACTGATGAATACAGGAGCAGGGAAAAGCTTGCTATTTATCTTGAGCGCCGCAATCTGTCGATAACAAGGGCCGCTTCCTCCCGATAGCTGCTTAATTTATCTTTTAATCTGCCGCAAAACAAAAGGCCAATTTCTCGAGACAATCAAGCTGTTATCTCGACCAAACAAAAGGTTTCTTCCCCCTTGAGCTGGCGAGGCCGCTCCAGTGTGCACAGATGGCTGCCTCTTGTGAAAATGTCAGATCAAGGAATACCCGGCGTTGATGAATGCCTCAGATTGTATTTCAGTCTCGCCTGCTCTTATATATCACCGATGGATTCGCCAACTGCAGTTCTTCACTGCGATGCCCACTGGACAGTCAAACACCTGCCTGTTGGCCCCTGTCCATCTCTTGACATTATTTAGCCATAACGTAAACGCCCCCATCGTCAATCGCACGGGGGAGGGTTCTTGCAACAAATGGCGAAAGTTTGAGATGGACGGGTGGCGAAAGTTCGTAGCAAGTTTGTTCATCGATTTGCGCCACACAACGGTGTGCGTGCGCGGCGATAAAATCGGCTTCTGCTGATAGATTCTCTTGCGTAAATCTGCGTCTACACCATCTCGAAATGACGGAAACCACTGGTGGTCTGAGCAGAAATTGGGAAGTGCAGTCTGCCGCTGGACGCCTTAGCGGTTTGGCTTCATCAACCTAAAAAAAAAAGTGATGATGTGCCGGATGTGTTTATGGCTCGCGTTCGCTGCTCACGAGTTGAGGGGGGGGTGGGGGGAAGGGGGGTGGGGGGAAGGGGGGTGGGGGGGATCAATTAACTGATTTGTTTTGCTTTAACGCAGGTTGAAATATCGTTGTTAAGCCTCTCGCGGATAAACAAGACATTAGTCAGAGTCTTTTGGACTGATGTTTGACAGCGACTTCACTTTTGCAGGAATAATACAGCGAGCACAGTAATAATTCCCACTTTTGGGAAACTTCCAGACATTTTTTATCCAACAACAAAGAGACAAATCTTTAATCTCGTCCCTTTTTTTGCCTTTTTTTTTTTTCCTCTTTCCTGCCCAAAAATACAACAGCCAGGATTTTAAATGCTGCCAAGTGCGGAAACCGTAATAACCCAATTTTACCCTCTCTGCACTGTTTACCAGTTAGATGTATAATTGATTTCAAGACTTTTTTCCCCCGCTGATCACATTTAAGGCTCAGCTAAAGTTTCCCCCTTTCCCCCTCAGCGACTCTGGAGACATCCGAGCCCGGAAATGAAAAGATAAACTCGCTCCGTCACTCATTTCCTCTCTCCAAAGGTCACTGAGTTTTTTCGTTCGGCACACGTGCGGCACATCCTGGCCACCCACCCCCCAACGTTGTCTGAAAGTTCTCACCTCTTCGTTAGATTCAATTAGTTCCTCTAACAGAAATGTTCTTGGCCTCGCTGACAGACAGGGGGGAATATTTTAATAACAGCTCCCAGCAGACACTACTAAAAAACAACAGCCGTCATGCATTTTTGAACAGTCCCCCCACCCCCCGGTGTCTCTGACTTCATATGAAACCAGCTGCCGTGACACCAGTGCTGCATCATGTCAGCATCAGTGGACGGGTGCGGTATTTTTGGGTGTCACAACCCCGCCACCCCACCTCACCCCACCCCACACACACAAGCAAACAAACAAAACATGCGTTCTCAGAGATGCTATAGTTGGATTTGATCCTCTTTGAAGAGCCTGAAATGTGTGGAGACTGGAGATAACTGTCAGAGTGGGTGCAGTGAGTGCGCTGAGGAGTGTGCGGAGCAGACTTCACTGCCTGCCTCTGTTCCTATGGTCTGCTTTACCTTTGAACACTTGTTCCTCTCTGAGTCAGCTCCAGCCAGAGGCGTGGTGAATTATGGATGACTGAAATTATTTCATATGTGATTAGTTTTGATTTTATTCCCTCTTGAGCTTTTTTTATGTTTCTCTTGTGTTTTCCTTTTAACCTCAACAATTCAGAGATCCACCCCCCCCCCTTGTTTTTGATCTGTCACTCCGCTAACCTTTACTTGGCAACTTATGAGGAGCTGATTTGGGAGAAACCTGTCAATTTAGATTTTGTTTTCTAAACACGGCTCTTATTGTGCACTGCAGGGAATCTCAGCCAAATAATCTTTTGCTATTGATTATAATTTAAGCCATGAAATGTCTGGAAAATGCGTCAGGAACCCTCTCCCAATCCCCCCGAGCTGAAGGTGACATATTCAGATTGCATTTTCTTGCAAGCAGTGTCTGACAAAATTCCATTTCATTCGAGTGGTGGAAAGTAGCCAAGTATCGTTACTTGATTACTGCATGCAAGTGTGAAGTTGTTGTCCTTGTGCAGCTCCACTTGTTTCCATTTTAGACATTTTACTCTGTTGGATGTCCAAGGTGTGTCATGTTGTGTTCCTCTCCACTGTGTATCTGAGAATCTGTATGCCCCGGATATCACTATTGCCTCACTGAGAGGGGGTCCTGGGTTTGACCCCAGGTCGGACACTGGACCTCTCTCTGAGGCAGGTTTGTATGCATGTATGGATTTTCTCTGTGCACTGTGGTTTCCTGCCACAATGCAGAAACGCGCACCTTTCGGTCGACTGGAGACTGGTACCCTATTTCAAACGCACATAAACTCACATAACACAGAATATGTTTGTGTGTGTATATATATATATATATATATATATATATATATATATATATACACAAACATATTCACTATTCACTCACATAACAGAGTACTCAACTGTACTCAACTCATAAGTTGAGTTTGCTTACAAACATATTCACTTGGTTGAATATGTTTGTTACATGTAACACAGCATATATATACTGTGTTACATGTGAGTTTGTTTACAAACATATTCACTTGGTTGAATATGTTTGTAAACAAACACACATAACACATATTTACATATACATATATATATATACCTAACCCTATTTTCATTTGTTGCCATTTCAAATGGTTTTGAACATTCGATTCAGTACCTAATTGACCCACCTGAGCACGGAGCACAGGGTTGATGCAGTCATCAGGTTAGGATTGTTTCCACGGCTTTGTTGTCTTTTAATCGTCTTTTAACGAGGACGTAACGCACTGCCAGTCCCAGCTGGGCTGACACGCTGCCATCCGTCACCAGTAAGTGAATCTCTCACTGCTAGAAGCTCCAGATGCCTTCTGTGACCATGTTGATTAAGTGGAGTCAGTTCAGTTTAAAGATTCCTCGTTAGGGATTAGTTTGTCTACTGAACGTTTCTAATTCACATAGATATAAAGCAGATAAAACGGGAGAGCGCAGCAAATCCTTCTGTTTGAGTAGCCCACAACGTAAGGCAATTACTCCAGAATCAAATTAGTTAGCTTTTCATTGGGTCCACTGGCTAACCCATCAATTGGCCGTGCTCCGACCTCAGGTTTTTCATTGTTTGAGCAGTAAATGTCATCCGTCCATTACCTGATCTGCTCTGTACCCTAGCAGCGTCTGAGGGCACTGACACCTGTGGACAGTACAGCGTCACCAGTCGACTTCAACATGCACATTTTAGGACTGTAGGGAAACCAGAGTAGCCAGAGGAGACCCACACGGGGAGCACATGCACACTCCACTCAGAAGGTCCCCCGGCCCCCAACTCTCCACTCCTCCTTATCTCCTGCCTCAGCCCGCTGTCACCCCAACCTCTGGGTCCACTATTAGTATGCGCTGGCCCCCAGTATTGCGTTGCATATCATAAGGGTCTCCGAGTCTTTTGCATCATTTCTTTCTCGCAGCGTGCACTTTGAAGTGCGCTCCAAAAGCTCGTGGTGCTGATGGAGTGTGCTATGATAAATGATTTAGACATCTGTCTGTTAAGTGTGGCTCTCTTTGCTGCCTGGCAAGGTGGGTGCGAGCTCAAAGGCACACTGTAGCTGCCGCCGCCTCCTCCGCCGCCGCCGCTCTGGGGGTAATGAGGTGAGATGGGCTGTAACCAAGTGCTCAGCGGAGCACAACAGAGCCATATGTTTGTCTAAAGGTGCCTCCATTTGGTGTGTCAGAGGTGTCACCGTTGTCGGCGCGCCGTGTTGTGCGCGTTTGTCTCTCTCGGCAAATGCGCTCCATCAAGCTCAGGCCGCGTGTAGCAAGCGGTAAATAAATGGCAGCCGGCAGCCGCGGCGCTTTAGGCTGTGGCCCCGGCCCTTTAATCTTAGCCAGCCTCTCCTCCTCGCTCTTCCCCCCTCGACTCTGACTAACCGCCCTTGACAGGGGAAGTGCAGATAGGTAGGCTGCCTGTCGGCTGTGGGGCAAATTTAAACAAACGAGAGAAATAAAGGACGGAGCGGGAGCCAGGGGAAAAAAAGGGAAACTGACAGCTGTGGTACAGGAGAATAATTACAGGCTAGAATGAAATTAGCACAGGCGAATGGAGGGGAAGAATGTGGAGCGGCGGAGAGATTGTGGCACAAAGGAAGAAAGAAAACAGGAGCGTGCACTTTTCTTCACGAGCGGGTTATGAGAGTCTGCGGGAGCTGAGAGAAAATGCTGAGCATTGTATGTAGAGCTTAACAGGTGTAACAAATTCTAGGAGGTAGTCATTTGCGGAGGCTGCTGCCTATGCAGTCTCTGCTGTTAGTATAATAGAAATATGAGAAGTTGCCCAACAGGGAGCGCACCCAGGATGCATGTGTTTGAAATGTAGAACGAGCAGGGAGGAGGAGATGAAAGCAAGGAAGGAGGAAGGTGAGAGCCGGCTGCTGTCTCCTACCCTGGTTATCCCTGTGTGGTTTTCCCTTAAAGGTTCCTCTGAACCGGAGAGAAACACCCCGCTGGAGCCTTAACTGGATTTCTTTTGCGGCTGAGTGTACATTAGTCTTAATACATCCGGTGAATAGGGCCTGTAAATCAAGCATAAAGCAGTGAGAATAAGTGTTTGCGTTTTGACAAATAGCCTCAATTTCAATTAATAGCGCCATTAAGGCTCCGAGAGGGGGCCGGCGCCTGTATTCACGGTCGCTGCGAGCGCAAAAAGGGGGGGGAAAAAAAAAGAGGAGCCGCATCACTCGGGGAAAAACATCAGCGGCACCCTTACTACCGAGTCTTGACACGCACACCGCATCGCATCGCGTCTCCCCTCCGTTTCGGCATAAAAGGCAGACAACGCGACAGCACACTCAAGGATTACTGGGAGAGGATCCGAGCTGATGGGGCCGCCGGCGTAATTGTGATAAATGACGGCCTTTTGTCAGAGCGCCGCTCCGTGAAGCAAAGGGCGCGTTTTTTTTCTTCTTCTTCTCTTTTCTTCTCTGGCTTGAATACATTACGGGGGGGGGGGGGGGGGGGGGGGGGGACCATTCATTTCAGCACCTCCAGCGCGGGCGAAAACATAAAAACAAGCAATTTTCCCAGCTCGCAGAATGGGACCTGATTGACTTTGATTTAATGGCGGTTGTGTCACTGTGAGACAGTTGTTTGTCCCACAGACCCCCCCCCCCCCGAGTAATTTCAACCGACTCCCGCTGCTCCTCTCCCTATGTGCGGGTGACAGGCTGCCAATAGAGCTCCTATATAACGGCCAATGAACTGTCTGCGCTAGGTAAGTATGAAGCTACTTCATTAGGTCGCACTCTGTCCTGGAGGTGCGGCTGGCTGTCCGAGTCCCGCACGGTGCGGGTTGTTGCGCGCGCCCCATGGCGGAGGAGGAAACGAGGCACTTGGCTGGACCGCGCTCCCCCTACACCTGCCGCGCTGACCTGCAACGCCCCCGCGGCCCTGGTGCCAACAACTCCCGCGTCTTGCTGAATCGGGGAAGGTGCTGGCTCCATCCATAATTCAAATGGAATTAAAAAGTTTCTCTTTCATCCAAAGTGGAAAAAAATGGGGATTTCAGGGCTGGACGGGCAGCTCGCCTTTTTCCGCTCTTTTTTTTTTTCTCTCACCCCCTCATTTTAAAAAAACGACTTTTTGAGACAAGCGCAGACAACGGCAGAACACGACTTTTGAATGCGCTCTGGAACTGTAAAGGGATTACCCGCATCGCCTTTCCGTCTTTGCAAACAGCGCGCTGAAGGAGACCTGTACTGTGGCGCGCGCTGCAATAGGATTAGGATGACGCAAAATGCACACTGCCTATCTCTAAGCCCTGCCGCCGATGCATTTTATTCGTGGCAACGGTGTTTCATAAATAGCTGGCATCTCTGATTTGCACCCACTCCCTGTGCTTGAATCGCCCGGGGAGGATTTGTAACGTCTACGACGGCGTGCGTCTGTGGAGTCGTCCGCGGCCGACGTTCCAGCTCCAGCATCTCGAGTACGGCGGGGACGGTTGGGCGTGAGGCCCGTGAGTCTGCGAGTTTTCACTCCGACCAAGCTCCGCAGCGAGCGATTTCACCGATGGATGTTTCCCGCCGGACGACTAATGAGTAATAACAGCCGGTGACTCGCTCTGCCTCGAGTGGGGAGCGCTCGGCGTGGGGATCTTCAGAAGGGCTGCAATGACCCGGGAGGAGAAAACATCCACTGCACACATCCATTTTATTTTCATTTTCGGACTTTTCGATTGTGGTAAAAAGTGTATCGCCTCTCCTCACCGAGCCCGTGAAAAGTATTGGAATAAGAAACATCTAAAGAAGGGAACATCACTTGGGAGTGCGGGTAGACTTTGATTTAAAGGGGCCACAAGCCAAAAAGGTTTGGACTCGCCGTGTTAGACATTGAAATACTGGTGTAGCGTTCCACCGGGAGGTGTCTCATGAATCACGTCTCTGTGGTCGTGATGGGAAACCTAAATCACTGCTCTTCTTTATTAAACATTTCTCTGTGCACCCTTAAAATGCACCATAAAGGTCACCGAGGCTCTGCGTTTTGACATCGAGCGGCAGAAGAGCGTCGAGCCAAAGTCACCCGCGAAACACATCTGTGGCAGTCGGGGCCTTTTGTGCCAAGATCAAAGAGGGGAATCAGCATACATTTCTGGAATTGTCCTTACAGTCTTGACAGATGCGTTCACAGTGTTCAGTTCAAAAATACACCCACAAATTACAGTAATGCATTCGCAGTTATTCTTAGCACAATCCGATGTGCAGCGAGCCACGCTGGCCAAATGCATTTGCACAGTGCTGCATTGAAGCCGTCACAGTTCCGCCGCAATCCAACGCAAGTTATCTGCCTGGCCGCGATACCGGCTCGCCTGCCCTGGCTGCTGGGTGGAGGCACGCGCCCCGCCGCATGCGTGCGTGCGTGCGTGTGCGCACGCCACTAGAGTTCGTGGGAGATGAAAGAGGGTCCCAGCGGCGTCTCCGTGGGCTCCAGGCTAACGTGGGAGAGAGTGTGGCTCTGAGAGCGAGTCAGCGTGTGATAATGAGAGGGAGCCGCCTTCCCCTGGGCCTGGCCCTCCCCCTGAGCTGAGCTCTGGCTCGCCAGGGTCGAGTCCCCCGCCTCGGCCCCGGTGGCGGCCCCGGGCCCCGTGCCGGCGCGCTCCTGCCTGTGGCGCTCCCAGGCCGAGCTGAGTTTGACGGCCAGCGCCAGCAGGTTCTTCCCCAGGAACACGGTGGACACCCGGGAGTCCCGGTACCACAGCATGCCCGTGCCCCGCAGCGCCAGCGTGAAGATGTTGATGGTGACCAGGCTCAGCCAGGGGTACAGAGCCTCCTTGCGGGGCCCCCGCTGCCCCGGCAGCCCCGTGGCCCCCAGCTCGGTGAGGGCCACGCAGGGCAGCAGCAGGAGGAGGGCGTAGCAGTAGAAGAAGACCAGGCCCTCGGCCCAGATGGGCAGCCGGGGCTCGGGCCCGGCGGCTGCGGCCGCCCCGCCCTGGGCCCCGCCCTGGGCCTCCCACAGCCCGGCCTGCAGGTCCAGCACGTCCAGCAGGTCCACCACCACCCAGAGCAGCCGGCTGCGCACCTCCTGCTTCCTGCGCTGCGGCGTCATGTGGTCGGCGCCCGTCAGGATGAGGAACAGCGAGGGCAGGCAGACGGACAGCAGCAGCGTCAGCGTCTTGCGGGCCAGCGGGTCGGGCGGCCGGCGCTCCTGCCGGTAGTTGTGGCACACGAAGAAGAGCTTGAGCTGCAGCAGCGACAGGAAGAGGAACCAGAGGGCGTTGGCGAAGCCGCGGCGCGGCGAGCGGGCCTCCGACACCACGCCGGCCGAGACGAAGCGCAGCGCCAGCAGGAAGCCCACGTCGCCCAGCAGCACGGCCGCGTACTGCCACACGCTGGGGCCGGCCAGGCCGCGCGCCCCCAGCATGCTCTGCTCCAGCAGGTACAGGTCCACCACCGCCATCGTGCTCACCGTGACCAGGGTTGATACGCACACCTGGGGCGTGGGCACCATGCCTGAAAGCGCACACACACACACACACACACACACACACACACGCACGCCCAGAGGAAAATCTGTGACATCCGTAAACGTCAAGCCGCCATCTGTTCTCCGAGACGCGGACAAATCCGCGGGAGAGGAACATGCTTGTCTTCGCCCAGCGCTAAATCAAAAACCCGATGTAAAGTAGTTTCATGCTTGTTGCTATGGCTTAAGACACTGGCCGCCTGGTAAGCGGCGAGTGCCCTTCATCTTTGGCCAGGGCTACATCCACACTGGCTGCTCGAGCCGGGAAGCCCGTTAAATTGTTTTTTTTCACCCCCCCCGCTTTTTTTCCCCCTCTCTGCAGATCTTTGAATTAAACAGCCTTCCTTTTTCGTAACGGCCTGAACGTCGGCTCCGTTTGATTCGGCCAAGTTCGCCGCCGTTACTTTCTCTCCCAGTTTGCTGCTGTTACCGCTCTCTCTCTTTTTTTTCCACGCTCGTCTTGTTCATTATTAATTAATTGCGTTCAGGCACAGCTAGGTGCCCTGTCAAAGCCCCCCCCCCCCCCCCCCCCCCCGCCTCCACAGTCCTCTGTGTTTATTCGCACACTGTGCTGCAGTCTTTAATCATTGCAAATTCCCCTCTCATTTCAGATGAATATTGATAACTTGCTATTTGTTTAGAGATGCTTTTGACTCGTGTTTTTGTGTACTCACTGTGTGCGTCTGGGAGGGAGGGAGCAGGCAGGCAATGCTAATTTGTCTGAATATCGTCTCGTTTGTGTGTGTGCGTGCGTGTGTGTGTGTGTGTGCGCGCGTGTTGAAGCTCATAGCTCAGCCACAGACAGCATAAACCCCAGTATTGACACGGCGGTGAGCAATGATCATTGACTTTACAGCGCAATCGAACCGACATCTCTTTATCGTGTTTAGCGGCAGAGCTCGGCGCCGACCGGCCTGACCCCGTCTGCTATCTGGCCCGCAGCACTCGGGGGAGGAGGGGGGGGGGGGGGGGGTGTCACCCCATCACCTGGATCGATGCGATTATAATATAAAATCATTAGGCGCTCAGATGTGGTGTAACCGCAGCGGTCGAGCGCGATGGAGCCGGAGATTATCGGCGACGTTGTTGCGACCTCCGAGGAAGGTCTGCCAGTGGGAGAGAAGTGCAAATTGATATCCCTCCGACCGAAGAGGCATCGCCTCCCGGTCGGACGAACCGACGGCCCGCATCCCCCCCCCCCACCTCCCGCCGCTCTTTGAATCACGGTGGGGTGGGGGGAGCGGGGAACTCCTCAGGGCGAAAGCGTTGGAGGTTCGAGATTACGGATGCACGTGTGGAGGGGCAGAATGAGCATACTACGACAAGTGAAAGATTAATAGGCCTCTTGGCTGTCCACATGCCTAATAAAGTGTTACTGCGTGATGGTAATAGTTCATAAATAAGCTCAAGGGGAGAAAGGGTGAAAATGATGAAGAGGAGAGGACTCGAGTGCAGATACGAAGTGACTTCCACCCACTTCCACCCCAGACGTGCGGCTTCGTGCGCCAGCCCGGCCTGGATGAATCCAAATGTATTCATCATCGGGGGTATTGAAATATCACAGGCATTAGGGGTTTGTTCTGAAACAGATGAATCAAAGAGATGGGGGAGAGGAGCGATCTCGCCTGATTAATCCGCTCGGAGGCATGGTGGGAGGACAGGCATGGATCATGCCAGCATTCGTAATATCTGATTGTCTATGAAGCCCTTTGTCTCGGCGCGCTCCGCAACTTGATTATCACCCCCCCCACCCACCCACCCAAAATTGAATGAATTTCTCCAAGCTGCAGATTGAGAGGATATTGGAATTTAAATTTGGTTTTCTCTCTCTCCCTCCCCCCCCCGTGTGCGAGGGAGGAGAAGGGAAGGGAAGGGAAGGGAGGGAGAAGTTCACAGCCACTGTTGCAGCTGGCTGTTCCTGGAGGTCGTGCCTCCTCGGCTCCCCCCACCTGCGCCTTAAATCCTCCGCCCTGGAAATCTCCCCGTCGGTCCCCGTTTGTGCTGTGACTCGCTGTCAGCGCGGCCTAATTTATTCGGTCCTGAGCGAGGGCCCGGCATGACAGGCCGAGTGTCCACCGAGCTCATCAATAATGGCCAGATTCATCACTCCCGCTGTCTGGGAAGTGACACGCCTGTCACCAAGGTGAGCGAACCCATTTCCCCCCAAGAGAATGAGTAATGGCATGTAATAGTGCGGGTGAAAGATGAGTTCATTTGTAGTTTTTCTTCAGCCTTGAGTGCTTGTTCTGTTTTGCTCTAAAAAAGAAAAATCTATTTTTTTACCCCCTCCACACACACACACTCCACACTCCTCGTCTCGTCGCTTCCCCATCCTGTGCGACCCTGCGTGGACCTGGCTCTGCCTTCCACCTGTGCCAGTTTCCAGAGTAATCAACCAGGAGCAGCCCTCTGGTTCTCCGGCACGCACGCTGCCTCTCGCTCTTGTTTTGCCATTAATATTGGGCCATTTCCAGGTGGACCGGGAGCAGATTAATTTGTCTGCGCCCACGGTTTATCTCCGCAAACACAGCCCGCCAGGTCCCCCAGCCTCCCTCCAAAACAACATCAAAAGACAGGACTCCCCCCGCTCACAAGTTATCACAGGTGCCAGTGGAGCAACAAGGGCATCGGGACGACATCTCTGTGCAAACTCATTAATTAATGGGGAGCCAGGCGCTGTGCTGTGCAGCCTGCGATAGTGCAACGCTGGATAATCCCCCCCTCGCCCCTCCCCCCCCCCCCCCCCAGACTCCCTACACCCACACGCCTGAAACATCTGTTGATCTGGCAGGTAGAGGCGAGCCGAAGTGACGCCCGAGGGCAAAGGAAGGCATCACCTTTTGTTAGTTTCCCTGCTCTTTGTGGTCCCTTACGCGCCGGCCCGGCCCCGGCGCACGGAGCCCCTTGAACGCATCTCCGTTTAATCTCCGCAACACCTGTTTCGTAACTGCCCTATTAACTGCAGGTACAGGCTGGTAGTAAAGTCGAGCTCTTAGTTACCCGAACCATTCGTCTTGCACTTGGGCTCGATCCTCCTGGCTTGGGTTTACAGCAAACGAGGTGCTCTCTTTTTTTTCCTCTTCCCCCCGCGCTCCCTCCCCAAGCAGAAGCTGTCGGTGACCAATAAAGTGGCTTTTTATCGGCGCCGGCGATAAAGTCCTTTACAGTCCGGGGCTCTGCGAACAGTCAGGGCTGCTGTCATCGCCTCAGCCTCTCTCAGTCCCGGAGCTCAAGATCTGGTGGTGGTGGGGGGGGGTCTCGGAGCAGATGATGTCTCCTCCCGGGTTCGTTGCAGGGAGACGAGAGGCTCCTGGGCTGGATCCGGATCCGGATCCCCGTCACCTCCCGCAGTGTCGGCTCCGACTGCTGTTGCCTTCTTCTTTTTTTTTTTGCTCTGGAGTCAGACAGAGAGCCGAGCAAGCGAGGGGTGGAGAGGAGAGGAGAGGATGCTGCTGCTCCTTTGTCGGGCTGGAAGTGGCTGAGAAGCCCGGGGAAGATGGCTCATGTGCGGGAGGCAGGAGCGCTGCAACCCCGGGGAAAAGGAGCAGGAGGAGGAGGGAGAAACTCTCTGTGTCTCTCTCTCCCTTTCTCTCTCTCTCTCTCTCTCTCTCTCTCTCTCTCTCTCTCCGTCTCTCTGTCTCTCTCTCACGCCGTCCGAGTTTGGTGTTAATTTGTAAGCATGTTACGTGCTCTAGTCCAGACCTCCCACCCTCCTCGGTCCCTCCTCCTCCTCCTCCTCCTCCTCTCCCTCCTCCTCCGTCAGCTGTGCAAGTTGAGCTGGGAGGAGGCTGTGAACACTTGCGTGCACCCAGTTACAGTACGCACGCACTGGCCGCGGTGATGCTGCCGACAGTGTTGGGAGGGTTACATTAAAAATGTATAGCACGACAAAATGCACGCCTCGAGATCCGGGACTCAGAACACTGGCAGTGAAATGCAATTTGTTGCATATTCTGATCGATACTTCATAATTTGGATTAACATCTGCATTGAGATGAATCACTTTGTTTGACTCGACTAGTACGAATGTGGATGGATGGGTAGATAGAAAGGTAGAAACTTTATTGATCTCTCGGGGAGGTTCCATTCAGGCAGTCCAGGTCGATTTGGCAACCATGAATTGGAGAAACCACACTTTTTACAAAGCAATAGGCCGTATCCCCCAGGGGCAGCAAGTCGCCTATTAGCCTTTAAATATGGTCCCTGTTCTTGTGTTACAACCCTCGTGACTGCAATTTGTGATCCTCGTCATTTTTCCGCCGTCACCAAGACAACCAGCTTTGACCAGGCGGCGACTTCCACACACGGAGGAAATGTGAAAAAGACTTATCTTCTTCTGCAGCCATTCATGCCAGTATCATAACTGTGTTCCGATGACAATCCAATGCAATTAACAGGACTGGCGCAGTTGCTCGTATTCTAATTGGGTATCTCCATTATATGTATTTCATTAGGTCTCCACATTTGCTATGGTAATGCAGTGTAGGGGAGGGTGTCTTTTAAAATACTCTCCACTACAGAATACATCTCTGAAATGAGGTTTGTAAGACTACTCCTAAAGTAATGTGTCCTAAATACCGTGGATTGCTGGAAAAAATAGTTGCTCTATCTCAGTACTGAGGCCGCAACAAACTTTTATTAGAAACGGTGGATCACACCAAGCAACGACGCAGATGGGACGGAACGCCGTTTTGTACGGGCGTGTGAAATCGACAACCCCCCCCCCACGCGTAATCCATTCATTTCAACAATGTTACTGATGATTTTGACGACCATCCATTTCCATTCTGACCGCGTTGGAATACAGTGAGCAGCTGCTGATGCCACTCGCAGAAGATTAGTTGTTGGGGAGCTTTGGCCGATACCTTATTTACCCTTCCGCGGTTGAAAAGAGCGGAGGAAGTGGAGCGAATGCTGCTCGCAGCCTGCAGACGCATTCGGAGCTCAGAAGGCAGATGTTACAACTTTAATTAGTCCTCCTTCTGTCTGCTTACTGTCTTAGTCACACAAGGAAATCATCCCTCTGTTGTAGATTAACTCATTACAGCCAGCTTACTGCGCATTTAAACAGGAGGATTGGGAATTTTCCGAGGCAGATCTAGTCAAAAATGAATCTTTTTGGATAGGGCTTTAAAAGGAGGCTTGTTTCTTTTTCCTTGTCTGAGAATTCAATTTCGGCTTCCCTGTCCATCACAGGCATTTGTTTTTGGGTTTTTTTGCCGTTTGATTGTTTGTTTTAAAGAGGGCCTAGAATGGTGTTATCAGACATTGCCCAGATGCTATTTTAAAGCCCCGTCGCAGTCCTGTTTTTAGTGCGGGGGATGTGACGGTCCGTTTGTGCACAGATCTGTTTCCGATGTTTATCTGGCAACCACACGTAGGCTTTACTCTGATTGGCTGTCTTACCTGCCACTCACAGAAACGATCAAGCGACTCTATGCTCCAAGCTGAACTACAGAGCTCTGCAACCATTTCCTGAACTGAGTACCTGAACATCCATCGTTACTGGGGTGGCACATTTTAGGGTTGGCGCCTGTCATCCCTGGCCAACCCCCCCCCCCCCAACCCTACCCCCCGACACACTCCTGCTAAGTGGTAACTGGAGCGATGCAGCCATGGGGCATATCCACATCCAGCCCTATATGTTGGATTCAGCTTCGGAGGAGGAATCGGAGACAGGGGACGAACCAGGAGCAGATACCGACACTTCAGGAGAAAATCCACCGAACCGCCGCTTTTATTGACTCGTGTACCTGAACAGAGGCATGCACAGTTATTCTGCGTGGTGGAGAGTGCATTGATTTGTCACACTCGTCTTAAACGTTCCATTCTATCTCTGTTCAGATTCGTCCGTTTCTCTAACTTCCAATATGCAAAATTTATACATGAATGAGGGAGGATGATGGTTTTGGACCTGCTGCACATCTTTGGCCAGGAATAGACTGACGGCATTCAACAAAGCCAAGGTAAAAGTGGCTGCTCACTCTAGCTCCCCTTTAAGCAATTCGTCTGTCGCATCATCTTGTCGTCAAGGAGCTGCTCATTCAGGTGCATCTGTAGGCATTCCTGTCTTCACCTTAAGCAAAGGCCCGAGCCCCTCAGTTCCCTCATTTCTGTGGCTCTCAGTGTACTGGGTTCATTTTAAGAGTGAGAGGTTTAATCAGACTGGTGAGAAAGGGGATGGAGAGTCATCTTTCTTGTCAGATACAGCTCTGCGCTCTGCTGGCTTCCAAGAGGAGAGAGATTTTCCATTTTTCCTCACTTCAGCGTTTGGGTTTTTTTTTTTTTTTTTTTGCTCTCCTTCACCCCTCTTCTTCCTTCCACCGCCTCTCAGTCATCCACCTCCTCCTGTTTATCCTCTCCTCGCCCGCATCCTGCTCCCATGCTCCTGCTTTCTTTTCTCTTGTTGTTCCCTGTGGGTGTGGTTGAAGGTCATTCTGCACACTGGCTCACTTTCAGAGAGAGGGAGAGAGTGGAGGGAGGGGGTGGGTGGACGGGAAAAAGGACAGGACAAAACAGTGTGAATAGCAGAGGAGGGCGAGGGGCAGCCAGGCGCACAGGCTGCCCACAGTAGTGTGCACTCATCACTTTTTGCTTCAGACGTGATGGGCGAAGCTTGGAAGGACACATGAGGGTATACGGACTGTCCAAGAATGCTAAAGGCATCAACAGCGCTCCACATCAAACCCCAGGCTGACCTCCACAAACAAGGCCAGCACGGAGGAGTGGACGCCCTCCCTCCTCCTGGCTCCCACTGAGAGAGTCCAGACAGATTGGGAGGGCTGAAAATACAGCCCTGAGATGGTTTGGTGTTGCTTTGCCGCAACGTCTCATGGCTTCATGGCGTGTCGAAACCCGAAAACCCTCAAAATCAGTGAGAAAAGTGAGGTACAAATTAGGTCTCGATTGTCAGACTCCATGCAGGGGCCGTGCTGTTACATGGTGGTTAGCGGACCCGCAGGTCAGACGAGGCCATTCCGCATGTTCTCTGCGCGTCTCTCTATTTTTCTCCCACAGTCAAGCACGCACCCTCAGCTGGATTAGAGATCGCCCCCGGGTGTGAGCGTGAGAGTTACTGGCGTGTGCGGTGATCGATTCGCGAAGCACGCAAGATAATGGCTGGATGTGCAGCGTTACCAGAAACAAGTCCGAGATGATCTCTCACGTTCTCGTCTGGAGGTGAGAACATCTCCCCTTTATTGGCGCAAATTCAGGCCAGGCTCCCGCGCGGCGCCCGCAACATGAGAGAACAGATGGACGGAAGTTTTTTCCTTTTTTGAAGGCATCAGAATGCGTCGGCTCCCTCCGATTCTGACCCGAGCCATCATCTGACTCTAGACAGATAGATCTTTAATTAATCCCTCGGGGGGGAGGTCCCTCGGGGAGATCCCACCACCACACAGTGGAAACGGCGCGCCAGACGGTAATGAGGTAGGGGGAAATAAAGAGTACACTCCAAAATGTACATGAATATATACACGAAGAGGCAGCGGTTCCGTTGTGCGGCCCTTGCGTGAGTCATTATGAATAGATGATAAATAACGAGTCTCCTCCCCCCCTCACCCTCTGCCTCCAAGTTGTACAGTTTAACAGATTTTGCGCGGCTCACCAGAGGAAAAAGAAAAAAATCCATTCACTTCCCGCCCAAAATATGCAGGGGAGCTGTAAACACACTTTGATGTGTAAAATCGGTGGAAATGCCCTCTTTGGGAGCACCTCTCGGGGGCACTAAGTCCGCCATGATCACCGGGAACAAATGCGGCGGCGGCGGCGCCTTTGCGGGAGCGGCTCCGTCGGCTGGCGCCCGTCCGAGCGGCGCTCCGCGCTCCCTTTTTGTGCCGAGGCCCGGGCGCAGTCCGCCGGAGGCCGGGGGGGGGGGTGGACAGCCTATTCATTTTCCACTCTTAAGACTAATCCACTGATTCCAGGCTGGAAAATCAAGCGAAATGCACGTCCGGCGTGAACTCAATCTACTCTCTGCGGCTCTGTGAGCGGGCGCGCGTGTGTGTGTGACCTCAGCAGACCTGCTGCTCTGACTCTACCCCCCCCCCCTTGGAGCCGAGGGTTCGACATGAAACCTAATCAGCTGTATGACGCGGCAGCGGGGCCGCCTGTGATAAAACGCCAACAGCGGGGCAGATTAAATGAGCAAGGTAATGAAGGTAATGAATGGGAGTGTTTCACACTGAAGAGTTTAATTAACCCCCCCCCCACCCTCCACCCTCCTCCTCCTCCTCCTCCTCCTCCCTCCCTCCCACCGGCCGCCCTCCACCGCAACACCTCGGCCAGTGCTTCCTGCCGGCCGGGGTGCCCGCGGCCCATCCATCCAGTGGCCTCGTGTGCCAGGGCCAATCAATCCCACCCCCCACCCCACCCCCCACCCCCGCCCCAAGGCCCTCTCCCGCATCTGTGTCCTTTATCTCCCTCTTTGGCCACGCTTCCATAAGCGCCGCTCTTCTCCTCTCCTCGTCTACCTGTGTCCCCTCCCCCTCCTCTCACTCCCCCCCCACCCCACCCCCCACCCATCTTGTTCTCTGTGATGCGGAGACACCTGCGACCACACGCGGCGCGGGCTTCCTCCCTGGCAGCGGCGCACACGCCGCCGCTCTCTCGCGCTGATTGCTCCTGTCAGATTGGAACGAGGCTGAGGTGTTCATACATAAACATGCGCACGCGCGCCCATATTCATGAGGACCTCCCGCGGTTCTGGCTTTCCTTCCCTCTCCCCTCATTCACCTCAAACAAACCTCCTCCTGTTGTTCAAATATTGACCACAATCGCCGGCCACATTCTGACAACATTAATACACCTCGGCTGTCTCTCTCTCTCTCTCTCTCTCTCGCTCTCCCTCCCAGTCTCTCCTCCCCTCCCCTCCCTTCCTCCATCCACACACACGCACACGCACACCCTCCTGCCACACCAGTGATACATCTTGTTAAAAAGAGTTAGTGGAGCTGAAAGGCCAATCACATTAACACGGCGGGAGTGTCAAAAAAAAAGACTGCGGAGAATATGGTGGAAGGGTCAAATCAAACGGACACTTCTCGGATTTTAATTGCAAATGCCTAATTGCTCCCATAATAATGAGTAATAAGGCTCCAGCGTGCCCCCCCCCCCCTCGACGGACCACATAGCAATTACTCGCCGCTGTCGCCGCAAGAGTTTGACGGCGGGAAATATCTTGGTAGATTAGCGCTTAATCCCGGTGCCCAGGATCTCGAACGTCTTTGAAGATGTGCGGCTGAATGTCCCCGTCCGCGGGCGGCGCGCAAGGCCCCGCCTCGGGTGACGGGCCGCGGCCATTTTATACTGGAGAGCGCCTCGGCTCTAATCAGTCATGGTGGAGGAGAGGATTTATCCAGCGGCTCGGACTCGAGGATGATTAGATGCTCAGATGCAGTGAGCGGGGTTAGCAATTTGGCCAGGGCACCAACGTTACTGTTCCACTTTTCTCTCTCTCTCGCTCTCTCCTCCTCCTCCTCCTCTCTCGGTTTCTGGCTCTCTTTACCGGATAGATGTTGCGGGGGTTGGAGGAGCCAACCTTGAAACCTGCCTCCGCGGCCCAGCAGCACCTCTGCCGCACTTAAAGACTGCGATCGCAATTACCAACACGCTCCAATTTGCGGTAATTACCGCAGTTAAACTATTAAACAGCCCGCGGCCGAAATAAGAGTCGCTCGCACTGTCATCTCCCGCGGCTGAGCTGCTTGGACTCTTGCGGAAGAGCTTAATTACAATATGATTACCTGTCTCTGGTGCATACTTAATTGTGTGCAGAACTCGGGGCAGACTCCCGTCTATCCCCATGCGAGTTGTGTCTCTCGTCCTCGTTTTGCCTGTTGCCGCTCTTCAGCCTTTTTTTCCCCATGCTCCCCCTTTCAGCTCCGACTGCGAGGCCTGGAAGTCCGCGAAGAAGTCTTCCCCCCCCCCCCCCCCCCCCCCCCCCCGGCGCCTATCTTTAGCACAGTCGCTCTTCTGTCTGCATAATGTCCCGTCGTCCGTGCTTAAGCACATTTCAGAGGCATCAGGCATTATCTGCGGGCCGCTCGGGGAGGCCTTTTCATGGCATTGTGCGGCATGAAAGGGCCATCCGAGTCGGTGGGAGAGATCATTATCCGACGCGGGCTGAACAGAGGGAAGGGAGCGGGAGCTGAATGTGCGAGGCAGAGCCCGGGGGGGATTGCTTTGACTCATACCCAACATCACAGCCTTTATACTAATCCATATTTAATTAGACTTTCCTTCGTTGCGCCCTCCCCGCGTGTTTACCCTTGCAATGTTGTTTCGCGGGGCGGGAGGGGAGGGGAGGGCACGGGCGGAAGGTATCGAGGCCGACACGGGATTACTATTAATAAGCGCGGGAGGGGAAGCGAGGTAGGGGCCGGCGAGGGCCCCCCCCCCGGGGGACGCGGCGGCGTTTCATTCCCTTAATTGGATATTGTGATTCAAACGGCGGCCGTCGGCCGCGGGGCGATAACCTGGCCCGACGTGACGCGTCCGAGTCTCCGATCGCCTTGTTTTCGTCGCGTGGCTGGCCAATGAAATCGCTTTTCCCCCCGACGCTAATGGAGCGACGGGCCTGCGTGGACGGAGCCTTCGTCGGGGGGCCCCCCCCCCCTCCCCCGCCCGGGGGCCCTCGGCGGAGACGACGCTCAGAGAACTCTCCGCTCCGTTGGGTTCAAATGAACGTCTCGGGACGGCCGACTCCTCATCGGATCCATTGTGGGCATCACTCCGTTGTGCGGCACCATTAAACCCCATGAAAGCTCCTTTTCTCTCTCTCTCTCTCTCTCTCTCTCTCTCTCGCTGCACCCTGTATCCGAAACAAACACTCCGGTCGGCGCGTCGCCTCCGGCGAGGGTGGCGGGCGCAGGTCGGCGTGGGTTTCGGCCGCGATGATTAGATCCTTTATTAGTGCTTTCCCCGCAAGAGAGGAATGGCGCGGGGGGAAGGGAGGCGGCGCCGGGGCCCCGGCTGTGTGTGTTTACTTAATGTCGCCCATCCATTTCAGCCTGCGCTCGGCCCGGCCTTGCAGGGAGCCGGGAGACGGGAGGCTCATCCATCACCCGCTTTCCCTGGCTCTGGGCACCGACATGCATTCAGTCATGGCGGCGCTGATGGACACCCACTAGCACACACGCACGCACACGCACAAAGAGGAACCGCATAGGGCCGCGCGCACGCACACACACACACACACACACACACACACACACACAATGTAATGCGACTGCTACGAGAGGCGGTGCGAGGCGCGAACGCGTCTGTGATGACAGGCGGACGGCGTTGCTGGCTGCGGCTGTGCGTTGTATGTTCTGGGAGCGGCTCGCGTGTCCCAGGCGGACGCTCCCAGGCGGACGGCGTGACTCCTCGTCACTGACCGACGGCGGCCCAGGCATCTGTATTCCGCCGGCGCCGCACACCGCCACATGACGTGACGTCGGAACGTTCGCGGGCGCCCGCTCCTCATGCATTTTAAAGCGATCCTCCATCATTTTTCCCCTGTTTGTTTGTTTTTCTCTCTCTCCCCCCCACCCCCTTCACCTCCACCCACTCCACCTCCTCCACCCCCCCCCCCCCCATCCAGAAAGGAATCCCCATCGGGCAGTTCTGCAAGGACTTCAACGAGAAGACCAAGGAGATGAAGGAGGGCATCCCGCTCCCCGTCAAGATCCACGTGAAGGTGCGTCGCCCGTCTCGCCCCTGACCCTCTCGCGCCCCCAGCACGCCTCCCGCCCGCCATTGTGGTTGATTCCACTGGCTGCCGAGCATTACCCGGGCACCTCCATTATTCATACTCCGCCACTGAAGTAAGCCCTTTTCCATTTGCATTCATTAATGAAGCAATACCCGGCGGAACCCGGAGTCAAGAAGCATTAAGCGAACGGAAGAAATGTGAATTGCTCCGAAAAGAGGTGTTGTAGTTTTTTATTTCACGCCGCCGCACTTTGTTTGACTCCCCCCCCCTCCCTCCCCTCCCTCCCCCCCTCCCTCCCTCCCTCCCTCCCACCCCTGCGTGTTGTCTCAAATCAGCCGTTTGCCCCTGAATGAATGTGGATTTAACGAGGTTTGTGATGCAACGAGGGGGGAGCCTAATCCTTTTAAAAAGCGTGCATTTCCTCTGACATGCAACATCCAGCAAACGGCGCTGGCCTCGGAGCCGCTGCCCGTCATTGCCATCTGCTGGTGCCGCTGCAGCTCTGTGGCTGCGCTGCCCGCGGCCCGGAGGCCCCCCCCACCCCCCCCGCCTCTGGCTCGACCGCACCTCCCGGCCCCTCTCATCTCGCTTTAGAGGAGCCGGTTGACGTGTTTGGGAAAAATCCACTCACACACCCGCTCTCTCGCGGAGGACGAGTCGGACGAGGGGATCGATACCACTTTCATGTCGGCGCGGCGAGCGGAAACGTGAAGGCCGGAAACGGGGGAAATGGTCGCTGCCTCGCAGCTTTCTCGAGGGCCGGTTCCTCCGACGCCAGCATCGCACCCTGCCCGACACCCCCCTTTATGCGGCGGGACCGGCGTACGCGTCATTTGATCGTGAGCTCGCATGGAACATGTATGGCCCCGGTGAAGTCGACGCCTGGCGGTGCTCAGACCGGAGCTGGGGGAGCCCCCAGAAACGCGGCGCGGCTGACCTGAGAAAGACCTTATTTGCATTCTCATCACTCAACCTTTCGTTTGCACAAAATGGACTTTTTGGTCTCCCATTGTCACACTAATTCTTTATAGAGCCCAGAATGCAGCTGGTTTGACTGGTTCGGACTGATAGACAATGAGCAAAAGCGAGCAGATCAAACCAAAATATTTTCATTAAAGTACTTCAAGTACAATCTTAGGAAAGCGTGATTGTGTGGTCTTTCTTCCGGGCGGGACCGCCATATCAAAGCACGGACAGCGTGCTTACAAACAAGCCCCCCGTCCTCCTCCGTCTCCCCCCTGGAGAAGAACAAAGAGGCCGTCCAGGGGTGCAGTACAGTACAGTACAGTACAGTACAGTGCAGTACAGTGCAGTACAGTGCAGTGCAGTGCAGTGCAGTACAGTGCAGTACAGTGCAGTACAGTGCAGTACAGTGCAGTGCAGTACAGTGCAGTACAGTGCAGTGCAGTACAGTGCAGTGCAGTGCAGTACAGTGCAGTACAGTACAGTGCAGTGCAGTACAGTGCAGTACAGTACAGTGCAGTGCAGTACAGTGCAGTACAGTGCAGTACAGTGCAGTACAGTGCAGTACAGTACAGTGCAGTACAGTACAGTGCAGTGCAGTACAGTGCAGTACAGTACAGTACAGTACAGTACAGTGCAGTGCAGTGCAGTGCAGTGCATACGTCTGGCAGGAGTAATGCACCAGCAATAAATATGTCCTGTAGCTTTCAGCTCCTTCACCCTCAGCCTCTGTGAAGTGGACCAGAGGAGGAGTGGCAGGGTGTACCCCCCCCCCACCACACACACACACACACACACACACGCAAACAGGGGGATCGGGAGTCTGCCACCCTGCTCACGCCAAGCCAAGGTTTAATTGGCACTAAGCGTTCGAGCACGGCCGAGGCGCGTGGGACGGACTCTCGTTTTCCAGGTGTTTTGGTCGTAAAGCTGGACGGGGAGTGAATGAAGTTCCGACCCGGCACCGGAGAAATCGTCACCAAAGTCGTTCCCAGCCGTCCCGAGGGGAGCGGGAATGCGTGCGCCACATTTAAAAGCCGGCCGCAGACGCTTCAATCCAGACCAAAGCGCCGGGCGGGCAGACCTCCCCTCGAGGTCGTCCAAGTTGCCGAGCAACGTTTCATTGTTTGCGTGTGGTCCAAGCAAACGGGAATCAGCCCGGTGAGTCATTTCCTGTCGTAGAGCTTTGGGCTGGAAGACCCTGGACTGAGCAGCGGAGAGTCACCCCGGCTTCCCCACTTGACACACAGATTCTCTCTCTGCGTCTCTCTGTCCCTCTGCCTCTCGTCGACATGGCGTGTGCGCGGCATCGCGTGGAAGAGGAAAAGAGGAGGAAACCGCAGCGAGTCGCTGGACCCTTTTGGCTTTTCATGAGACGGAGAGGAATTTCTGCTCCCCCTGTCGAAAGGTCACAACCGCTAGATAAACACGACTCCGGTGACAAATCGCCCGCTCGCTGGCATCTCCTCCCTTCAGCCCGGTTTTATTGCCCGTTGTTTGTTTCTATTATATATTTACCCCCCCACCACCCCACCCCACCCCCACCCGGTGTGACGGATAACAGATAGTCCAAAGTCAACTTTCCTCAGATGATTTATCGATTGGCTCTGTGTGTCAGATTTCAATAAATAAAGGTCTGAGGGCGGGCAGAGAATCCGAATGAGGAGCAAGGAGTCAGACTAGGACGGCGGGGCCGGACCACAGCCTCTCTGCTGTGAGCTGCCAGCCACTCTGCTACCATGCGGACTTCGACCGTGATGAATCATCTTGCAATCTCTGCCACTCATGCCTCAGTTTCTTTCACCGTGCCAGTGTGACGAGGTCCTCATCTACACTGCTGTTGCCATTTATCGCAGCTCCATTCGGGCCACACTGACCTTGCGCCGCCGATGGGCTCGTGGACAATGACGCGGTCAACAAGCCTACGCGGCGTGACGTTTCCAATCGTCGCCATAACTGAAAGGCTCATCCGCTCGCGCTCGCACCTTCTTAGGTGATGTTTTCGCGGAAGCGGAATGTCAGGGAAATCGTTAACCTGTCCGTTTGGAGCCGAGAACGTCCCATTCCTTGACGGTGAAATCCACGCTTTTCCGTAGCCTGATTTCAAAAGTCTGGGACACCGTGTTACCTAAATAATTCACAGAATTCAACAATTTTCAACTGATCCGTGTTTGCCGACACAGTTTGATGTGTTCCCGGGCACCCGTGGGAACGCTCTCCGTGCAGTCAAACGTAAGGGACTGAGCCCAGGAGCCTCCTTTCATCCATGTACCGGGGTGAAAGCGGGTGATGACTTCAAACGAGAAATGTTTGTCTGTTCATTGGAGCTCGTGTCGAATGCTCACCCTTCTTTCTCACTCCGCGTTGCTTTGTTTGACGGAGGCTGCAGTGTTGAATAAGGCAGGGTGGAAGTGAAGGGAGCCAGACTTCAATCTGTGCGAGATGAAAGAAAAGTTTAAATACTTTAGACGAGAAGGAACGGTCTTTACACAAAACTGCTTCATTCCGGGAGCTCGGGAGGAAAAACCTCGAGAGCTCTATAAACATTCATCTTTAGCTTTAATCACGTAGCCGCAATCGGAAAGGGTTTTTTTCCCCCCCTTTACACGTTAATAAAGGAATAGGCCATGAAATTTGTGAGTAATTCACTCTCTCGAGTGTGTGGATCTTTGATCCTGCTGCTGCGCAACGATACTCTGTGAAAACGGGAAAACTCCAAACGTCTTTGCTTTCACTTTCACTTTTAAAGACATCAATTATCAAGATCCATAAACTGATATCGAGCACATATAGTACACATTCCGTCTTTGCTCCTTGGAATAATTACTCACTCGAGGGAAAGTTTTGCTGATATGATCTGACCTTGAAAGAAAATAATGGATGGTGGGGTTTTTGAAAGCTGTTTTTTCAGGGTTTAATTAATCCTAAAGTCCTCTGAAATAGAACCTGAGAGATACTGTTTTTCATCTGTTTTTTTTCGCGTCACGCTCTCTGCAACGGGTGTGACCACTCCGAAGCAGCTTTAAACCTTAAAAATAGAACCTCTTCAAATCATGGAACATTACACCTGCTCTGAGACGAGCTGCCCCTGGTGACATCTCTCAGTAACCAGCTTACTCCTTCCAGCAGGAGCCTAAGCCAATTTTACGACGCTTTCAAGGGGGATTTCAAATGATATGATCCTTTATCTGTATCATCTGTAATCTGGCTTGCTGTTGCAGCTTGCTCGGGGAAAGAAACACTCCCGGAGCAGTACAGCATCTATACTAACTAATACTTGCATCAGAACTGAGTCATTTTGCTTCTCTTCTTTATTTGAATTCACGAATGCAAAAATCAACAGATTTTCACAGGGTTCCCACGTGTCCTGTAAAACCCATGGGGAAGTACCCATACCCCAGAATGTGCAGGCTCTGTGCAGTCAGAGTGGCACCTTCCTGTCGATGTCACCCAACTCACGGCCACTGATTGGTCAGAGTGTTTCCACTACAGAACACTATCTGACACAAACAAACCCGGCGCTCCAATGCAATGTGGAATGCCCGTCAACACGGCATCCCAGTGGGCAGGGGAACCCCCGAAAGCAGGCACAGTGATGCCGGGTGTTGATTGTGTAGCGGGTTTGAAGGAGGAAGGAGGAAAGATTGTTTTGGTTGTGGCTCCAAGTTTTGCTGAGAGCTGGAACGAATGGTGGCCAAATGATGTGCAGCCCCGGAGCACAGCACAGTAGATTACGGCTGTCGACCTGACCTTGGAGAGTGTTGTGTTTAGATTGAATCGAAGTGAGCTGTCAAGCCAGATACCCGGGTGTTTGCATAAGGTGAACAAATAAGTGGAGGTGTCCAGGATGGTGGATGATCGGCATGCAAGTGGATGTGGGAATGCTGCAAATGTGCTGCAATGTTTCCGAAGGTTGTGAACAAAAGGTGGACCCAATTTGGACCCCTGAGGCACACCATTAATAAGGGGCGATTTGTTGGACAGTAAACTGTCACATACAGGACGTAGACTGAGAAACAATTGTTGAACCATGGAGTCCAGTTGTCTGATAACCCTTTCTGTGTCGTGTTTTTCAGTTTTGGATCAGAGTTGCTTGTAAGATGTTGTGGTTTGTAGTGGCTGCATTTAGTTTTCCTAATGGTCTGCGTGCATGTATTTCATACTGCCAATCAGATATACGTTTAGTGGATCTAGTTTTCCACCAGAGCTGAATTCAGCCGATTCATGGCTGAACCATGGGCCGAAGCAATGTTTAAGTCTTTTCTTTGAAAAAGGAGCACGTTTGTTCAGTATGGGCATGAGGTTTTTGAAAAGTGACCAGGCGTCCACAACATTTGGGAATCAGAGCAGTTCTGTGCCACTTATGTGAGTGAAAGTATGTACATGCATGCCGGTTAAAGTGTTTTGATACTTGTTTTTTAAATGATTAGGGGAGGCCTTCCCTACCAGGTTGCTCATCACATGCATAAACCTACACACACACACACATCACACATATCAAGTTGCCATACCAAGCCAAGCTCTTCACTGTGCTGGTCTGTGCAGTCTTAGTCACCAATTTCCCAGTCGTAGAGAACACATATACATATACACACACATAGGAATGTATGAGATTAGTTCATCTTTTAAATCAGACTCTGGGGGAGAGAGGGGAAATACCCTTGAAAGCAATCTGGGTAAATGCACCAAACGCAAGGTTGCAACTGTAGCCCAGGGAATGACCCAACATGTGTGTGGCGTATCAGTGTACGGCGTGACAATTTGTCTGTCGCACTGCAGCAGCTGATAAGAACAAGAGCTCGTGTTGCTCATATGTTGAGCACTTTTAGACTCTCAGAGCGCTCTAGTTCAACTTTATTAGCCGGATTTTAGATTCATTTCAGAACTGCAAGCAACCGCTTCTCACCATCTGGAAACGATGATATGGAAATAACAAATCCCGATGTCTCAGGGGCAGTGGTGCCGCTCAGAGGGAATCCTGACCTCAGTGATTTCAGAACTCTCCCCGCAGTGCGACTCTGCCCGGAATGATATTATTCATGAAAATCTCTTGTTCACGCGGCCCTCCTTTGATCGCAGGGTTTCTACCTTTAATTCTTGCCTCCCCCCCCCCAGCCCGACAGAACCTTCGACCTGCAGATCGGCCAGCCCACCGTGTCCTACTTCCTCAAGCAGGCGGCGGGGATCGAGAAGGGAGCGGGAAAGACAGGTGAGAACGGGTCTGCCCCGGCCTCGTTTTCCACCCGCTGAGCCCATCCTGTTACGGACGCGCGCCTCTCCTCGGGCCCCGTTTGGAGCTTTGCACTGATTGATGTTATATTCATGATGTGGTGGGGGGGACGGGGGGGGATCTGCGGCAGAGGAAGGAAGCGGCAAAGGTTGCGTGTTCGGAAAAGAGAATTATGAATCTCTACCTTTCCCGCTCCGCGCTATCTCCAGCCTGGGCTCAGCTGTTGACTTCTAATACTGCCTGTACCCCGGCTGCACAGGCTCACTTTGTCCTTTCTGGCGCCAACCTTTTCCCCTCTGCATTATTGAATTTGTCCCCTTTCACGGCTCTTGTCTTCACACTCTGAAATGCCTTTTGTGTGCGAAGGCCACGAGACGGCGGGGATGGTGTCCGTGAGGGCGGTGTACGAGATTGCCCAGGTGAAAGCCCAGGACGAGTGCTTCAGGCTGAGGAACTGGTCCATGGAAAACGTCGTCAAATGCATCGTGGGCTCGGCCCGCTCGCTCGGCATCAAGGTCGTCAATGAGTAAGTCACCAGATCCCTTCCCGGTCCATTTTGCTTTTCACCGGATCGACGCCGGGCGCGCGTGAACTCGGGGGGGGCTGCTCCCAGTGCGTGTATGCTTTATTAAAGCGACTTGCACTGTCTGAAAAGCTTAGCTTCTATGCAGCCCGTGAAGGGACATAAGGGGTGTACGGTATTTCCACAAGACGCTACAGATTTTGTGCTTTTGTTTTTTGAACAATTTTTGTACATCTTACCTAACCCTTACTTTGAAAAAGATACTAGCTGAGCGCTAATCTCATTGTAAACATGTTTTTTTACACATCCGAAGACACTTGAAGAGACCGCGAGGTCTGGATTCACGATAGTGTGAGCTGGCAGTCCCGACTGGCCCTCATCAGCAACCAGCTGCAGTCCTCTGGACAGCTTCGCACATGTTTGTGTATATCTAGCAACAGCACCTCTTAAAAAGTCCCTTTCTGGAGCTCTGTAATCCCCATACCAAGCAGACTTCGAAATGGCTGTAATTCAGCTCAAAGTGAAATCACTGTGTTTCCAACCTGCTGTCTGATCCAGGATATCACATGGTGACACTTTACAGCAATGGACAACCTTCAGTAAGCGTGTGTGAAGCACACTGGCCTCTCCACTTACCAATAAAAGTTTGCACGCGTCAATAGTCGATACCCGCAGCGACTTTGAATTCTGTCCAGCTGGTTTGTATCCCAGCAGCACGCAGGGCTGCCAGGGAGAAAAGGTGGCTGTTGCATTTGGCTTCACTTTTTGCTTCTAACGGGATGCGAATCCTGGCCTGGGGAAAAGCCGCGCATCCGTTTAACCCGGCGGGCGACAATGTCCATCCGCCCATTCTCCTACCCACTTTGTTGTCTTGGGGTGATGTGCTGGAGCCTGTACACACAGGGAGAAAGCAATGAATACATCCAGGACAGGTCCGCAGTCACAGGACACACACAAACACACACACTGTCACATGCACACCTTGGGGCAATTTGGAGTCTCCGGTCGACCTAGGGATGCATGTTTTCAGACTGTGGAGGAAACCCGACAGGAGGCACAGACAGGCGTACGCTCCAGGCAGAAAGGCCCTCTCTCGGAGTCGAACCCCGGCTGCTGCAGCTGTGAGGCCGGCACGTGGCCAGCGCCTGGATCTGGAGTTCAGGCGGTGGGGCTGAGGTGGATGCCGATGGTGTTTTACCCAGCCCACGTGGCCGTGGCTTGTTACCGGGAGCCCGCGGGGCTCAGGGCATCTCAGCTTTTCTGGAGTCAGCTCCTGGTGCAACAAAAGCGAGGCGATCGGCGGCTGCGCTGCATCGCAGGCGCTGCCCCCTCGCAGCTCTTGGGGCGTCAGAAGCGAGAGCGGCTTCAGAGGAGCGCGTCAATCTCTCCGGTTCGGTTCCTTGCCGCAGCGGTGCGCGCGTCATTACAGGGCAGCTGCTCCGCTGCCAGCGCGCCTCTCAACAAGGCTTCATTCGGCATATATTTAGTCTCTGTGCGTTGTCCCAGTTTGCCTCTTGCGTCTGGTATTACACGGCGGCGGTAATTATGCAGTTTGCCGCTCGGCGTAATAAGACGCTCTAAATATTCATCGGTCTGACTGAGCCTGGAGTTTCTGGGAGACATTTGTTGCTCGTTGTTGGCAGCCCGGCGCCGCTTCCCGCAAAATGTCATGAATAACAACGCCGGCACCTGACGACGACAGGCTGGGAGCTGCAGTCCCCCCCCCCCCCCCCCCCCCCCCCGAACCGCAGCGTCCCCGAGGGCCGTCTCCGCCCTCCTGTGGGCGCTCCCTGCGCCCACCGTGAGCCGCCGGTGGAAAGGCAGAGCTTACCTCGACCCCCCACCCCCCTCCCATCAAGAACAGATCCAACAGCCTCCCCGATTTGATATGAACCCAGGCGGATTGCGGAGCGCCTGTTAAGCCCGCTCCGGGAGGCAGGGAAAGTTCGGAATATTCCACATTTGGTTTCCAGTGTGCCGCCAGAGCGGCTTCGCGAACACCGAGGTAAACAGAGCTGTCAGATTGATTGACATGCACCACTGCACCCTCTTCGAATAAACCCATCACACACACCTTACAGTATTTTCCCTATACGCTCTGTGTGTGTGTGGGTGTGTGTGCGTGCGCGTGCGCGCATCCAGGATCCAGGAGTGAGGCTCTACAAACGTTGTGGCTTCTTCTCGTCTGGCTGCGGGTTTCACAGATGTGACAGATGTGCCCCCCCCCCCCCCCGCCCCCCCCTCACTTGCTCCCTCTCTCACTCTCCCACTCTCATACTCATCATTTGTTACAGGCCGTCATTTAGCCAGAAACTCCCTCGCCCTACTCCTCCTGTTCCCTCGAACCTCGACCCCGTCACATCTAAGTCCTCCACAGTCATTGATCTGGTATTGACACCTTCCTCCCTCCCTTCACGTAAAAGGTAACACGTCCTGGCGGCTGCAGAGCTTTGTGATTCATTGAGAGGTGTGCCAGTGGCTGAATTGGTCTCTCTCTCTGCCTCTTCCACAAGGGGTTTCTCCCTGGGTGGGTGTGGAACACTGCGGCACCAGGGACAAGACGTAGTTCTAGCTTCTGGGTTCTGGGTGCCGGGCGTCGAAGTTAACCCTTCATAACTATGAAGTTAACCCTTCATAACAGCCTTCATAAGACATGAGCAGGTTCAGTTTATAGCGCTGTCACCTCCCAGCAACAGGGTCTCTGGTTTGAATCCCAACCAGACCCAGTCAGAGTCCCCTCTGTATGGACTTGTCCATGTCTGAATGGGTTTTCAAACACTCCACTTTCCTCCAACAGTCCAAGCACATGCATGTTTAGGCTGCCCAGAGACTCTACTTGCCCCTAGGTGAGAGAGTGCCCTCCACCTGTCACATGTTCAGGTTCAAAACAGGTAAGATGATGGATGGATGGATGGAAATCTGCAGCTCCCCAGAATACACCTTGACGTTCTGGGTTGCTCGATCCACGTCCACATTCTCTTTTCTTGTTTTTAAATCAGCCTCTGTCGTTTAACCTTTCTCTTGCAGCAGCGTCCAGTCCTCAGCTCAGCGCGACTGAATGCATGTTTCAATCTTCCCTTCCAGCCTCTCGGCCGAGGAGTACCGGGTCTTTTTGGAGGAGAGGGCGGCGAAGTTGAAAGCTGAGGCAGAGGCAGCTGCGGCTGAGGCTTTGGCAAGCAAAAAGAAATGAAGACCAGAAACATCTAATATTAACCGCCCACGCCCACGCCCACTCCCACACCCCTCCTTTCCTGCTTTTTTTTTTTTACTCGTGGACTACATCCAGATCAAAACACTGTTCGTGTTGTTCTCGTGATATAAATAAACTGTTGCTGTGTGATTTCGTTTTCCCTCTCTCTCTCTCTCTCCGTGTCCCCGCTTATGTCTGATATTAAGATGTTTCCCAACGTCAAATTCTCTCAGATTTGTGTTTTTTTTCCTTTTTAAATGATTTCACTTCACCTACGTTTTGGCACCGAACGCTCCAGCTCGAGTTGTAAAGATATTTATGACCCCGAGCGTTTCGTTTCCTCGGCGTGGAGCTAATGAAACTGTAATTGCTCTGTCTTGGAAGGATTTGTATCTGCAGTCTCTTTGATGTCGGTATCTATTATTAACACCTCTGGAAGCCGCTTGGCTTTTTGTCAGGTTGTGCAGATGTCTTCTGGTGTGCTCCGCACGTCTGCGGTCCATCGCATGAATTATTGCGGGGATCGCGTGCGCCTGCGGCGGTGGCGTCGATCACGCGGCATTATTGTTTATCGACTTTCAACAGGAGTCGACACGAGTCAAGTTTTGCGCCGCTTAGTTCGAGGGATTTGGTCTTTCGTAATGCGTCAACCATGCGGAAGCGAAAAGGCAGAAGTACCAGGACTATCATATTGTCGTTGTGAGACTTGCGTTATGAGTCACAGAGCATACAAAAATGGCATTTTACCGATGACATTTCTCCGTTTGGGATATTTCATCAATCCTTTCTCGCCATTTCTTACTTTTGAATGTTCAGTTATTATTGATGAAAAAATAGCTCATGAATTAATAACCGGTCGTTAGCTGCAAACCTACGGGCTTCAACTGTTTGTGTGTTTCCTGCATCTCCCACATAATGAAGCGTATGCCTGTCAGAAAAATATGCCTACGATTGGAAATTGTCCTATTTCCACGGCGCCACACTCAGCCGAGGCTGGCAGCAGCCGGAGAATTTCTTCTTATTTGGCCCAAATAATGATGAGCTGATTGCATCTTTATCAGAGCTGCTTCAATAACTTTATTAACTCGGGACACTTCGGACCGTGAGCCAAGATTTCACACACTGAATCTGATTAAAAAAAGAAGGGGAGAAAAAAAAGGAATCACAAAACAACTCTGGGTCAGTGTTATTATATTCTGCACAGAAACACTTTGTTGGAGGAGAGGAAGACGTTGTGACCATATTTCACATCGCTCTAATCTTGTGTGTCCACCTTGAAGCCATTAACTGTACTGGGTTGCCCGCTGTTGAGTGTGTGTGTGTGTGTGTGAGTGTGTGTGAGAGAGAGAGAGAGACTGTGAGAAGCATTCATGATTTTCATTTTGTAGCAACATCAATATCTGAGACCAGCTCAAGATTATTGGCTTTACTGTAACCAAGCTGCAGGTGATTGTTGTTGCACCATGTATGAGATCAAATCTGTCTCATACTCACAGTGTGTGCACTGGTCTGCGCGTTAGTCACTGGTGTGCGTGTGTGTAAGTGTGTGTGTTACGTTCAGAGTCTTCCCAGCTGCTGCATATGTGGCTTCTCTCCATCCTGCCTGTAAACAAATCCCAGCCTCCTGAGTGATGGTGGAGTCACTGCCCGGCCTCTCTCTCTCTGTAAATTTAGCTAAAACTGGGTGTCTTCCAACACAACAGTCTGTGGCTCTGGAGCAGAGGGAAGTTCTCCATTAATCACCACCCGGGCCCCCGGCTCCTCCCGGCCTGTCGGCGCGTCCTTGGGAACCCCAACGTGCTGCTTCACTCATCGCTGTGAGTGACTGGATGAGCAGCACTAAGTGCTGCAGATAGAAGCTGTGTGTGTGTGTGTGTGTGTGTGTGTGTGTGTGCGCGTGTCTGGCTGCCCCTCCACAAGACGGAAACCCTTCTTCGAAGCCAGCACCGGCACCACTCGCAGCATGTGAGTATTGTTTGCATACTGTTTACATTTAGCAGATGCTTTCGCCTATAGAGACTCACACAGGAGAAAAACATCCAGGCTACATCACAGCAGTGACTGTAGTTTAAGATGCCGCCCTACATTCTGCAGGTACGGCACTAGTGCAAGTTCTCCAACAGGTAGCTTTAGCCTTTCACTCACATTCCCACAGTGATGACGCAGCAGTGTGGGGTTCAGTGTCTGGCCCAAGGACACTTCAACACGTACGTAGTCCGCTGGGATCGAGTCCTTGTCCTTTTGGTAAAGACAGCGTGGATAGCCATGCCGCCCCAAAGCCAAGATTATAGGAGAGGAATAAGCGCCATGCTAGATAAGTTAAAAGAGAAATGCACTCAGAAAATGCACGAGGACTAGTTTGGATTCTCACCAAACTGGGTGCTAAGATTGATACCTCCAACAACAATTTTGGACATCACAATTACGCTCAGTCACACAGGAGACGCTTTCATCCTGATAGGTCTACAAGAAGACATTTAAGTTACAATGCTTGGAGTCAGTTTTTTTTATTAACATATTCAAAAGATATTTTTCTTTACAACATGGTGACGCATTCCAGAGTTGGATATAATATGGCAGGAGAGCAGCATTTCTATTTGGGTGGCAGCTGAAACTTGGCATTTCATCAAATCCTATTATATTAATGAAATGTCAGGTGTCATCAGCTTAGGATCAGATTGATATAATATGGGGATCAATGCTATGCTGAATGCTTTGGATGAAGTAATTAAATGGTTTTGTTGTGACCTTTGCTCATTCCGATAATGATCTTATTCCTAGAAGCTGCAAACCAAATTGCATAGCAATTTTATTATCACAGAAAATTGATTTCACCTTAACTTAAAGGGGAGATGGAATTGAAAAACCACTTAAATTGTCTTTGCTGAATGGCAACCCTAACCTGGCTAGCGATGCCAGGCCTGGTTTCTGTGATAACCTGTTTCTGTGATGTGTATGATTCAAACCACAGAGCCCCCCCCCCCCCAATACCAAAACAGTGTACATGCACCCACTTCTGTTCAGGTCACTCCATAACTGCACTGTTCCAATTCCCACTTTGACCAGTTAGCCATGCAATCGTTCATGTGAGTGGCCGGCACGACAGCTTATAAGCATGAAGCTGTGCAATGGTTGCCAAATAAGCATGAGAGTAATTTGTGCAAAAATGGTCATATCCTATTCTATCCTATTCATATCCTATTCAAATCATATTCCCACGCAGTCAAAATAGAGAATGAGGATTAATACTCCATTCTAGGTCACCTTTAAGCTGTGGTGTCCCAAAATGTTATTGGTGATGCTCAAGTAACATTCACATCCAGGTCGGTGCGAATTCAACCTGGTTCATCCATTACGTTTTCTCTGTCTTTCTCACACAGACACTCATACCAGGGTGAGTATCACCCCACCTATATGGGCTCTTAACCATACTATGGCAGCATTTGCATCTTTATTACCTATAATATCACCTGGGGCAGCCACCATGAAATGGGAATGTGGTTCCCTCTGCCCTCTCCATAACCTCTGCTAGCATGGTCCATGTGCACAGCCTCGTCCTGGCTGCTACAGCGCCTCTGTGCCACTAGATGGCAGCAGCCAGCCATCCTGACGAGGAGACTCCCCCCCTCCCATGCTGTCTCCTCAGAAAACACTGCAGCAGTAGCACTGATGGAACAGAATGTTCATCTGCACACAAGCACCGTAATGCTCCTGTTTTTGCCTCATTTCATATAATAGAGTCTGTATTATGTGGTATGTGACAGAGGAGATGAGCCCTGGGAGAAAAAGATTACGCTGGGCTTCAATCTATGAAACACATCTTCTGCCTTTTATTTGACATGATTCTCTGAAAATTGGTTTTCTGTGTCTTTGCCTCTGGTTTTGCCATCCTGAGGTGACCGCACGTCAGTTTTGCCCCACATCCCCTTTTACTGTACCTCTAATTTTAGCCTCCCCTCACTCTTTCTCTTTGTCTCCCCCTCTTCTGCCCAGCCCTCCCCTCCCTGATGCTGCTGAATGGAGGCCTAGAATAGATGGGGAGGCTGCTTCAGTCACAGCTCTGGAGCAGGAATGACTATATATGGAGCCCTACACGCGTCGCAGGTACAGCCAGTGAATGTGGGCTACTGTGATTTGTAAAGAGGGGTGGTGGAAGAGGGAGGAGGCGGGGGCTCATATGCCTACTATTATGTGTGTGTGTGCATCATCATAAGTGGGAGGCCAATTGCGTGCCTGTGTGCACATGCGCACGCAAAAACCTCGATGCCAAGAGCGTGCGTCAGTCTGACTCAGATAGTGTCTCATTCTGTCTCGTCATGTGTGTGCGTCAGTGCTGTTGCTGAGCGAAACTCGCTCCAGGGGAAGAAGTGGAGGAGAGGAGAGGGAGAGGAGAGTGTGTGGGAGGGAGAGGAAGAGAGGCAGGGATGATGATGATGATGCTGCTGATGATGATGATGATGATGATGATGGTGGCGGTGGTGATGATGATAACGATGAGGCGGAGGGAGGAACTGTGACGACACAAGTGCATCAGCCGCATTAAGTGCACTTTAATATAAATGCATTTGTATGACAACCAAATACACTTATAAGCAACACAATAGAACACTGGTCCACAATGTCCATTCTGCAGTAAGTAAGATGTTTACAATATATTCCATCTTGTGCGATAAAAATCTCTTCCTCATATGTACAGACCAAGGACATACAAATGTACAAATGTGTACAACCTTTCTGAAAAGAACATATGCCTATATCCACAGACATAATGCATATGCATTAACATCTTTTTCAACACATACAGTATAGTAATTTTACACATGTATATTAACTTAGCCTGTAATAGCTAGAACGTAGGAATCAATCCTTTACTTGACCGTAGACAACTCTACGTGAGCATGTCGACACCATGGGAATAGTACCATTCTCAACCCGTGTCGCTTGGTAACTGAATAGAAATAGCACCCCATCCCTATTTTTTCCATTTTTTAAAACAAAACTTTTTTTTGTATTCTAACCCCTCTCAAAAAAGAAGAATCGCTCATTCACATAGTCAATTGTGCCTCAACGGCACCGCGCTCCAGTGGAGCAACGATGCAAAAATCGTCCACGGTGAATGGACAGGATAAAAGAGTTCAGCAGGTCGGGCCGTTTCAGGCGCACAGGAGCCGCTATAAGCTGCCAGCATTGCAAATATTGATGCTGCAACAATATCCAGCCGAATGCCCCACGGGGCCGGAGGGACCTGAAGAGCTCACATTCAGAGTCTAATGTACAGTACGACGTAGCAGTGGATTTGTTTTTTTGTGTGGCATGATCAGAGCTCCGGCGAAACTTCCAGACAATTCTCTTGTTGTTTCGTCTCGTTGAAAAACAAAAAAAACAAAAACAATGGATGCCTTCCACATTCATGAGATCTTCACATGCCAGGATCTCGTCACATGTTGTCTGTTTTTTTGTTTTTTTTTTTGTTCGCACATCACATCGATACACAAGTCTGTTTTGTTTTTTTTTAGATGGAGAGATAGATATGAAATGTTAAAGGTTCTGAGGCCGCAAACTCAAAGCTCAAAGTATCTCAGGTTTGAAGTTGATCGCCGTTTTTCATGTTACCTTTTGAAGGCTGCGAGAAAGAGTGCCGTCGAACCAGAGCTGTGTCTGCTCTGAAGACCAGATAGAGGAGGAAGGGATCTCCTTTAATTTGGTATTAAAAAAAAATGATTGTAAACATTTGACTCCCAGTACATTTGAGGTTTGGGTTTGCGCGGCCGCACGTCAGGCAAAAAAAGTGCTATAATTCATCTCCTTATGGTAGCAAAAGAAATGAGTCAAAATGAGTTTTTCTCTTTTTTTTTTTTTGTTCACAACAGATTTTTCACTACGAGTGAATACAAATGCGCGTCTGGAAGTTAAACAGCGCTTACAAGTTCAGAGGTTCCTCTGACCGATCATATCTGAAGCTCATGTCACAGAGAAGCTGAGAGAAACACCACATGGACCCAGAACCCAGGCAGTTGTGGGTCCATGCGGTTTTTTGCACCATGGTGTAAAATGTCGCACCATTTTTTTTTTTAAGTATACAGAGAAATGACGGAACAAAAATAGAAAAGCCAATCTTTGTTCTGAGGAGACATGTAGGAGTTAAAGTCCTTAAGTTGTATATACATTATGTATATTTATACACTTAATTATTTTTTACTTTGCAGTAAAAGGGGCTCCACAAAATATGACAATATGCCATACTTAATGAAGTAAGTCACAGACTTATTTTAGAACGGAGGAACACTTCCACTCCCATCTGAAAGACAAGAAAATAAGAGAGAAGGAAGGACGTTAGCAATGTCACATAATGTCCACAGTTAGTTTCCATTCCATCCTCCTTATTGTGCTTAGGACTATGCGCTACAGGCAGTGACAATAAAGGTAAATCTAAGCTAATTAGATTCAGTATTAGTCTTAGTATTTAGCATTAGCTGCAGAAAGCTGTTTCATCTCATTTACAAAGAGTGACATTGAGTAGGACTTTTCCTCACCATTGTGGAAGCACTGTGGCGATGGATGACATTGGAGTTGATACAACTCAGGTTGTTGCCCTAAGCCAGGGGCGATCGAGGCACCTGCCCCAAACATGGGTTCCAGGACGGCCAGTTCCTCCAGGAGGGACTGAGTGCAAGACACAGCGGGTGTGGGCGAGACGATGGGCGTGGAGGTGGCGGGGCTGGGGGAGGCAGTGAGGATGAGGGGAGGGGATGCTGGGATGGAGGAGCAGGAGGACACAGGAGATGACACCACCTCGATCTCCATGGCTTCCTCCACCAGCCCCTCACCCTGTGGCCTCACCCCAGCCTCAGCCACCACTGCAGTCGCCCCACACCCGACCGTGGAGTTACATTGCGCCGATTGGACGCTACAGAAGTGGCCCACTCCCTCAAACTGGGAGGTTTGGTGCCAGCACACTGGGGTCTGGGGAGAGCTGGGGCTGGTGGGGTGAGGCAGAGGAGAGGAAGAGGGGGAGGGGGTCTGAGGAGGAGCTACCATGTTGTCTTGGAAGAGGGTTTCTAGGATGCTCTCTTCAAACAGAGAATCATCATCGTCGAGGAACATGGGGATGTCCAGGCCTCTCCACCCTTTGATGGGATAAAACTCCTTCAGCATGTGGACCGCGTCGATGTTGTCTACGTTGGGGGACAGGAAGGGGGAGGGAGGGGAGGAGTCAGGGGACATGGAGGGAGGGGAGAGTTTGGACAGGAGTGGGTCCAGATAGAAGCCCTCTGCCAGGGAGCTGATCCTCTGTGCTAGGAGGGAGATCTCAGCCCTCTCCTTCTCCCTTTCTCTCTCCAGGGAGAAGAAGGAGAGGCAGGGCTGCTTTCCAGGTGAGGCTTCGGGGGTCAGGAGGCCCTCGGGGGGACACTGCAGGGGCCCCAGTGGCACATCTACGTACAGAGGACCTCTGACCTCAGGCAGGGTCATCACTGTGCAGTCACCATCCCCAGGGCTGTCAGGTGTGGGGGGAAGTTTCTCATACAGGGAACCCCCGCAGGAGTCGATGGAGAAGAGGAAGTCGCTGGAGGGGGTGGGCAGAGCCAGGGGCAGCTTGGTTGACAGCGTGGTGGGCGGGGCGGGGCTGGAGGCGGTGGTGGGAGGGGCAGAGGCGGAGGCGGCGGGGGCCAGGGAGGTGGAGGCTGTGGTTGTAGTAGCAGAGGGTGGGGGCGTGGTGGTGCCAGTGGGATCAAAGCTGAAGAGAGGTTCACCGAACGGGAAGCTGGCCCCACCTATCTGGGGGGTGTAGGGTGGGGTGCACACAAACTCTTTGGTCTGCTGTGCCTGGGAGGTGGGGATCGGGGGGGAGGGGCAGGGGGAGGGCCGGCAGAGGGGGTTCCAGCTGAAAGGAGGGCGGCAGGAGGATGTTCTGCGTCAGAAAGTCTAAGTCTGCTACAGTCTCAACAGTGACCGGGGTGGGGGAGGAGGCGGCTGAGGGGCTCTGCTGCTGGAAGAAGCTCTCCTCCTCCAGAGAGGAGATGCTGGAGCGGGGGTCTCCCTCCAGCTGCATGGCCTCTGCTGCAGAGCTGCTCGGCTCGTCCGAGGAGCCCACGCTGCAGCCGGCTGTGCTAAAGTCAAAGGACTGGGCAGAGAGGCCGCTGCTGCCTGGGGTGAACACCTGGTCTGGGCTGGACAGGGTGTCTGGAGACTGGAGGCTCAGACCCTCCTGCTGGGAGGTACTAGAGCTCAGGACCAGGGTCAACTGGGTCTGCTCAGAGGTGAGCTGCTGCCGCACAGACCAGGCCTCAGAGTCACTGAGGCAGGGAGAGGAGGAGGATGAGGAGAAGGAGAGGAGGAAAAGAGAAAACAGGAAGTTAGCCTTGTGTTTTTGTGCTCGTCACTCAGTCTTTGGTCTCCACATTGATCAGCGGAGCCCAGGAATTCCCACTATTTACCTGATGACGTAGTTGTTGCTGCTGATGGGGATCTCTCCGGGCTGCAGCTGCAGCACCATGTAGATCCAGACCCAGGTCTGGTCCTGGGCCTGCACACGCACCACCATCTCAGCTCTGCCCTCTCCTCCCTCTCTCACTGTGGAGAAACAGTCACAGCACAATCCTGTTAATCATCCTGCTGTTTCCCACTGCGTGGATGCTACAATGTGTGTGTGTGTGTGTGTGTGTGTGTGTGCGTGCGTGCGTTGAGAGTACTTACACAGGCTGCGGTGCTGAGCGGAGGCATGTGACAGATCCTGTGGGTGGAGGAGGCTGTACCAGGAGCGGGAGCGTAAAGCTGTCACATCAAAGCCCAGATAGGCACTCACGCTGCAGGGGAGAGTGGGCGGTGGTGAGTGAGGAGGATAAATGCTGCTTTTTATTTATCTTACAGCGACATGAGTGTATGTGTGTAAGTGTGCGTGTGTGTGTGTGCAACAGGTGGAGGCCAGGGGTTTCTCACCAGTCCTGAGCCGTCTGCAGCCGCATGTCCCGGCCGTGCTGCGAGTGGAAGCAGGCCAGGAACAGGTTAGTGTCGGCCGGCGGGGGAGCTGAAGAGGACTCCCGCTCGGCCCCAGGGCCGGAGCGGCTCGGGTGGGGCTCCAGAGGGGAGCAGAAACACACCCACACTGGGTTGGAGGTCCAGTAGGAGCTGCTGGCGACAGGGCCAGAAGGAGGGGAGAGGCAGCGAGCCCGGATCAGGACAAGCTTGTTACCAGCGCTCTGCCTCCGCACTGACTTGGAGGTGTTGAATCGACAGCGGAAGAGACGGTCTAAGAAGGAGAAGAGAGGTGGATTGGTTAAAAAGTTCTCTCTAAGTGAAGTACAGGTTGACCCCTAGTACATTAGAGTACATTAGAGGTTCGGAAATCAGTCAAAAGTTCCTTAATTCATACCTACACTACTAAAAAAATTCACTAATCATGAGTACAAGGACATTTAACAAGTGCAGAGAGGTTCCTCTGACTGAGCTGAGACACGACATGGAGTCACCATTATGTCAGTGTTGCACCAAAGATGCTCTCTGCTACAGTCACGACGCATCAGGTGGAATGTATCATTATCAAACTGAAATGTATCATTTCAAGGTGTGCTGTTTGTCTCACCCATCTCGAGTGATGTGGAGGTCGACAGGTTGGTCCTCATGACAAAATGGTCTGAGGCGTCGATGATGTCGTACACGCTGTCTCCTTGTGCCACCAGGTCCACCTGGAGAAAAATGACAAGCAGTCAAGTTATTCATGCACGGTCAGAGTCTCTCTCTCCCTCTCTCACCCCCAGCTAATCTCCGCTGCGCTCACCATGGAGTGTCCGAGGTGCTCGGAGACGCTGTCGGACAGGTAGAGGAGCTTCCCCTCTCCGGTCAGCAGCAGCAGGAAGCCTGGCAGCGCCTGCATCAGCTCCGACAGCTCTGGGAAGGACAGGAAGCCCGCTCCCCCCTCCTGAGCGGCCCCTGGAAGCAGAGAAACGGAGAAAAGCGTCAGTGGTCGGGCTTCATTTGTGCGGGACTGGACGGACGCGGAGCCGCAGCAGCAGGAGCAGCAGCGCTCCGGCACCGCGGACAGGGACAGGCTTTCAGCACCGCGGACAGCGACGCCTTCCCCCCCTTGTGCCTTCTAACCAGCGTCTGGCGATCGTTGTGCCACCGTTGTGGAAGGTGGAGACACGTTTTTACCCCCCAACACAACCCAGATCGAGACAATAGTCTGCAGTGCTGCTAAATAAATAAATAAATAAATCGCGGAAGAAAAAGCACTTGTTGATCGCTCATACGCGTGTTGCGCGCTCTATGTTTACAGGCGCTCTGAATAAGCCAGATGCTCATCAACAGGTGGTTTCTCACCTTGGGTGAAGAAGACGGATTTCCTCGTGTACATGCAGGCCAGAGACATGATGTGCAGGTATGAGAGCCGCGCTTTGTCGGCCTCGGAGATGGGCAACAAGTCCTTCAGGTTTCGGATCTCGGCGTTGATCTGGTCCCGTCGAGCCTTGGACGCTCCTTTGGTCGAGCGGTACATGTTTATGGCTTTGTGGTGCTTTTCAGCTCTCGGAGTGTTAGAATCCCTCCAAGGGGTTGAAGTTGGAGGGATGTGAGCGGAGGAAAAAGTCGCCTGGAAATCTCTGAGAGGTGTCTCTGAGGTGTTATAGCACTTTCATCGCAGCAGGTGCATGTGCCTGGTCTTCCCCCCCAGCACAGGAAGGTGATGGACTCCTGGTTAGGTGCTGTGTGTCCAGGCCGGCTGCCTGGCTGGAAGTGCCTCCCTCCTCTCAGGCGGCAGGTGAGTCTCTCTCCCTCTCTGTCTCTGTCTGTCTCTCGCTCTCTCGCTCTCTCTCACTAGTGCGGATCCCGTAAATCTGGTTGAGGGACTCTGCTCGCAGGGCTCTTATATAGCCTGGGAGCAGGGGGCTCCCGACGCACCAACACCGACGTAAAAGGAAGGGAGGGAGGGAGGGAGGAGATGTGTGCTTCAGATGAGTGCTGGCAACAGCGGAGCTCTCCCTCCATGCCTCGCTCCCCCTCCCTCGCCCGTCGCCCTCTCCTCTCGGTGACTCTCTCTCGACGTCAGCTCTTCCCTCTACTCGGTGATGACGTCGGGATGAAATCGGGAGCTCCGGCGACGCAAAAAGCCCGATTTGGACAAAACCGAGAGTGGGGCGGAGCCAGCGTAAAACGTAGACGGAGTCACCGGACTCCGGTGTATTGGAGGAGGAGGGGGAGGGGGAGGGAGAGGGGGAGGGGGAGGAAGAGAGAGGGGGTGCAGGAGGTGGGTTGCATACGAAACCGGTGTTCAAATGCCTGGCACCGGAGGCTGAGTCCGGTGATCACGGCCACTCGGTCGATGCCGCAGAGCATCACGGAGGAGCCGCCGACAGCATCCGTGTCTGCCCAGCTGCTCAGCATCCAGGGATGCGGCGCTATATGAGCTGTCATCCCCGGTTCCCCTTTCTCTCCAGAGACGCCATTCCCGAATCAGAGTCTGCACCAAACACACATAGAGACCATATTTTAAACAAATCGAGCGCGTTTATCCGCTCACACGCTGGTCGATGCAGCTCTGTTGATTCCGATCATTAGATGGATCGATGGATCTGGATGCTTCTAGGGATGGTAAATACATACCGGCTCCTATCTCTACACACAGCAACACATAAATTGCACAGGCGTACAGAGGTTATTTGAACTGATCTGTCTGATCTCGCATGTGCTTTTTTACTGAAACAAATTCCTCGTGGCTCTACTTGATAATCAGTCCCGGTCTGATTCATATATCAAGAAGTGGATAGATAGATAGATAGATAGATAGATAGATAGACAGATAGATAGATAGATAGATAGATAGATAGATAGATAGATAGATAGATAGATAGATAGATAGATAGATAGATAGATAGATAGATAGATAGGGATGAATTCAAGGGATGACAGTCATTGCAAGAGTGCACAGTAGCTGTATGTATTGTAGCAAAAAGGATTAGGACTATGTGAAAAATAATAATAATCATAATCACAATCACATTACACACAGAGATAATGCGCCTGATAGACAGCAGTCATGCTGTGAGCCACGTGACAGAGACACCAGTCGGACACCAGTAAGGCACCGTTCAGACCAGTAGCGACGCTGGGACGTCAGGATCTCTTTCTCAATCGAGCCCTTTAGATGACGCGGCGCGTGCGTCAGGCCGTCTTCGCCACAGCTCCTCTCTCTGATTGGCACGCGGGCAAAGCCTTTGATTCGCGCGCGCGACCCTCTCCCAGTGTCTCCGGTGATTGCGCGACCCCGCGAGCCTGCGGCCGCTCTCACGTGAGCTCAGTCAGTCTAAAAATAGACCCGCCAGGTGACCGCGAGACGCGCCCCCGCGAACACTCCCCTCCGCCTATTTATAGAAAGCAGACCTCACTTTTAGTAAGCCCCCCAACTCCTCCCCAAAATAGATCTGGAGTGTGCGCTTCACCTGAGGGACACATACGGGCACACACTCATTGTCCATTCAGACAAGTACTGAAATTAGGCACATTTGTCACCAGGGTGTGTGTGTGTCTGAGTGTAAATGAAAGTCTTAAAGTTTACCTCGTTTGCGACCATGGTTGTGGCAGAGATTTTTCAGACAATACCCACTTTGTGTGTGTGTGTGTGTGTGTGTGTGTGTGTGTGTGTGTGTGTGTGTGTGTGTGTGTGTTGCAGGTATCTGAGGTGTCTCCCTCCAAAATGTAGTTGTTTCTATCAGTTGCAGGTGTGTGTGTGTGTGTGTGTGTGTGTGTGTGTGTGTGTGTTCGCCATACTGAATACAAACCTCCACAATGTAATCCACTGAATTTTTGAAGTTAAATTTGTTTTTGGAGTTTGTTGTTTAACTAGGTGATGTTGCACGCTGGGGTTTTGATATGTCTAGATGACACACGCTAAACGAGTGTGTGGCACGTGAATGGTCACATCTTTCAACCGGTTGACTGAGACAAATGAAGACAGATGCAGAGACGAAAAGCTCATCTGTTAAACACTATTGATCACCCCTGTTTACTGTCTCTGATGTTCTCCAATATGCAGAGGATAATCACTGATGAATCATCCTGCGTCTTGTAGCAGGGCGTTCAGCTGCTCCTGTTTCTGTTCCACTGGGTTTTGTTCTCTCTCTTTCTCTCTCTCTCTCTCTCTCTCGCCCAGGTGATTGTGGGTCTGTCTGTTTTTGTCTCATTTTTTATTCTTTCGTGTCGGATGACTCAGCCGCCTCTGGTTCCTGTTTGGTGATGGCCCACCTGTACCAGATTTCTGCCATATGATCAGAAGAGACGGACGGAGGCTCGGCTCTGTCAATTCTGATCCGAGCTGCTTAAATCAGGCTCACCGGAGGGCGGGCAGCGCTGCCGGAGCACGGGGAAACACACCCGTCCTTTGTGGAAGTCGTCAGTGACCTCAGATTTCCATACACCGACACCGACTTATCAGTGCAGTTCACTCAGGGAGCCCCTAATGGTGACCGACAGTGGCTGAATGAAGAGCTCATTCATGTTCTCTGGTGTTATCAGTGAGGCTATGGAACATTGATTTTTCTATCATAGACGCCTCAGACGCTGTTTTACCACAGCCCTTGAACAATCCTATTTTTAGGCGTAGGGATATTACAGCCCATGTCTTCACAGATCTGTAGTGGTCATCTGGCAGCCACACGTAGGCTTTACTGATTGTCCATCTCCTTGCAATAGGTTCACGACTAATCATGTTTGACGTTATTGTAGCTGGACAAGGCTGATCCAGTGTCAACAGAGCAATCTGTATTTTTTGATTGGTGAATCCTGCATTGTGATGTTCTGTTCTGCCTCCTCCGAGATGCTGCCGGACAGTGAGACAGGTGAATGCTCGCAGATGACGAGGTCCGAGGGGGAAAAAGTGGAAAAGGAAAGGTGGCAAGATTGGAAGTGGAGTCTTTTGTCTCTATCTGTGGTAAAACAAAGTCATTTACAGAAGCATGGGGAATGTCTCCACATAAATCAACTTAAATCTTCATTAGAGTAACTTTTGATAACTCAGTCACTGTAATTATTCCGATAATCAATTTTCAATCAAGTCGTTGTCTCAGCAGCTTCTTAGTTGCAAGGTTCTATTGCTTTACTTGTCTATGAGCTGAATCTCTGTAGGTCCTGGAGCGAAGACACCAGCTGCTAGCTGTTCTATGACATGTTCTCCATCAAGGAGAAGGTAAACAGCTAATCAATTACTGAATTGAGTTTCACTGCTCACAGAGTGCATTTGCAGTCAAACACACTCTGTTTACAGAAAACAGTTTTATAAAGTGTTCCTGCACCTGAGCTACACTGACACTGAGCTACTGAGCTTTTCCAATCACCACACCCTCACCTGTCACCCAGGATCCAAACTTGCTTTACAAATCTAATTCAAAATAAGCATGTGTTTATGAAAATCAACATAAGTCGATGAAGTAAAACCTCACATGCACAACTGCGTTCATGTCAAAAAGGAAAAGCCAGTCAGCACAGGATATTTAGGTTTCATGCTTCATCAGCGTCAGTCAGTGAGTCTTTCTTCATCTTCTGGTAATTTTCTTAGATTTTTGCCTTTTCTCCTTAATATAGGCTGATATCAGCACATGTTTTCACAGTCTGATCCCAGATTTCATTGCCCTGTTCTTATATTCATGCATGTGAATTCTACACTCCCTAATTTGAGAACGATTTGGTCAACCCTCAAACTCCAAAGCTATCACCAGAACACATCCATCCTCGTTTTTAAAAACATACCCCTGGATGGTACCAAAGTGTTTGCACCCGATATCGTCAAAGCTTCTGTTTTGTGGGCTGCTGCATCATAACAACACCTACTCCGCGAACGGCGCTCAGTTAGGAAATGACCAATCTCGTCCTCTGCATCATCAGTGTCATTAGCAATCGTGAAAACGTGTCGATTCCTCAACACAACAACTCATTTCTCGTTCAAAGGGAGAAACGGATGCATTTCATTTTGCAGCTTCATTAACTGGCCTGTAAGCAAGTGTGCAGCCCTGGCTCATATCGGCCCTCATTAGGCTAATTATTGGGAGACAATCTCTAACTACAAGACGGCCTTGTTTTCCAGGGATGACTGACTGCATCGTTACTGTCACCTTCTGTTTGACCTTGCGGACTGTCTCCAAACGCCACGAACGCATTTGCTATGGAGTAATCCACATGAACTCTCTTTACACTCAAGGCACCGTGCCACTCGATTCGTTTCAGACCACACACTCACTACCGACCATTTCCCTTCACATGGCCACATGTGTGGGTTTTATTCATCAACGTTCACACATGCCGGCTGCTGTTGCACCCGTTCTCCCACTGTGCCGCTCCGGTGAGGTTCTAGCTCGTAGACTGTCGTCTCGGAGAAGTCATATTTTCCTAATGGGCATTGAAGCTGCCAGAGATTGTTCACTTAATGTCAGGAAGCACTGCATACGATTAACAAAGCCCAGTAGATTAACACTTAACTTGATGTGATTAATCTGAATGCTGGAGCCTGGTTCCAGAGAGGAAACCATTCTGCTCTGGCTATTTATTTGTCCTAGTCATCTGTAATGGAAGCCTTTTTTGTGCTTTGCTCATCTATTTTGGTTCATTTTGTCCCACATGAGATCCTTGGTGATACTAAAGATGTTGAAAGGTATTGAGATGTTATATAGAAATGACTTAATCCCGCGTTGGTAGTCACTGTAGGTCAAGATTATCATGAAGTACATTATTCTGGATGTGTGGGGACGAGATAATGGAGATTTGTTTAGGAAAAATAAGAGAGGCTACAGAGCCACAATAGTTTATGTAGTTCTGGCACTTTGGGGCCAAAAATTCTCTTAAAAATGTCTCTGAAATTACTGGAAATGTGGTGCATTCACTTTATTCTTTGAAAGAATCATGAGAACTATTTTATTCACAGGAGGACGGTAAATGTTTTACTTCAATTCCCCTTAAGGCTGGAACTAATGAAATCTCAGCCCCTCGGTTAACACAAATTAAAGTGCACAAAATCAGATCACTTTTCTCAGCATCTGCTTTGTTATGATGGACACATTTGACACACGCGACATATAACCCAGAACGAACTGTAATGAGTAAAAATGCATTATTCATTGACTAGCTCAACAGAGTTCCTCTGCAGTGTTACCAGGTTCACCCGAGTATTTTGAAGCGGGTTTTCATTTTGTAATGTAGGACAACCCGCATCTGTGATGTGTGATGAGGGTTCTGCTGCATGTCAGTCTCATTTCTATCTGGATTTGTGAATAAACACACATCACTTACTTCAAGATGTAGTGTTTTCAGAGAGTGATGTGAAAACACACACGCGCACACACACACACACACACACACACTCGCTGGGTGAGTTTCTCTGGGCAGAAAATAGCACACCTCTTTATGCAAGAGCTCCCAGAACAAAAACACTCAAAGTTGTTTGTTTTTTTGTTGTTGCTTTTTTTCACCCCAGCAGTCTCGTAGGTACTTAAGTTGTCCCTGTGTCCCACACACTCTCTTGTGTGGAGCGCTGCCATTGTTGTGGTTTGTCATGATAATCTGGGCCATTATGAGTTGTGTTGGTATCATGGGTGGGAGGCAGAGAGAGCCGGGGCTGTGGAGAGGCGGACGGCTGAAGAGCGAGTGGTCGGGGGGACGAGTGGCTCGTCTCCCTGGCAGCAAATGGACTCAAATGAATCCAATTAGTGCATCGTCTTTGTTCCAGAACCTCCTGTTTGTCTCAATATTCATGCGGAGGCTCATTTAGTCTTATAACCCTCTTTACGCTTCACTCATCCAGGCACATTAAGCCGCTCGCTCACTCACTCACTCTCTCCGTTCATTTATTCACTGATAACTCCCTCACTTCATCACTTGCTAGTTCATACACTCCACCTCCGCTCTTTCACTGTGGCATACATGGGAAAATGCTGAATGGGGTTTGCATGTGTGTGTAAATTGTGTAAATCACAGTTCAACTCACGGTATGTTCATGCAACTGCACTCGTCATGCAACTCTGCATTGAGTAATATTGTGACAAGATTAGTGGTTAGGTTTGGCCACAAGGAGAAAGCCCTGGTTAGGTTCAGGAAATGATAAGGTTTACGAGTACAGCTCATCTGAGCTGTGCAACTTTGCTGTGGATTTGATGTTCCTTGGAAAACACCAGTGGATACAAAGCAGGGAAGATAATGGATGGACGAGGTGGCTATGGTTTATGTTACACTCTTTGCCCATTTTTAATCTACATTTCAATATCCAAAATACACATGATGTTTTTGGACATCTCTGTCTGTCTCTCTTTTTGGACGTCTGTCCTTATTCAACGAAGCCAACACTTCAGGTCCTCTTTGACAAACTTTCCCACTCACATTTGTTGCTGCATTTCACTCACTACGTGACCCTCAGTCATCCACCGTCTTTCCTCTCCCATGCATTTACTTTTCGTTCCCACTGTTTCGCACTCCAACGCACCAGTGCATCTAACCCAGACATTACTTACTCAGACTTCACTTGCCGCCTTCCCTCACATTTCTCCGCCTTTCTCGTACACATACTTACGTTCTCCCCTTCTCTCACCTGCTCGCACATTCTCGTGTTACTGTGCCTCGCTCAACCTTTCAGACTCGCTCAATCACATTTCCCCCGTTCATTCTCTCCCTGCCCCCCCCCCCTCTCACTCAGTCACTTACTCACTTATTCACACAATCACACACTCATTCACTGACACTCTGTCACCACCCCCCCTCCACACATACACACACACAGACACTTCGAAGATGTACAAAGCGCGGGAGTATTCTAGCTCGTTCCGTACACACATTTTTCATGGCACTGGCCAACAGGTGTGACTTTCGCAGCTTCAGCCATTTGCAGACCGAAACTGCGGACGAGGGACGAGCGGCATGTTCCTCCACAACCTTAGTCATCACATCGCAGGGAACAGAGAGGACTGAGAATCAGCTACAGCTCCATCGCAGACAAAATGTCAATACTTCAGCTGACGATGAGCAACGGATTCTGTCTCTCTCGAATGTAAATGTGGGACACAGAAGAGGGACATATTTCTGGACCACTTCGGGGCGAGGAGAGCATGAGGAGACAGAAGAGGGGTGGCGTAGTTGGGGGGTGGGGGGGTGGGGGTCTCGCAGTAAAGGGAAAGTATGGCTCTCATGTCAGAGGTGAAAGATACTTGTCCTTTTTTTTTCCCTCTTTAAGATGTTTTTTTTTCTGTTTATTTTTACACCCAGCGAGTCAAGGTCTGCGCTCAGCTTCTTGAAAGGAAGGAGCTAATCTGTCGCCTAGCAACACCTCCCACTCCTGCATCGCAGCCAGAGAGCAGAGGAGGGAGGGAGGGAGGGAGGGAGGATGAGGAGTAAAGAGCAGAGTTAAGGGAAGGAAAAAAAGAACAAAATTTGGGGTGGTAAAGGGGGAGGCGTGGGGAGCAGAGAGATGGAGACGCCGTGTGAAATCTGAATAATCTCGGGTTACACCTTATCACATACATATCCAACCCCATACTGCGTACAAACACAATACATTGCACTTGGGCACACTGTGTGTGAATCTTTCCACAGTTAACAGTGTTGGGGAGTAACAAAAATAAGCAACAGAGTATTCAGAATATGACTAACTGTTTCCAGTGCAGGTACAATACAGATACTGTAATGAGAGTACAGTTGAAATGAAAGGATTACAGGATTTATCTGTTTCACATGTTTATTCACCTCACGACTGTCATATTCATACTTGCGTAAAGTGTAAGACAAATCTCGAGTTGTCCAAAGTATTCAGGATATGCCACCTTCATTGAGAACTCGCACAAACTTATTTTAGGGCATTTATTTAGTATTCTGTAGTGGAATACAGTTTAAAATGTAACACTCCCAAGGCTTAGTTACACAAGTCAACACATGTTGCAGGGTTGCGATGTTTCTACCACGCATCACCAACACACTGCAGAGCACATCTGCTGCATTCTATAATCTTGTTTCAATCATTTTAATAGATACGAGAATCACGAAATTATTAGAAGAGGGGAAACAAAGGATGGATGGCAAACCACGGACCTTTACCACCAGGATCCCCTACAGACTGGGGCATGTAATGTAATGTAATGTGTAACGTAGGTAAGGACAGACCAAGTCTGGCCATATTTTTTCTATAATCATAACTTAAACTCTCACTTTATCACATGTGTACAATGTGTGTTTTTGAGCATTTGTCCCCCACATCAAGCACCTCTCAGAGCACAGAGACAAGGATGGATTCCACTCAGGCAACAACTTCATCCCGTATGGCAAGTAGTAGATGCTTCATCTGGAGACTGTCCAGCCTGATTCCAATTCTGCTGTATACAGAGACAATGGTGGGGAAGACCAGTATGATCCTGCAATGATCTAGATGTTTAGAGCTCGATGGTGCACATCTGAGGCCCACAGGTGCAGCTTTTCTATTTTGTAGCTGAGTTAGGAATTCCTCTGGGTCACTAGTTCCCTAAACCGGTCCACCCCTTAAAGCCAGTAGGTTGGGCTGAGGTATCTCCAGGTTCTCTGGTCTCTGCCTGCAGTCTTACATGTAGGTTTGGGTTGGATGGAAACTATAAATGCCTCTAGGTGTGACTGAAGGCCTGAATTTCCCCTGTGTCTGCTGGGACAGAATCCAGCAGCCCCCTGGAACACTGTTAAGGTTATGAACAGGTAAAAGGATGGCTCGCTGGATGGCTACAGGCCTCAGATTGTGTCTTAGAATTGAAAGTGTGAAACGATAAGTGAAATTCACGCAGTTTCAAATGTGCCATCATAGGATTTTGGAACATGTATGTTTTCTGCCTCTGGCCTCACTCTCGGCTGCACATCGACAGACAGATGCAAACTTGTGAAAAGGAACACACCCACAGCCCTGCTGCTCACCTCCCACCTTTATCCATTGCGCCCTCTCTCTGCGTTTGGCTTTGTAAGCTGGTAGCCTTGTACCTTTTCTCTTCGCTTTTCAATATCCAGTTTATTTTTAGCCATCAGGGCACATAACAGGGGGCAGAAGTTTTTCACCAGAGCTCTTTAGTTGTGCTCAGCGCTCTGTCTCACCAAGGTCCCTGGATTATACTTAGATTCTCCAGAGAACACGGGGACAATAACTCGGTAAATAGCCAAGATATTTCTATTCAGGACCGAGTCTGCCACTGGAGCTGAATGTACTCTGTGCTCAAGGATAAAATCTCTATCAGAATACATTGAAGTTGTGGTTTGAGAGGGAACACATTCACCTGTTTTTATTCTTAACCAAGAAAGTATTAGTTCAACATTTCATATTTATGCTTATCATTTCTTGTACTTATTTTTGCTCCTAAAATGTATATTTTTTTAAATTCTGGAGATGTGCAGATAATTCATCTCTCCCAGTGTACTGTATTGTGACATACCAGCATAGACACTGACTCTTTCTCCCCGCAGTAAGTTGGTGCTGATGCAGGGTTGCCATGGAGACGTGATGTAGATGTGTTACATCACAAGAGACCCTCCTGAGCAGCAGATCTTTCATTGAGACTCCACATCTACCTCTCCCCGTCTCCCCCGTTTCTCTCTCCCGCTTCCCTCTGCCTCGTTTTCAGATGCGGGATTGAGCTCAGTGTGACAGACGGAGACCTGGATGTGTCCCCTAGTGGCTGTACTAACCTTGATGTATATCATCCACACATATGTTAGCAGCAAGGCAGATGTGCGCAAGGTGTTGTGTAACGGCAGCAGAGAGTGGGTTGATGGGAGAGACGGAGGAACATATGTGTTGAATGTGTCTCATGTCAGCCAAAAGACCACATTTGTGCCTCGTTCTTTTCTTAGTCCCTTGTCCCTTTTGCCCCTCACTGTCCATGCTCAAAATACATCCCCACTGACCTGACGTTTTGATACCGCTCCCTTCCTCTCATGACTGCCATTACAGTTTCCTCCTGCCTTCTCTTCCCCATTATGCCATCTGAAATCCAAAGCATTTTTACTGATTCATTCACTCCGGGTTGGTTCATGAATGGATTAGGGTCAATTGCTCGTCAGCTGTGGGTCTGTTCAATTCATCCCATTGAGAACTGCGTTCTATCTATAGCACTCCAAAAATACATTAAAACACAAACCCCAGACCTGTCTGGTGTCAGGAAAATATCCAACAGGTTAAAGACAAGCATTTTTATGACAAAAGCAGTGTTTCACTGTTTTATTTATAACAACCTGAATTAGAGGCACAGCGGGTGTGGAATTATTTACAAACTGTAACATTTGCAGGGATTGACATTGTTGTTTGGTGAGCAAAGGTCGAATCGGACAAAGTACTTTCACTCATTAAGCTCCCTGTCTACCTGACTATTTGACATTTCATATATTTTATGTTGATAGTTAATTCCTTCCATTCTTGTTAACCCAGCACATATACAGTGAAGACAGGTCTAGTAACCGCCAACACACACACACACACACACCATTCACTGTCACACTCACGCTAGCAGTCTCCAGTCTGCCTAAACAGGTATTTCTTTGGACTGTGGAACTAAATAGGAGAAACATGGGGGGAAGATGTTGAAGTTGCTTTGACATAACAATGCTCACCACTCAGCGACTCTGTAGCCCCTGTTTACTCCCCCTTCATTGCAAGGCTGTTCTTCCTTTGCAGTCAGGGTATACAATCAGGTTCTGAACTATAATTAACAGTCGTAGATTCTACCATCTTACAGTACGTTAGCAGAGTCATTGCATCCTTGTATTATAGCAATGAGGCCATTCTGCAAGAGTATGACGAATGCTGGTAACTTGTTCTGGTACCAACTCAAACTCCAACAGCTGTCTAAAAGGTGCGGCAAGATGATTTACTATTGCCTCATTGCATGCGGTTGGTTTATACAGTATGAGAGCAAAACAATGGTTAAACATCTCCTCTCTCAGTCATTCACAAACATGAATCGAGTGTATTACTACATAAAGGATGATGCCTCATGCAACGCTACTTAAGCCCCTCGTTGCTTGACATTCAACTGGTGCCACCACGTAGAAAAGTAGCAAAATGGTAGCCTCACGCTGAGCTTGCTCCTACTAAAATGAGTTTACGTTCAGTTGCCAGAACACGGTTAAGCATGATTCCCGAGCTGCTGCAGTGGACCTGTCTGTCTGGCTCTCAGCTTGTGTTATGTGATTGACAAAGCTCCTCTCCAGCCTCTGCGCGCTGCCTGCTGCTCACATACCTTTAAGTCTTTCATTTCTGTTATTTTTTCTCAGGGCTGAATGTCTTTTCAGCATAGGTCCCTTTTTGCAGCTATACACCCACTCACCCATAGCAACACGTTGTCGTTTCTTGGTAACCACATTTACGCAATGAGTAAAGAAAATGAAGGTGGAGCAGGCATGGATGAAGACTGGGCTCAGAGCCTTATATAAATCCATCCAAGGCTCTCATGAAATCCAAAGTGCCCGCTCCAGTTTTGCTTGCTTGAAGGCAACGATGGACGGAGATGTTCAGGTGCGGCCGAGCGCAGAGCACGTTGTACGTGCCTCCGTCCTCCCAGACACCTGCGCGGTCCCACTTTTAATTAACACTGTTGTTAATGGCTGTCACATGACCCGGCTATCTTGCTGGCTGTAATGCGACCGCGACAAACTCCCAGGGTGTCGGTGGGAGATTACGCTGACCCGCAGTAATGAACATGCCCAGCAATTGAACCTGTAATTGGACCAGGCTGATAAGCTAATTATTTCCAGTGCTGTACGAGAAATGGCCGTTGTATTGTGGCCCTTTATGAGAGCGTATCACATGTAAGCTCCTACGTGATCGTGTGGAGGTCGCTCGTGATCTGACAAACGTTCAAATTAAAAACAATCAGAGGAAAATCCCACTGGATTTGTTTCTAAATGCAAAATCCAATCAAAATCCTTTGTGTCCTGGTGGATTTCAACGTGAGTGCATCCTGTTTCCTGGCTGTTGTGTTTCAACCGTAGGATGACAGTGGTTCAACTTTAACACCCCTCACCGGATGTATCCCAACAACAACCTGAGTCCCAGCTTTGCCAGCGGGATCACATTTCTGGATTTGAATGAAAAGTCTCAACAACTATGGATGGGTGGATTCTTATGGAATATGGTGCATGCATTCCTCTCTAAATTTTCAGAGGGAACCTCCCAGAGGGATCAATTTCTGTCTATGGATTTTTGCCTATGGATATATTGTGATACTCCATCTGATCTTTAATCTAGCACCATCCACGTGTTAAAGCTTTTACTCTTTTTTACAAAGATTATATGTTTTGGTGGAGATTCGTCTCCTACTGTAAATATTTGACAACAATAAGAATTGTACCTTGATAGTGTTGCATTGGTCCAGCACAGAACACACACACACACTTTGTTTACCTCAGTCAGGTGAGCCCAGAAAAATCCCCTTTACTGTAACCAACAAGATGTGTTTGAAATGACTTCAGACACAGTTTAAGATGGATGTTTGACCTTCCACGGCGTGTGTGCTTCCTGTTGCTGGCGGACCCTGTTGCTGTGGCTGATTAACATGCCTGTAAACATGCCTTAACATGCTGTGGCTGATTAACATGCCTGTAAACTTCTTGTTTCACTTGTTTTGGCCGGGTATGGCTGTGCCTGCCACCAAGGAACTGCAGAGGAAACAGCTCGTTGGGGATTGCTCTGCTGGATTTCATAAAGAAAACTTCGGCGGCAAATTTTCCCCCAAACGGAAAGAAAAGAAACCGATTCGCCGCCAACATGACATTTTTATTCCTGGCAGATGCATTGCAGGGAGAGGAGCTGGCATCCACCCAAATTTCTATGCCTCTCCTCCTTTTCCATGGAACAACCGAACATTTGTACACAACTCAGAGGCATCCCAGTTGTTGATGACTTGTTTTCTTTTTTTTTTCAGTTATAAGCCCCTGACACGATTGTTGATGTAGTATTGTGTAATTGGCCTCCGCCTCTGATCGGCCCCTCTCCATATATATGTGCCCAGTATGCAAATATATGGAAGAGAGAGCTCCATTTCCTGCCTCATGCCCTCACTAATTTACACTGCCTAATCACCCGGCCCTCTTCGCATTGTACCGTCTGTTTTTGATGTCCCACAGATTCCACTGCCTGCTCTTTTCGTTAATGAACTAATCTCAGTGCCTGGGCTGTGTGGGTGGAGAGAAATGACACTCCACCTCGCTCTTTCATTCATAAATATAATACCTGCATTGTGGTGTAATAGAGAGGGGAGGGGGGGGGCAGCCATCGAGAGCCTTTTGTAATGCACTAGGAGGAGATCAAAGCTTTGGACCCGGGAAGCAGATTGCTCCTCTCACCAAGAGACAGACGGGGGAAAGGAAAACACAAAATGGTGTCTCCTCCGTCCGCTAGCTTTGCTCCATCTTTTCCGCAGTGTTTCTCCACTTCCGGTCCCACGCCGTCCCCCCACCGTGGCCTACGGGGCACAGCTTGCCCAGGAATGAGATCATACCCGTGGAAAGGTGCCAAAAAAGAAAAGAGAAGGAGGCCCGAGCGCTCCATCACTCCCCTCCACCACCCCAAACTCACCTCCCACTGGCGTGTGTGGGCAATGCCACTCTCAAACACATGCTCGCCCATGTAAACACCCACACCCTGTACACACACACACATACATACACACGTATCAAGATATGAACAAACACTGCCACAGAAACAGGCAGAAGAATGCAGATTATACACACACGCATTCTCCACTATATTAATACAAAGTCCATGGCCATGGCAGTATGAGCAGCAGGGCACAGACGTTGAACAAACCCAGAACAAATCACCTGGACTGAAAGACACATGAAATGACAATAAACCATTTGTTGGCCTTGAGTCTAAATTAAGACGTTTGACATTTATTTTTAGTCTTTGTTGTGCTTCTTTGTTGTTGTTTTTTTTTTTGCATCTTTTTTTAGCAGTTTTATGAATCACTGCGGTTATTACCTTCACAATGGAGCCTCTGTTTTCCGTCAGTGCTTGTGACATCACAAGGCAGGACAGTGATTGCAGATTTCTATAGGGCTTTGGTGAGGCGGATGGCTGTCTTTGAGCACCCCTCGACTTTCGCTTGCTGTTTAGCTGTGGTCATTTTTCTTTGTGGTAAACCCTAACCCCAATCCTAAATCCTTAATGCTAAAGCTAGCCCTCTAACCCCGAATCCACCTCAACCTGCTCTGAACCCAACCGTCTTCAGCTGTTTTTCGTGGCTCAATCCTTTTGTTTCTTGTCAGCTCACAGCCTTTGAGCTCTCGCAAATGGACTGGTTCTTATGTAGCGCTTTCCCAGTCTTCACGACAAACACAAGATACATTCAAGCATCAAGGACTCTTGCTCAAGGGCACGCTGACATTTAGGCTGGGATCGAACCACCAACCTTTCAATCCACTGGTGACCATGTTTTCCTGTGCTACCCCTGCCCTCTTGTGGTTGTTTTGTGCTTCCTTGTAAATTGGCATCTTTTTTCTTTTGCCTCGTTCAATGGTGTGTCAGATCATTCCTTTGTGATAACTCTGCGCGTTGCGGACGCTTTGTGTTTTTCCCTGAACACTTTCTTCTTTTACAAACATTTCGCAGGTGATGCCCTTTCCCTTGGGCCTCCGCGGCGCCTCGGAACTGTTCAGTCATTTTCTCAGCTGCATGAACGCTGACAGGAAATGCCAGAGAACTGCTTACCCTCCCCTAGAAGAGAAGAAAGCAAACACACATCCCTTTCCTCACTGCGCTGTTTCACACCATCACCGGGCTTTGCTCTCCATTGTCAGAGAACGCCAAGTTATGCAAGAAAACTTCTGCACTGCAGCATAATGTTAGGCAGAAAGTATGTGGATGCTGTAGCCGCTGTATTGTTCAAGATCTTTTTTGAAAATCAGACAAAGTTGCCATCACTTTTTCCTCCCACAGGTGCTTGAGTTCATGGAAAAGGGGAGAAAATGTGGGCTCACTAGTCAATTAGGTTATAAAACCATCACTCTCTCTTCAGGTTGTTGCTATTCTTGGACTGCTGGTGCCTGAGCAGATCTGTGTGATCGGCTGCCGCCTGGTGGCTGAGCGCCGTCTGCTCTGATTACATAAAACGGGGTCTGTGTGTGTGAGTCATCACCCCCCAGTGAGGACAGATGGGAGGTGTGTGTGTGTGTGTGTGTGTGCGCGCACGGTGTTTGTGTGTAGGACTAGGCGGAGCGTGCAGCAGTGGACTGTGAAATAAGGGCTTTCCCCTCTCTCCTTTTCTCCCTCTCTCTCTCTTTCTCCTTAGTTTTTCTTTTTTCTTTTTTTTTTTTGGTGCTGCAGGAGAATCAGTTTACACTCAAGTGAAGTGCTCTGACGGTGAAGCCCAAACGGGAAGCTGCAGAGCTTCAAATCGTATTCAATTTAAACTGCAGATATTTGCAGCCTCCCCTCCCTAATTTGTGAACACCCGGCAAATTGAATCAGCCTCTTCCATCTGTTGAGACATTAAACGGCGTGTTGATATTCCTGTCTCCTCTCTCTCTTGCCTGTTACTTATATGTTGTACGGCCACACGTAGCCCGATCCCTTCGGATATTGCAGGGGAAATCGTGATGTTAGCTGTTAGCAGGTAGTTGGTGGAACAGCAAATATGTTGTGTAGTGGAGGACAGTGCTGAGTGTGTGGGTGTAGGTGGAGAAGGAAGGGGTGCTCGGCTCTGGGATGCTGGAACTCTAGTTACCCAGTAGACTAGTTTCTCAATGTATCACTGTCTATGTATCTCATTGTTTATGTATCTACCTAACTATCTGCTCATTCGATGGGCTCTGAAGACTCCACAGAGAAGGATGCTGCAGAAAGAAAGGGCCCGCAGTAAACTCTGAAAGTATATCATTTTATTTGGGTTTAAATCTTCAATTTAAAAAACAAAGTACAACACAATCAGCAACATGACAAACCTAGAAAAGGCAGCGAGGAAGAGTGTGAATGTGGTGATGAAGAGTGGAGGGTGAGGGAGGAGCTTGGGCGCTGAGGTCTGATCTGAGTGGTTGAAAACAGGAAATACAGAGCGAAAGCTGAACACGACCAAGGATGAGGATGTAAACCGGCAGAGAGAGATTTGTTTGGCAAGGAGTGATCCACTCCACCTGAAAGCAGATGGAAAATACGTGGCACAGACTTGTTATCACCCTGAACAGATGTGAGGCAGAGCAAAGATCCCTTTTTCCCCCTCGTACACACTGACCACAGACTGATGCTGCCGGATAGATTAAGAACGAGGGGACTAATGTGACTGGACTTCTCCTTTTCAGGCAGGTGTTGATCTGTGAGGCACTTATGCGTTTGTATACTCTCGTGTTTATATTTGTACATGTTAATACCATGGGCTGGCAGAGATGTGTGGCAAAAAGCTGTGAGTGTTACTTCACAGTGAATGGTAGAATTGTCTTTTACAACTTTATTTTCCTCTTTTTGCATCTGAGTTTCTCCCTATCTCCATCTCTCTGTGTCCCTCCACTCTTCTTCTTCTTTTTCTTCTTCTTCTTTTTCCTTCTGTTTCCTTCTTCAAAAGCTGTATGGCCCCACGTAGATGGAGAGTCTGAGGGCAGAGCTGCCCTGGTAACTGAGCAGAGGGTTCACCGACACCATCTCCAGGTCCAACGTGTACTCTCTTGGCCCCGACACAGCACGGGCCAGAACCAGCATGGCGCTGATATTATTGATTTGCTGGGGGAGACAAAACAAATATCACTGAGCATAGTTCTCCAGCAGAGGTCAGAGAGTGCACCTGAGGCACTGCGTGAGTATACCTTCATTTTCAGAGAGAGCAATATTTTGATTTCATACATCTAAAACTGTAGCTTCGTCCTGTGCACACGGTCTCATCTAATTCCTCTAAGGCTGACACATTCGTTTCCCAAGATTCTGCTTCATAAGAGAACTCCGAAAACTTTAAGTCTCACCCTGATGTAAAAGTCCCCGTTTTCATCACCAGAGCGGATGCGGAAGGTGTTGTAGGCCCCCGGAGAGACGCTGGTGGCCTGGATCTGGAAGATGTCCGAGGGGACCGAGCGCTCTGAGGTGATGCTCATGTAGCGGTGGACGATGGAGAAAGGCAGATCTCGGCAGCCGGGCTTGTTGATGGGGCACACACAACGGCTGCACACACACACATACACACACACATATGTATATGAACTTGGTGCAAAGTAGTTCATGAATTAGCCAGCAGGGGGAGGGATGTGACTGAGAGCAGACTTCTGAAATCCAAACAAATATTGAACGGTGGCCATTTTTCCCTCCTGTTTCTTTGAAAACACATTTTCTATGACCAAATCATCTGGAATATGTTAATGGTGACCCTGTTACACTTGTTCGCTCTGTAATAGTTTTCTTATTGCGCTGGAGTGTGCTCAGAAGAAAAGGTTGCAAGTTTGTGTGGAAAAAGTAATTGAGGTAATCTTGCAGCTTCAAGCCATACTCAGTACAGGGCCTGATTATATTCTGCGCCGAGGGCCAGCACATTTTTTAGTAATGGGGAAAGGCTGTGAGTGAGTGAGTGAGTGAGTGAGCGAGTGAGTGAGTGAGCGAGTGTGTGCGTGTGAGTGAACATGTGTGTGAGCGTCTCCGCACAAACAGAAAGATACACGGGGCGTCACTCACTTCTCAGACACTCGGACATAAGGCTCCTGGCAGCGGCTGGAGTCCACACACTGGTAGCGTCCGTGGATATTCACACAGGTCTGCGTGTCAGTGCACTGGTGCTCACCTGTCTCACATTCATTGATATCTGCAGAGGAGAAGAAGAAGAAGGAGGAGGAGGAGAAGAGGAGAGTCAAAGAATGTCGGCGTGCTGACTGAGCGGAGCGTGTGTGACTGTGAAAGCACAGAGAGGTGAGTGTTTGGCGTGTGTGTGTGTATGTGGGGGGGGGGGTTTCTTACCCTGGCACAGCCTGGTGCCCTGCAGCTGGTATCCTTCTGGACACACGCAGGAGAACTTCCCCGGCTCGTTGACACACTGGTACTGGCACAGGTAACTGGAGTAGCTGCACTCGTCGATGTCTGTCGGGTTGCAGGTGGAGGTGTTACTAGCTGCGGCGCGGCGGCGGAACACAGAGCGCCGCGGGGTGCCACAGAAAGGGCTTTGTCTCACCATCACAGGCGAAGCCGTCCGGCCCCAGCTCGTAGCCCTGCTCACAGCGGCAGAGGAAGGTGCCGTACGTGTTGTAACACCTCTGAGAGCAGGGGGCCCCCATGTCACATTCGTTCACATCTGAGGGGAAGGGGGGAGGGGGGAAGGTTAGCACCGTCGTCTTATTGCTTTGTGACACACGGGTGGAAAAATAGCTCCACGGTTCCAATATTCAAACTGGTGGAGAAAAATCTGAATGAGGCTCCTGACAACAGCAGGCTTCAGAGGCCGTAAGAGCAAATGATCCCAATCAGCGTCTGCCCGTGTTTGTTTGAGTCCAGTCTCTTAGCAATTGTGCAAAAGTGCGACAGACTGCTGTGGAAAATCAGCCTCCCGATCAGTATGACCGAGAGATCGAGAGTGGATTACGAAAAAGCATCATAGTTGATGAGCTGGATATAGTGGCTCCTTTTAATGAATTTCCCCTTTGTGGCATTAATAAAATCTATTCTATCTATCAAGGCTGTGCACGCGAGGACTTTGGGTGGACGCACATTTTCCGCATTTATCAATTTGGGGAATGGTCACGCCAGATCGGATCTCACGCCATGCAATTTCGAATCTGCGTGGATTTGCAGTGCGGGGTGAGATGCTTGTACCTGGATTTTCCCATGCTCCCTTGATAAATGAGCGCCGTGCTCTTTCTACGCCTGACATTCTTCTCCCGTATGAAAACACTGGGGCCTACAATTCCCACAGTGCATCTTTATCCACCGTTTTCTGGGAGGTCACGAGAGGCTTTCAGCTTCAAAATCACATTTGAAAAGCTTAAATTTCTGTCAGGCGTCTGGCAGGGCCTGAGTAGGACCTCTGTCGGCTTGAAATTCGTTGGAAGCCATGCGTACAGTGTGCAGAGCTTGTGCCTGACTTCAGAGGACTGCAGCGGCTGCAGTAGCTGGATCTTATAATCAGTAGCAGAGGGCGTCACTCACCGATGCAAGAGCGGTTGTTTCCTGCCAGCTGGAAACCAGGCTCGCACTGACAAGAGAAGGAGCCCGGGACGTTGACACAGCGATGCTGGCAGTACCTGTACCTGCACTCATCAATGTCTGAGGGAGAGAGGAGAGAGAGGTTATTCACAGTCCCACTACAGTTTCCTACGGGACACTCAATAAGTCTTAACATAGGCCCAGTGTTGAGGAGTTCTCAGAAAGATACATAAGATACATGAGATACATAATGTGTTATTGATCCTAGGGGTCAAATAGGTTTTTTACATTTACCACAATCAAAAAGTATCCAGGGGAGTTGTAGAGTCATGGCAAATGGACTCAGAGAAGCTGTTTCACTTTCATCCAAGAGGCACCTTCAGTGGATGAGTGTCGTGGTCCAGTTGCCATGACTCTGCAACACGGCGATCTCGATGAGTGGCACACATCCCGTGGAAAAAGAGAAATATGAAGGACTGTAACAGACCCATCCATTATCTTATTGCTTCATACCCACTGATGTTGGAGGGCTTATAGAAGGCAAGAAATAGAACGAGTAGAACCAGGTGAAAATGTAGTGGCATCTAGTGGATAAGCAGCAAACTGCAACCAGCTGAAACCCTGTGGCTCATCGTCTCTTTGGAAAGTGGTCATTAAGAAGAAATGAAGCTATGACATTGAGCCATAGTGTGTTCTGTCTTAATTAGTCCCAACAGGAAGCAGGAATTTGACCTATAAAAGGTTGTGTTCTGATGTGGTAAAGACAGTCACTGAGGTGGTGGTAAAACCTGGAGGCAGTTTAAACTGGAAAACGTATCCTGCTTTTCACCATGGTGCATGTGGATATTATATTCCAGTGCTGCTAAAGAAAGCCCTCAGTCGCGCACACTGGTCCTCTTAAGCCGCCTCGACCGCACCAGTTCAAGGATAAATGCAGATTATCTCACCGATGCACTCGGTGCCAACCTTGCGGTAACCGTCCGGGCACTGGCAGGTGAAGGCGCCCAGTGAGTTGATGCACTGCTGGCTGGGCTGGCAGTCATGCTCGTCTCGCTCACACTCATCAATGTCTGCGTTTGTGGGCAAAGGGAGACGGGGACACGCATGTCAGAAAAGTGATTGCTGTGGGCAAACAGGGCATCATTCAGCCCGACAGGCAGATACAGCGCGACTGTTGGAGGGCGGACGATGGCCGCTCTGTTCCCCTCGTTTGCACCCGACAGCTGAAAATATCGCACCGCGTTGAATCATGTTTGCTGTCTCATGCAGGCTGATGAGCACCTCGACGCCCTCCGGCCGGACTTGGCCTTCTCGCCGCGAGTCCGGTTCCTAAAACACAGCAGCTGTTCTCGTGTGAAATCTTCCAAATTCCTCCGCTGTCTGTCCGTCTGCCCCCCCTGTGGACTCATACTCACTCACGCCCACACAGATTGCACCAACATGCTGCCTCCAGTCCCAACACCTGCCACGGCCACCTGTCCCTCACAATCTGTGGCCGCGGACAATAAATTTACACAATCACGCACAAACATGCCTAATGATCACTCATCCCGGGACCACCTGTCCACCCCTCTGACCCCCTGCAAAGTAGAGCCACAGACCAGACACTCACCCACACAGCTGTCTCCCTGCGGCTCGTATCCCAGAGGGCAGGGGTTGGTCACAGTGGGTGTGATGGGGGGCTCTGGGGCTGGGATGACTGACGCAGAGCGGGGAAGGCACAGGTACCCTCCATAGTGGTTGAAGCACTTCATTTCCCCTTTGCAGGCATCTGGAATCGTCTCACACTCATTTATGTCTGACAGGAGACCAAGAGACAGAGGAAGAGAACGTAAGGCCCCAAATAGGATAATCTAAACACCTCCTGTCCATACCAACTCCACCATGAGACGGAGAACTTCACCTTTGCAGTGTTCAGTCTGAGGGTCCCAGTGATACCCATCTGTGCATTCCTGCAGAGAGCAGCCCAGACAGGGAGAGACAGAGAGAGAGGAAGTGTGAGAAAAACCATGGAAATAAAGATGTGAACAGTCCCTCTGAGCCAAGTAGTTGCATAATATATTCATAATACATAATAAATCCCCCAGTAGTGGAACACGAAAAAAGATGCAGCGGATGGAGAAGCTTGTTTCCTCTGTGGTCATGCGGGAAAGCTGGGACAGCACAGACAGAGAGTCTTTCTGACATTTTGAAAGCCAAATGTCACTTCAAAAGCAAATAAAAGATTTAAGGCCACTGTTTGGAAAAAGGGTCATTATCATTCTGGAAGAATGAAATATCCCTGTGAGCTGCATGGAAAGAAAAAGCAAAGGCTGAAGAAACGTGGAATTGAAACTAAAATTACCCCCAGTTATGACTGCTATAAAAAAAACTGGAACGGGGAAGACTGCTGCGCAGTATTAAAAGAGGAAGGTGATGAAGAAACGAGGATGGGGGGGTGGGGGGTGGGGGGTATGAGGCAAATATTTCCACAGCAATCAGTCATATCAAGTGTGATGTATTTGTCATGTGGAAGAGAAAGGAGGAAGATGCAAAAAGAAATCGAGGCGCGGGAGGGGTGGAGGGGAGAGATTTGTCCATCCTTACCGTGTAGGTGTCACTTTCTGTATGTGGCTGTGAAATAGCACTGTGGAGGAGCGCGGACACACATATGCACACGCACAAGATTGACACACACGCACCCTGCATACTAATGCACTGATCGGTGGGAGACGGGACAGGAACACGTGTGAAACATGCACACAAACACACACGCACACGCACACGGGCACGCACACACAGCTGTCAGGCAGGTTGTATGTGAGAGGCAGCGGACGTTGTGAGGCACGGCGCAGCCCAGAAGTGGTATCTGTATTTCGGAGACAGGGGGAAAGAAAGGGGGGGGGGGTGGAAAGGCAATATTAGAAACTCAGGAATGACAAAATGGTTTAATCAGTCTCACAATCTCGCCGCCGCTGCCGGCTGCAACGGATAAATCAGCTCTGGAGGAGTCAGTGAGAACTTGGACTGGGTTCACCGCTCATCAGGCACACAGTTCTCCCTTGATGGCGGAAGGAATAAATGGAATGAACGGCCGTGCCAGGTGAAAACATAAACATCGTGACTACGCGCTCCGTCCTGCTGCTGAAAATAACAAAGTCAACAGCACAGAAATGCTTTGGCATTAGCCGCTCACACAGAAAGCCCTCTGTGTCTGCAGACCGGCAGACGGCGGCCCGGCTGCAGCGGCGGCCTCGCTGCGCGCTGCCCCCCAGAGGCCTGCCTCGCCGGGTTTCCACGGCGCCGTCCGTGGGAGCGCGTAAATCCTGGCTATCGCGCGCATATTTTACGACGGCGTCTCCCGCTCAGCTGCCTCGTTTGGTGAGATAAACTCAGGGGATCCATTATTGTGTCCCAGACAAAGGGTCCTCTCGGAGGATGCCGCGTAGTGCGGCCGTAACAGGCATCTGTGCCGGAAAGAGAGTTCATAGTGGAGTTCTGTGCCTAACTTTGAGCTAGTTCTCCGTTTTATCGGCACGTTGTAGTTTTAAGACAACTGCCACGTCAATGAAACATATTTCAGTCCAAAGATGCGTGGCTGGTTCCACAGCCCTGACCACTGATAAGCCGCTAATTCACAACCCATGAGAATGATTTCCTGCACCACGTCCCCTGACTCGTCTCCCCCAACAAAAGAGCATGTTACTGGAATTGATGTGTGTGCGACTGTAAGTGTGCAGGCAGGGCCACAGGGTCATCTTATGGGCACCCTCCCATCACTGTTTAAGCGAGTTGGGCCCTGGACGCAGTGAAGTGTGTGACCAAAAACACCTGAGTGCTACTGTGGAGTCACTCTGTCTATAAGACATGAATGAATGAAGACAGAATATCATCTCGCTAAATAATCGGGACGTTTTCACACCGCTTGACGTAATGTGGTTTTGCTTTTACAGTAGATATTCTTGGGATATTTGTAGTGCAGTTGGGAAGAATGGATAGGACTGTTACCAAAATAGAATTTTGAACATGTGTAGTATCGCTATTAGCGGCTAAACAAGCATTAGTATCTTTGAGGTAAATTCAGGGTGAATTATGCTTACTGACTATTTGTTGGACTGGGCTTTTCTCCCAGCACAGACACAACCAACCTACAGTTTATGTTCCTGGAGAGAAACACCAAGTGTTTAAGCTGCCTCTAAACGTAAACAAATCACCTACTCCAGCTCCCGCAGTCCCAAAAAAAAACGGAGAAAAGACAGGCCAATTCAAGGAATTAAAGGGAGAAAAAAAAAACCAAACAAGCACTGTGCAAAGTCAGTGAGCTGCAGTTAAATACATGACAGGAAAATTATAATCACCGCCTGTCTACGTGCATAGACGCACGCTCTGATGTAAACTCTGGAGGCCACATTTGCAGACTTTGCTTATTGGTACATTGCATGCTGAGACAAACAGAAGGCCGCAGGGGTGACGTGGACGCCCTCAAATACTGGGTGGATGACATCACACGTGACCCTTGGGTGGTGGAGAGCAACAAAACATGGCTTCACCCTGTGGGCATGGACGGCAACACATACCGCTGTACACTCAGACGGCCGCAATACGTGACCTCTCTGACTTGGCCCGGCAGCCTCTTACAACTGGCGAGACCGTGACCCAAAACCACGCCAAAAAACAAACTGACCATGGGCCCGGAGTCCGGTCACACACCGGCTACTGAGTGTGGGCAGCGGGGATGCATGGGTGTTGCCCTTCTGCCCCCGGAGATGGAGTGGCGGTGGACCTCTGGAATGCCAGTGGCAAGGATGTGGGCGTCGATTCCCAGCTGGGATGCCCTGCCGCTGCAGAGGTTCCCAGAGTATCAGGTTTTGGGAAACCCCCCATGGATCGACATAAAGGGGGAAGCTGGTGCCAAACCTCCGGCCACTGCTCCCCCTAAGCCCTCATCTGTACTGTCGTGTAGGAGGGCGCCAGGGCCTGCGGCTGCGCTTCAGGAATCCACCATCCACAGCTTGACCACCACTGACGTAGAGGAACGCAGGTTGACTGTAATGCCACATCATCATGACAGATGATCGACGGCTATTTACATTGCTGTAGATGTCCGTAGGTTCCAGCTTCACCAATACCCGTCATTTCTGACTTTGTCATTTGCTGTGTGAGAGCGAATGAAATGGGCTTTGATTGCACGCTATTTGTTTGAGAAGGGACATGATTTTTCTATTTCTTGCCTACAAGTCAAATCAATTCCCATCCCATACAGTATCCCATACAGTAATAACTATAATCTAACATCATGTGACCCCATTTGGAACTGCAGTTCATCAGTAGCATATATTCAAGATGTCAGGCAGCTTATAAAAGTGACCGCACCGCTGCCAAATACAAAACACACAGTTGGACCACACGCACCTACACACACGTACAAGCAGTGTAAGCTGCCTGACGGTCATGTGTTGTAGTGTATACATAGCGAGCTTTGTGTTGTTGTGCTCGGCTAGGCATGGAGCAGCCTGAGAACATGGTGGCTCCAGCTGTGTGCTGCTGTGGTAAAGAACCCGTAAACCCACAACCAGGAGCTCAATGTCTCTGACACACACACACACACACACACACACACACACACACACACACACACACACACACACACACACGAAGTCTCAATGCTTGTCTGGGAAGGCCAGTATTGGACGGTGATGTCGTGCAGGAGAAGTTCAGAATGTCTCACGCCTGGTCGGTCCTTGAGCGGCTCCCTCCTCCCAGTGGAGCTGAGCGAGGGTCTTTAGAGGCTGTGATGTATTAGTAGATGGAGTTAGTATGGCACGGGATGATGTGCTGCACTCCAGGGAGCAATGCTAACTCCCTTTGTTTTCCTAATCCCACCTGAGTCCCTCACTCGATGGCTACTAGGAGTACAGCTACAAAGTGCTCCATACATCAGCTACTGCTATCTCCTGTATTCTAGGTTTCAGCCGGGCTCCCTCTGTGTGATCCTCAAACTGGCACCTGTTTCTCTCACATAGACTTGACCCAGATTGTCTCCTCCACCAACCGCCCCCACCCCCCACCCCCACCCCCACCCCCCAACGCCAGCTCCTTGAGAGAGCTAACTGAGATTGTGACACTGACTTCAAATGTTGCAAAAGAGGGATGAGGTGGAGGAATTTTGCAACGTACTGTACAATAATACATGCCCTGTGACTCACTGCCTCTCTTCCTGCCTTACCCCCCCATTACGGTCTGTGAAACGCAGAGCCAAGAAGCAAGCTACACAGACTGTGGGCCACATTATCCTGGCTCTCATAGGGAGCCCTGTGTAGCTAGGAGAGCAGAGCGGCGGTGCAGCTGTGACGTGTATGGCCTGTAGCAGAAAAGTGGCCGAGAGGCACATCTCACCTCCATTATACGCCCCTCCAAACCTCTCGTAAACATGATCAGGCATCCAGCAGTTCTCCATTTGAGCAAAATCTCTCCTAACATGGCAGTGAGAGGCCGAGGGAAAACTCACATCAGAGAGTGTGGCTTGGGTGTCCTGGCCCTGCGTGTCCCTCTGCCCGGCCTGTCCTGCTGCTGGCTGCGGTCCGTCCCGGCTGAGCTGGAGCACAGAAGTGGTCCCTTCAACTCCTGCCTGTGTGACCCTGAGAGAGTGAGTGGGGAGACCGACAGCTGGAGCAGCTGAACACATGCAGAGGGAGGGAGGGAGAGAGCGAGAGACGGAGAGGAGAGAGGGAGGAGAGAGGGACAGCCCATTCTTACCCCCCCTCACCCTCCCCTTGGCCCCCTGCACTGCCATCCTCCACTCTCCGACCCCCTCTCCCTGAACCCCCAGGATGCAAATTCCTGGTCTGCGGCCCAAATACCAAAATTCCAAATCCGTCCAAATCGCAGGCGGAACAACAACTCACAGATTCACACACTTGCCCCCCCATCTTCTTACAAAATGCCCCCTCTTACTAGTCCCACAACACACCTGGTTTCATTTAAACTAAACCCCCGCAAAAGCCCCAAGCTCTCCCACCCTTTCCTCCCTCCCTCTTTCCCCATTTACCCCCCATCTATCTATACTTACCTCCCCCATCTTTTCCTTTCTCTCTCTTTTTTTTTTCTCTTTTTTTTTTTCTTTCCACAAAGCGACTAGAGCCCTCGCTCTCTCGTCCAATCTGACATGCGGGATATTTATAGCCGTGGAGAGAGAAGTTAATGGAATGCGGACAAAAATTAGAGAGTGGAAGACAGAGAGAAAGAGTGTGCGCGGAGACCCACTTGGAAAATTTGTCATCTCACTTCGCCGAGCAAAGTGCTGCTGCCGCCGCTGCTCCCCGGGATAAGGCGCGGAGAGCAGACTACAATCATCGGCCCTGACAAACACACCAGCGTTGCTGCTTCGTGCGTGACTAATCCATTACTGTACGTGGAATCATTTCCGGATGTTTTTGTTTCCTGCAAGATTGAACGTCTTGTGAAGCCGGTTTCCACGTTGCTTAATCCGCGGGGGTCTGTGTGCGGCCCGACTCGACTCGCAGTCAGACCCGGGCCCGTCGTGGACCTCTCAACCAAATCACAGGCCTCTTTTCAATTGACTGGGCAGCAGCCACACTGCCATAAATGCAGGCTCCGCTCCAAGGTGCTTAAGAAATGCAGCACCCGTTACAAAATGAGTGCGGGCAGCGCCGGGGCCGCAGTAGTCTTCCGTTTTCGCCGATCCTTTCAAATAAGGCCATCTCTCGGACGGCCGGATCGCGCCATCTTTCAGATGAAGGGGAGCGATCGCGTCACTTCTCTCGCGCTTTGTTTTCGCTCGGAGTCAAACGCCAGGCTGGCTTTCGGGGGGGGGGGGGGGGGGGGCCGTTTGGTAAGCTCGGGTTGTTTATCCGTCCCGGCCGCCTGGGTGGCGACGGCGACGGCAGCTGTCACTACGAGGGACGTCGTTAAAAGTCACACCGAGGACCCCCTGGCTGGACCAACTGTGCCCCCCCCGCCCCCCCCCCGCCGGGTGGCTGCCTTGTTCCCACGGCCACACACAGACGCCTCGCACACCGGCCTGGCCCTGGAGCCTCGCCTTCTGCTGCCTCGATCTATTATCGGAGACGTCTGTGCCCTGAGCCGCACGCCGCTCTGCTGGGGCACGGCCTCGCAGATCTGCCGCCTTCACCGAGTGCTTCACGTCAGCTCCTCTTCTTCACGAGACGGGTCAGTGTCGTCCCGGGTTAACCACAAAAATCTCCACCGCGACACCAGAGCGGATCGAAAAGGACGACACGGACCAGGAGGACGCATCGATGTGAACGTTTTGCTTTATTATTTACAGAGCAAATGTACAGACGCCAACAGTGCAAGCCTAGGGAGGGAGGGCCGGAGGTGATGACGGAGAGAGGAGGGCAGAGCGGGCAGGAACGGGAAGGGGCCGCGATAAGGGCCCCGGCCGGGGGGAAGGCTGGGCGGGGAGACGGGGAGGGTGGTGGGTATGGACGGAAAATCCGCTTCAGTCGTGGTACATCTTGAAGATGCAGCTCTTGATGACGCCCATGTAGCGGTCCCACACGGCCTGGTGTCTGCGGTGTGTGGAAAGCAGAGGGAGAGAGCAAGGCGTGAGCGGACGGGGCAGAGGCGCTGAGGACACGCCGGCGTTGTGAAATCTAGGTGAAGAGAGTGAGAATGAGGCAACCCGCGTCCGCGGGATGCACCGCGGGGGGGGGGGGGGAGTCTACGTCTCCCTCCATGAATATCTCTTTGTTGAGGGGGCCTGAGCCGCATTCCAGGGCGAGAGACAAGGTGACTACAGTCTGGGAAACCAGGGGTGAGATGGGGTGGCGCCCACTGGTCCATCAGGAGGTCCCCGGACCAGCAACTGCGGCTCCAGAGTTGACCCCATTGTAGTTTCGCCCGCCCGGAGCTCTCTACCAAATCATTTGGAAGCCCCACCCCCACCCCCCCACCCGCTAAGGGACTTGTTATCCTAGGCAGGTGGGCGCCACTCTCTGACCGACCGAGCCCCAGCCCGGGAACTCACTTGAAGGTGTCGAGTATGTGCGCCGAGTTGGTGTAGTGGGTGAGGTAGAGCTTCATGTCCGCCGACGTCCATCGGTCCGAGCGGCACGGTTCGATGAACTGCGGGGAGGAAGAGGAGAGGAGGGGAGGGGAGGGGAGGGGAGGAGACGTTAGATCGCAGTCTAACCTCCGTCTGGGGGGAGAAAAAAGGGAAAAAAAAGGCGGCGCGCCTTCTCCACCAGGTCGATGAAGAAGTCCCGCACGTCTTTCGTGTTGGTCAGCTTGGCGGCGATGTTGACCAGGCCTCTGGAGAGGTTCTGCAGGCGGTGGGGGGGGGGGGGGCGGGGGGCGGGGGGGGATGGGAGGGGAGAGGCCGTTGCATACACACATTTAAGAATATATACTGGTTTGCGTACGTGGATTTTGTGACGTGCCCCACCTTGAAGTTAGCCTCCATCTCCGTAAAGGCTTTCGTTTTCCCCCGGAGAGCCGTGCAGACCAGACTGAGCGGAGCGGAGAGGAGAGAGAACACAATGAAAAGTGTGAGCGAGGCCGCGCGGACGCGATTCCCGCCTTTCTCTCACCTTTTGTGTTGATCCAGCAGATCTTTGTCAGTGATCAAAATCTTGAGCTCCTTCAGCTCCTGCAGAAACTCCTTGTCCAGGTCCACGTCCATGTCCTCCACCATGTTATCTGCGGAGAGGCCTCAAGTCACACACCGGCAAACCGGGCTCGCTCGTGTTTCTTTCCACACCCCCCCCCCCACAACGACGATGGCTAATTCGAGCTAAGAGGCCATTAGCATTCTGAGGACGGATCTGCAAAACCTCAAGGACCTCTGGTGGTCACAAGGTCTCACTGAGGGTGACGTGGCTGTTTTCCTTTTTCACAATGGCAGACGGAGGCGGCACGCCGCCTCTTCTTATGTAAGAACAGAGCAGGACTTTCAAGTGCCTCTCATATTTTGCCTCAAACTTAATCGAGTTCTTTTCCTATTTTGGGCCACGAAAAACCCTTATCACAGGTCTCGGGTCTGAAACTCACCGACGGCCCCGACCGTCCAGTTGTTGATAAGCTGCCCAGCGCAGAAAGCAAAGTCCTGGAAAGTGAGGTACTGCAGCTTCCTCTTCCCCGTCTCAAAGCGATTGTTGGCAAAGAAAACAATGGCAGCGTAGTCCCTGCGAACAAGAAAGCAGAGGGGGGGCGTTAGAGGAGCGGAGACGATGAGGTGGAACTCGGGCTATTGTTGGTTTTAATGGGCTGGATACGGTCTTCTCAGGGGTCAGCACAGTCAGACCGGATCGGTCATATCAAGGCAGACCCCGGGGCCCTGTAAAGTAAACCCGGGGGGGTGGGAATGTTCCGTTACCTTGCCAGCTTGTCGGACAGGAGGAAATGCTGACGGATGTTCTCCACCAGGGGTCCCTTCAGCTCTTCCACGACTTTGAAAACGCGCTTGAAGTTGTCGAACTGAAACGGAGCACAGTGGGCGCAACGTTCAACCGGCCTGCAGAGACGCGCTGGTCGCACAAGCTGAACGCGACGCCGCAAACGTACTGGACCACGCGAGGTGTCACGGGCGTCACAAACTGTATCGGATCGTGTGTATGCGCGCTGCTGTGAGTGAGGCTGTGAGTGGACACGCGCACACACACACAGAATTCCCTCCCGCACTCACGCCTGAGGGCAATTTGGAGTGTCCAACTGGCCTGGCGCTGCACGTCGCTGGACTGTGGGAGAAACCTGGAGGAGAAACCTGGAGGAGAAACCTGGAGGAAGTCGGCACGGACAGAGGGAGGGAGAGGGCGCAAACTCGACACAGACAGCGCCTCTCTCTGACTGCCAGTCAAAGCCCAGGACCTCACCTGTCGCCGGCAGCTCTTGAGCGTCACGCCCGTCTTGGCGCCGATGTCGTCCAGGTCCTTCTTGGTCCCTTTGGAGAGCTTCTTCCCCAGGACCTCGCGCACAAACGAGTCGTCGAAGGCGTAGTACCTGCGCAGGGAGGAGCTGCCGTTTCAAATCCGGACTGGACGCAGGATATGCTATACTGTAATCAATGAGCGCGGTCACCGCACCTCTCTATGAGGACAGCCTGTCGGTGCGGCGGGATCTGAAACAGCAGCTGGTTGGCCAGTTTGGCGGGACTGTGCAGCAGGCGCTCGCACATCTGGAAGGTCCTGTACTGGTCCATGGTGTCGCTGAGCAGGACGTCCGCGCTGGCCTCGCACTCCTCCATCACTCCGCCTTCCATTCGCACCCGCACGGCGTCGTTCACTGCCGGGAGAACGGGCACACGCGATTGGCGATCCAGTCACGGCCGAGGTTGTACTTGGGACAGCAACACTTGGGACAGTAATCCACACATCGTGCTACGTTACAAGGACATGAATCCTTATTGGTTATGACACCCATAGGTCGCGGGCTTCGTAATATCACGCGCAACTCTGCTTTGACTGGTGCTTCACGGGGGTTGTTTTCGAAGATCGGATTTGATCTCGTTTCATATCCTCTTGTTATTTCAGCATTGTTTTTAGCCCGTGCATCCATGGTAGCAATAACACATCTATTTACAGCTGTGGACGAAACTCAAGGGCACTGTACACACTGTTCACAGGAGCGATATGAGGCATGGTACGAAAACACAGAGTACGATGCCAGTCAGACGGAAGTCAGGCAGGAGGAACGAGTGAATGTGCCTTGTTAGTTTGACGAGGCGTGCTGTGAGCTGCGGTGAGAGGACGCGAGTGTCTGATGTCTTGTGGGAGACTGTTCCTACCGAGGCCAAGTGACCTCAGTCCTGCCGAGATCCATACCTGTGTATCCATCCAGCCAGAGCTGGTAGACCTCCTCGTCCATTATGGTCGTGTTACCCACAAACACATCCAGCTCCACCGCCATCTACGTAGAGGAGAACCGGGACAAGGCACCGGGTCAGGAGCTCGCAAGATTATGAACGTCTACTTAGCTTGTCAGGAGCCATTAAGGAGAGCCGCGGGGTGGCAGGGTCTGGGTTGTCTTCTACCTTCTTATGAGACTGTCGTCTCCCCCCTTTCCCAAGCGAGCAGCTACGTTGAGAGCCGGAGAATACTGTTATCTTCTGGTGTCTGGACTCACTCCGCTCCCATGCCGTCGTCCCTAGCTAGTGTCCTCCATTGACGGTTAGCCACCGATGCTAACTGGCTTCTGTCACTAAATTGGCAGCGTTCGCGGAGACTGAGCTGAGGAGCGGGCGACGCGGCGGCGCGATGAGACCCAGGTAACGCCGCGACACAAACGGAATGTTAACGCAGGTGGCTTGTGGGGAGAACGTAAGCCGAATGGAGGTTTCACTGTGTGCCTGTGGGTGCGCGGTGTCAACAACAGCAGTCGTGCAAGATCAACTTCCGCCTGTGTGACGTCACATAAAAGGGGCGTTCCCCGGCGCGTTTGATAGCGCCGTCAGTTTCAGACTTACTATATTTTCATTGCGATCATGCCAAAACCCGTTCAAGCGCTATGTTTTATTCTGGCGAATGCGTATTCTCCACCCCCACCCCCACCCCCCCCCCCCCCCCCCCCCCATATCTCAGGGTTCGGGTTTGTGTTTTTAATTGTTTTAAGGTTTCCAATTTTCACTTTCAATTTCACTTTTCTTTCTTTTAATTGCATGTTTTATGGTTCCCATTCTTACCGCTTTTATGTGAAGTTGCCGATGGCCATGAGATGCATTCTACAGATAAACCTGCCTTGCCTTGCGTTACTACAAAAGGTGATCTGGGCAAAAAACACTTGTGGTCAGACACTATCAAATGAGGTATTCCCAAAGAATTCTTTTCACACAGCCCTCAGTTAATTGCCCCTTCACCATCACAGCAAACAGTGATAAGAACTCAAAGCAGATGTCTCTTGTCCACCTTGGGAACAATTGTGAGACTACTACCACCCCTAAAATAATGCAGTGTTTTTATGCCCTTTGATGTTTTACTTATCTTTTTGCCTCCTCACGCCTCATAAATCATCCCTTGGAGACAAATTAAGTGTTTTGAATGAACCGAACTGAGTGGTATTGAAATAAATCTAATTTATTGCACAGTGATAAGTTACAGTTTCAAAATGTAAATATAAACATGTATCAATGCACAAAATAAAAAATATACAATGAAAAGTGATCAGTGTCAAATGGTGGCGGAGGTCCAAACTGAACTAAAGCAAGAAAAAGCCAGAACATGATTTTAGATCAGAATTTTGAAATCTGTTGCTGGTGGCTTACTCCAAAGCCCAGGGGCAGGGCCAGTTTTACTTTTTAGATATGAGTGGGGGAATGAAAGGAGATGTAGTCAATTTGGTGCAGAGTATCTTCCAAGCATATCAGTGACAAACGGCACGGCTTACTGTACTATATTGATTGAATAACGAGTTAAATTGTTTCTTTGTTTTGTATGATTTGAGTTAAACTCAAATGAACATCATAGTGCTGTACTCTATGTATTTATATTCTATCTGTGGTGTGCATATTAACTTGGATCTACACTTTTTGTACAACATTCGTAAATGGCGTCCTATTAATTTTCTTAAGGTACTTTTTTATCTTATTTGTCATTCCACTGCAAAAATGCTCATTCAAATTTTCTTTATGGGTGAAGACACAGTTACAAGTTTAAAAAAAGAATAATAATAGAAAAACACAGATCTGAATTGGGGATTGGGAAGAATGGTATTTTATTAGAACATCATTGCAATGTAATTCATTCATTATTTAATCTACTTTATTTACATTGTATTTCCATTACATGTAAATATTGCTTCTATAGCATGGCTCACATGGGGCCCAGAACATGTAATAACCTGCCGTACTTTGCCTCAGGGCCCAGCATGAGCAGTGATGGCAGGCTTGGCACTCTGGAAACAAAAAAGGGAAGAGATAGTAACTCTGCTGATCTTAGAGAGGATGCCTTCAGGAAATTTAGGTTCAGGGAGCACCCCCGATTAGGTCGGGGGTTGGGGTTAGGTTTGTATAATAAAATGAATTGTTTATAGATAATGAGTTGTAGGACCTATCAGCAGCCTGTACTGTAGATCACTCAACATCAATATGCCTTACAAGCCATTAAGGTCCAGACCAATATGTGAAACCTCCATTTACAACCGCACATTTTATAGCCATCACTTGCTCTCAGCCTTTTCATTTGTGCGCTCTTAGTTATTTTAAACCATATCTGCCTGCGAGACAGGGCTCTGTGAGCACAGGCTCACCATGTGCCTTACTTGCTGCGTGTACACAATCTGCTCTCTTTTCCTGCGGCGATTAATCTCAATAAATCCCTGCAAATCCCTCTCCTCGCCCTCCCCTTTCTGTGTTTCTGCATGTGTCCTTCAAAATCACAACATAAGGGAAAGCGACTCGGTCAACATGTCTTTTTGTCAGGATCTCTCGCCGCACATCAACACTCTGGTTTCTAACCTCACATGACACCGTGATTCCATCCCCTGCTCCCCCTTGCACGGTTAACACCCTACATTGTTATGGCCTCAGTGAAACAATGGAGGTGGGACACGGGGCGGAAGGATGTGGCTGAATGCCTCAGCATAAACCCATGGAAAAAAAAGGCCTGTAGTCACACTTTCCGTCCATGTTCTTTGAAAAGACATGAGCCCGACTAGAGTCACTCCTGATTCAATCTTACATCGCTTTCTGCTCCCTCTCCAAAGAGGATTTCGATAAATTCAGTGTTATGGAAATCCTTGAGGATGGTAAAGCTATGTAACCTATTTATGGCATGTGTCCTTTTGAGAATGAGGTGATTTCATTGAACAAAAAGCCCCAGGGGAAGTGGCTTCACACAGGCCTTTCCTCCTCGTTTCCTCTCGGACCTGTTCCTATTTGTGTTGTTTGGCTTTCATGGCATGATTAAGGGCTAAGATATGCTCTTGAGTCCAAATTTGCGGGAAGGTGGGTGGTTGAAATGTTGTTTGAGTTCCTTAGTGAGAGAGCACATGGAGCAGATCTTTATCCTCACAGCTTGTTCTGTGTCGTAATGGAGGCAGAGTCAGCTCAGCAAATCGATTCTGTTCTGCCATTTACGACAAGACATAAGTGAGGCAAGCGAGGATCCGCTGGAAACCTCAGAGGAAACCACAAATATACCTGATTACTGTCTAGCACGAGTTTTACGGTCTGCGAAAGAGACCACATTCCGGCGGCACCTTTCAAAATAAAACTACGTGATTTCGTAATCCGGACCACTGAAAGTAGACTGACGCAAAACCAAAGGTGATATAAAGTTGGTGGATAGGGTTATTCCGAGAACTCTGATGTCAAAGTCAAAGGTAAAGAACACAGGTTTCTTTGAAATACCTCAGATAATTGTTTATTTTGCTGGTAACCACCAGCAGGGTTTACTCCAGTTGGATGTCTTTCATGCCACTCATATGAACAACTTTCCAAATTTAGGAGTAAAACTATGATACAGCTACAGAGCTCCTAGGTATTGGATCGAGGGCCTACTGGTTGTCCCCCACTCAAGGCTAAAAGTAGCCTCTCCAACCCATTGGACTTCACCTCCATATCGATTGTTCAAACAATTTAACAAACAGTTTAATCATTTGACTAACTAAAATAGTTAACTATAAAACTAGTCAACTAAACTACACTTTTAAGTACATAAATGGTAATCAATGAAGATGAAGATAAATAATAATAATAAAGGTGTTTACAGATGCTAACTGCTGTTAAGAATGTTTGATGGCTACTGATAGAAATACCTTTATATAACTGGTAAAAAATCATATTAATATAAATAATGTATGTAGAAATATCCTAGTGAAAATATTTATGTATGCATACTTGTCTTTCTGTTTTGCAGGTCGCTTGCAATTACATTCATCTGCCAGTCTTGTACATTTGCACGTCATGAAAGATGGTATAATGAAAAAAGACGTAATTTGATCTTTGTTTTTAATGTTTGTGTTGCACTCCCTGAATTTAATTGCTAGTTCTTGATGGATAGCGCGCTGTGAAGCGCTTTGAGGATTGTATTGCTGTGAAAGGCGCGTTCTCCCCTGTCGGAGCCTCGGTGCTTTTGCTTTGAAGGCAGTGTGTCCTGGCCTGGCCTGCCTCAGTACGTCAGCTTGATGCTGTGGGGGAGTCTGTGGAAGTGTCGGAGGCGGACATTGTTGTGGTAGCAGTGCAGCCTCTGAGGATGAGCACAGATGATGATGTGCCTGCTTTGAGCGGATCGACGGCTGCGGATTGCGATTTATTTATCTATTTGTGAACCTCAAGAATGACGTGTTTGTGACTATACCCCAGAAAAAGAGTAAGAAGACGCTGGAGCCGCTCCGCATCCTCCCGGAGAAGTCATTGAGCCGAGGCGACCGCAGCGCAGCCTGATGAGACGATGCCAGCGGCGTGAAAAGCAGCACATCTGGAGGCAGCTGGACCAGAGAGCCACCGGGCCTTTGTACACACGGTGCAGAAGACCCTCCCTGCCTTCACAACACTGCGAGACGAGGAGGTGAAAGTAGGACAGTAGTGTTCCTGGAGGCCTGTGGAGCGCGCACACACACACATACACACACACACACAGGCTGCCCGCTGTGGACGGGATGACAGATTGACGTGTTTTTGTTACGCTGCATTTACGTTATCCCCGGGTTCAGCAGCACAGACACACACAGGGCTGGCCTTGAAGAAAGCCATCGACATCAATGCATCACATATTTGTGCTATGATGCGGCCTGCGGAGCTGTGCTGAGCGCACACATGACAACTGGAAGACACTGGATGCGGAGGGTGTGATGCTCTCAGATCCGTCTCGGCGCTTGTCTTAGGTTTTCTCTGATTCTCAGGTATCAACATCTTTCCTCCTCTCCTTCCTCCTCCTCCTCCTCCTCCACCTCCTCGTCCCGCTTCACCAGACAACATGGGCAGCGAGGGTGAGATAATAAACAGAGAGCTGTCGAAGATGTCCGACGAGGACTTGCTGTCGTGCTCCAAAGAGGAGCTGGTGAGTCGTCTGCGCAAGGAGGAGGCGGATAAGATCTCTGCCCTCATCCAGCGTGGCCGGCTGATCAAAGAGGTCAACAAGCAGCTGCAGGGACACCTCCTGGAGATCAGGGAACTGAAAGTCATCAATCAGCGTCTGCAGGAGGAGAACGTGGAGCTGAGGGACCTGTGCTGCTTCCTGGACGACGACAGGCTCAAGGTGAAGAAGCTGGCCCGGGAGTGGCAGCTGTTTGGCCACCATGCGGCCAAGGTGATGAGGGAGGACCTGGGAGGCTACCTGAAGAAGCTTGCCGACCTGGAGCGCATGCAGGATGGGCTAGTGAAGGAGAACTTGGACCTGAAGGAGCTGTGCCTGGTCCTTGAGGAGGAGTGTGTGAGCAGGAGCGACTCCAGCCCCGGAGGCTCCACCGAGCTCAACCTGCCCTGCATGGTGGCCCGGGACCTGGGGGACGGCAGCTCCAGCACGGGCAGTGTGGGCAGCCCGGACCAGCTGCACCTGGTCTGCTCACCTGATGACTGAGGCCGGACTCATCATGTCTGCAGCGTCATGTCTGCAGCCAGGGCTTCTCCTCAGACCCAAGCATGGAAGCTGCAGAGAGGCTTGATGCCTTTCGAAGGAAGGAGACACAGATTCAAGCGGTGCAAGAGCATCAGTACGGAGCTCCTAAAGTCCCACCAACTGATGTTTTTTTTAGCTTGTGCACACAAGATGTAACTTGTTCGCAAAAGATAATTATCTTGTCTTACATCTTGTCTCAAAGCAGCCTGTCCTCAAACCACAGGTTTGTGTCTTGTGCACACAAGACATAACTTGTTCTTGGGAGACACAAGCTATTATCTTGTGCACAGACCTTGTTCGCATGTTATTAACTTAAGATAGCTTGTTCGCACAAGTTTCTATCTTGTGCGGATACAACGTCACTTGTGCGTGCAAGATAACTTGTTTGCACAAGTTCTTATCATGTGCGCAGAACTTGTTTGCACATTATTATCTTATGTGCACAAGATTGTGTGTGTAAGATGATTAACGCCAAATTTGGACACATTTCTTCGGACTTGGATGATTGAAATGCTTCTCATAGGATATCTATCTTGTGCTAGTGTACTGCAGCCCTGCGACACCAGTGGGTATAAAGTGAGTATGATTATGGATAGATGGTGGATAGGATAGCACAGTACAATATAACGTCACTATACAACATGAACATGCCTCCTAGTTTGCATCCTGTGTGGTAGTGGTGAGAGTCTGAAAACTTGAAAATATCATGTAAATTGTCTTGTACATGAGTGTGTGGCACTTCAGTCATCCAAAGTCCTCAGAGATGTGTACACAATTGCGGCAAATGATCTTTCATATACGAGGTGAGCCATCTGAGTCGTAAGATAATTATCTTGTGCAAACAAGTTATACTTTGTGCACACAGGATGAAAAAAATATCGGACCGTAGGGGCTACGTACATCAGGGCCTTCTGAATGCTGCAAAGATTTGTGTGCCACTAGGTTTTGACTTGACAAAGATCCTACCCCACAAGACATTTTTCAGGACATTTAATAGATGTTTGCCAGATGATAATGTAAAAGAATTTTACAGTGTTGTTTTTTTTTTTTTTTCTAAATGACTCCTCTGTTTTGGGGGAATTTCTCCTTTTTCAGTGAGCTGTTGATGAAAAAAAAAAAATGGGACCAAAAAAGTGGGTCACATATATAAATTTATCTCATGCACTGGACTAGCCTACACTGGTAGAAGCCTTTTTTCTATTGCACTGGAGAGCGTTACCATGGGTCTTTAAATCGCTGATCTAAAGACTCATTTCAATCCAGTTTTGAGCCATACTTAGTCCACTGAATCCCAGTAGCACTGACTAGACAAGTTGTGATAAAAAGAAAAAAAAAAAAGAAAGAAAAGACACTATTTGATATTTGCTTTTTGCTATATGCCCAATAACGTGTAGTATTTTATGCACTCTCTTCCTCAGGATGGGATTGGAGTGCCATATGTGCATGATGATTGTCACAGTTTACGGGCCTGTTAAGCAGCCTGATGTGGAGGCCCTTGAGGTTTTTTTCGTGGGTGGGGCTGCCGCTGTGCATAATGTACATGTGCTGGAGCCGGGTCAGAGGCAGCACACATTGTTAAGGTTTTGGATTACAATCGCTAGATGTCCCCGGACCTCACTTTAGAGCTGAACTGAAGAAGTTCTCTCGCTTTTTTTGTAAAATCCAGCTGGAAAATTCTTTGTATCAAACCGGCAGGTCTACGAGTCCGAATGATTTCCACTCTGTTCAAACCAAGCAGTTTCACTTCACTTGTGTGACATTTTTTTTAGTTACATTGTTGTTGGTGTTCAATTAGCATATCACCAGAGTTTGTTTAAGTTGGCCATGGTCGGCTTAGTCCTCTGTAGCCCATGCTTTGTATTTACCCTGTAACACGAGGGATAATCTTAACTTTGACCCTTCTTTATCTTGGTTTATCTGTATTAACTAGCGTTACTAACAATTTCAGTTGAAATCATAGATGATGCACATGGATTAGAGAAGATTTATTTTGTCGTTAGCTGTTTATTGGTGGGCTATGCTCGTAGTGCATTGAAGAGCTTTAAATACAGTGGGTATGACACACTCCGTGCTGGTCTGGCTTTTCTTTGTGTGTTTGACTTTGCAGAAACAAGCATTCACATTTGCATGACGCAGAGCAAGGGATTGATTTGTTTTGTTTTGACCTTTGTGTGCAAACCCCACTTGATTGATGCTCTGAGCGTGCCGTACGGACTGACTTTATGGATGTTCATCGGTTTTATTTTTGGATCCCTGTTTGCACAGTCTGGGGAGCCAAAGAGAGCAGTAATGCTTTTACCCACTTAGTGATGCACAGGCGTCCTTTGACAGCGGCAGACGCACAGATTTTTTTTTCCCTCCCCCTTTACACTCCAATCTCTCCAATCTGACTCCCGTTCTATCTCCGTTTCACTCGCTAGCCCCATTTCAGCTGAGCGATTCAATGCCCCCTGAGCCACGTATGTATTAGCAAGAGGCCAGCTTCATTTTTTTTTTTTTTCTGGAAATGGAGTAACAGAGGACACAGTGTTCACAGATCAGGGGCACGGAGTGGTCACTGATGTTTGTCACTACATTCTACAGCTGTCAGGCTCTTTTAATCAATGTCAGGGAAAGGGCCGAAGCATATGGATATTTTCTCATTACAAATCAATGAAAACAGCAATTTCCCAGAGTGGAAGGTTTGTACATTGAAATCCCACTCCCTGTTACTGGCCCACGGTACAAAATCAGAAGATGTTGAGTTTACCATCATCTCAAATGCAGACAAGGTGCAGAGTGAACGAGCCGCAGTCATAGTCAGTCTTTTTTATTAGCACAACACTGACTATGGCATGAATCACAGGCATAATCTAACAGGTTGTTCTGGATTTCGGAAACATCGTGACTGTTGAGCACTTTGGCCTTTGGTTGCTCCAGTTTCCTCCCACGGTCCAAAAAAACAGGCACGTCCAGGCTGAGTGGAGACTCTAAATGGGCTCTGTGTCAGCGTCCACAGTGTGACAGACTGGTCAGACATCCAGGTTCTCTGCCCTCACCCCATGTGAGGTGTAGATGGGCTTCAACAGGCACCCCTGGAACACCACTGGGCACAGAGTGAGTCAGATAATGACTGGATGAATGAATGAATGAATGAATGAATGTTTTTTCAATGAATACCCTTTGACCCACTCCTGTCCAGCCACACGCCCCTGTCGCTTGCTTCACCAGTAACCACACTGCCACAGCACTCTCAGTCATGAACCGTGCTTTTATTGTCTGACACGACATGCTTCGACAAGGATAAAAGTAAGGCACTGCCCACCATAACAGTTCAATTGTCAGAGAAAACATTACCAAAAAATATATTACACTCTCAAAAATAAATACATGATCGTATAATCTGTATTAACTCCTATGGCCCAGCCTTAGTGGTCAATCATTTGCATAGACAATATTAGGATTCTCAAAGGTTTCATAGAAAAATAAGGAGCCTGGACCCTGGCAATACCCTGGTATTTACCCTGGTAAGGACGATTATAAAGTTATTAAGGTTACGCTAATGTTACACAATATGACACATCGATGTAACAAGTCGTTAAATGCAACATTATACTCAATTATCACTATTAATATATTAATATATGTAGTCATCATCGTTATGTTTAGAATTATAGAGATATTCTGCATGCAATGCTTGTATTATAACCCCCTAATACTCATTCTGCCTATTGCTTTTGAAATGAGAAATATAAAGACTTTATATCAAAACTAAAGAGTGTAACAATCGTATCCTGATAATGCCACTGCTCTGCATGTACAAAGTACAGAATCGACTTTCAGTACGACAGATGAAGGGGAGCGGACGCACACCGCCCACTCCGAAATACCCACTTCGCGTCACTTATCCTCACTTATATCGTCGCCAGCATCGTTTCACTTCTCCCAGCGCTCCCCCCCCCCCCCCGGGCGACAAACGCGGCCAATCACAAGGTGAGGATGGTGGGCGAGTGCAGGGAGTGGTCCGACTGGTCGCCGCTGCTGCTGCTGCGGCGGTGAGCCACCCCGCAGGGCTGCGGGGCCTGGGCCTGGGCCTGGGCCTGGCCGCCGCTGTCCTGGTGCGGAGCGGCGTGGGGTGCCGCCGAGGAGCCGGCGTCCAGCGGAGCGTTGGGGTAAGTGAAAACCGAGGCGGCGGAGAAGGCGAGGAGGGAGGGGGTGGATGTGAGGACCGGGGTGTGGAGCGCCTCGGACTCAGCCGAGGCGAACGGCGTTGCGGACTTGCTGGGGATGGTGATCTTCGGCTTGGGCTTCTCCGTCTTTACGGGCGGCTTGGCGGAGGGCCCGGGCCTCTTGGGCTCGGCTGGCTCTATTTTGATGCTGCCCAGGGAAATTGACGGGCCCGGCTCAGAATCTGAGTCGGAGTCCTCTATTTTACAAATGGGACGGTGGGCCTCCAGGACCAGCTCCAGCTTGTCTTTCTCCTTTTGTAGATTAGATATTTCTTTCTGTAATCGGGACTTCTCGTCCTCCAGGTCCTCAGTCTCCTACACAGGGGGGAAAACAATAGGGAAACAGACTTGTGTGAGCACAATCATCTCTTGTGTCATATTTGGCACGGATTTCTCTTTGGATTTCTCTTTGAAGACAGACAAAGTTCCCATCTTATTCATCCAATCCTTACGGCCGTCATGTTGCTGTGTTCGCTCACCTTTTGCAGCGTGTCTGTCAGCTCCCGGCGGCGATTGCGACATTTTGCCGCCGCCAGTTTGTTTCGCTCCCTCCTTATCCGACGTCGCTCCATCTCCTCCTGGGACAGCTTTCATGGGAGGGAGGAAAAGTGAAGGCGTAAGTACGCAAAATGAGTGAAACTGACCTCTTAACCCTCCGTGGAGTTGTGGAGTCCTGGCAACTCAGCTTGTTCGGACTTCACAGCATTTCACCTCTCGTTCAAGAGGTGTCTTAAATTCTTAAAGACTGGCTGGTGAAGAAACCCAGGACAGTATACGCCAAGATTTACAACGCCTGGGATTAGGGTGATCTGGATGAACGAGAACTTGCAAATGCTTTTAGCCTATGGCTGGATCACTAACCTAGTTTACGCTGGGCCCAAAAACTACTCATAGTATCGATCATGGTCCACCAAAGGCCGCGTGACACAGGAGAAACACTACCACCATGTGTGCGCTCTGAGTCATCACAGTCGCGGCGGCTGGGTGATCCTGGAGCGTCGGAGCTTTTGTTCGACCCTGCCAGCCTGACTCTGACTTCATCCGGTGGCAATCGCCGAATAACTGCCGCTGCTCCTATATTTCCCGCCTTTGGGCTGGGTGAGTCACCCTCAGACCCCAGCGGTGACTCAGGTGTGAGTCACGCGGTGACTCGCCCCGTGTGAGTCACGTGACAGTCCACTTCCTGCACTATAAGATTACAACTCCAAGAACGAGCCGGTGAATGGGGATATGTGCCAACATGTGCCCTTATGAAACCCCGAAAACTGCAATGTCGCGGTGACGAACGCACGGGCGGCCCGAAGGAGGAAGTTGGGTTGGATTCCGGTCACTTAAACGCCCTGCGTTATCGTGTCCTAACAGGTAGCGTTGCTCACTTAACAGAAAGCAGACCTTTGCAAACAGCGTGTCACGGGGTGATAATTTCCCTGAGTCAACACTGACTCAAAGTAAACACCATCAAAGAGAATAAACAGTGTGATGGGTAGGTCGACTTGAGAAACTTTTTGAGAAATCCTCTCTCCGATTTCCCAATGCATCGATGTGAGCTGCGCGTCTAAAGGAAATGACTGACTTGTCACTGAGCGTTACAGGATGTTACACACAATTACACAGAAGGCATTGCATTACTATCCGCGTTACGTGCACCCACCCTTCAGACAAATTTTCCAACAACAGCTATTTTGACCCTCCAATCCCACCGTCATCATCAAAGATGCCTCTCAGTCAGTGCCTTACATATTCATCGGTCCTGCGCCTCGTCGAACCGGGAGTGTTTGCCGCGGCCCTTATCACCCCTGGCCTGAGGAGATGGGGGTGGGATGGCGGAGGGCCCAACGGCCGTGCCCCCGATAGGGTCGGATAGGGGGGGACGGGAGATCGCGAGGGCCCTGGTGGGTGCATGAGGGATGGCTGGACCATCCACTGCAGGTCCTGGCTGCTGGTGATGGCATTGAGGCTCGGCACGAATTGACCGCTGCCAGCCATTGTGAATTTCTGTATTTTATTTTTTTAAAAAAGAGAAAAAAGAAATACACATATTGAATGAACGTAGGTGAAATCAGATCGCAAGCACGCATAACTTTATGGCATTAAAGCAGATACATACTGTGTAAGTGAAACCAACTGTGGATGAAGGTTACTTTATCTTGGGTTCAAGAGTTTAGCATACACACATTCGTGTCACAACGTGTAAAATTATTTTATAGCTACAGAGAAATGAGATATTACACACATGACATATTAATGATTGACTGTGATAATTACTTCAATGGCACATAATGAGCGCGGCCTTTGGTCCAGCTTTAAGGTCTAGCCTACATTCTGTTTCGGTCCTGTGGTTGTGATAACCTAGAAAGCACACCTACCTGCTCCTGCTGGCTGCCTGAAGTACCGCTGCCTCCCACAGACACGGGGTTTGACCCGGAGCCGGAGCCGGTGCCGCTGTACGCCGGGCTGCCTCTCCCCTGACTCCCGAAGTTACGGTACATCCTGGCGCTTTAAAAGAAAAGAAAATGAAATCCAGTCGGAGTCTGGGTGTCCTTCATGAAATTACTTTCAGGTTGAGTCTCGTGTGTCAATTCAAACTTGGGGTGAGCCTACCTTATTACGGTAAATCGGCGGAGTCCAAACGAGTTTGTTTTCAAGGGGTGTACGGACACGCGAGTATCGCCTCGTTTGTTCCAAATCGCTCCGAAACCTTCGTAAACAACTTTCAGTACATCCTGCGGTCCTTAGTCATACATCCAGGAGTCAAAGTCTGGAAATGATTGTGAGATTGTAAACTCTTAAAGCGGCGCTATAATTTCGCCACGCCCCTCCACATTTACGGGAAATATTGTTGTCTGGAATCTCTCTGACGTCATTGACCATATATGGTGAGAGTTTCCTCTTGAGAACACTAGGGATTCCTTCAAGCAGAAAGACGCTTGATTGGTGTCGTTTCTCTGCTCAGTGACACTGAGGCGGTGGTTAAAATACTATGACATTTTCCTACTACAGTGGAAGCACTGTCAGGTCTCCGATTGGCTACCAGTGTTACGAAAGTAGAAACACAGTCCCAACTGAGCAGATCGGAAGAGATGATCAGTTTGAAAGAAAACAAAATATCTCAATGTTTGCTGTAATTTATGAGAGGGATTCTCAGATTATACAAGCCTTTTCCTAAATAGAATTTTACAGGGTGAGTAACAAAGAAAAGTTATTTGTTTCGTGTCCTACTGTTTTGTATGGGGGGAAAAACATTTTTAAATATAGGCAGAAATATAGGCTTCTGTGGAATTAATGTTTTACAGTAACACTATGAAATACCTTAAATAATCATGTGCATGGTAATTATTATGATTCACATAGACTTTCCACTGTTACTTTGTATCATATATTTATATTTTGAGGAGTGTTGTTTTTCTTATTTTCTACCCTTCCCATCAACTACACTTATGTTCTCAAGGAGGGAATGTAACTACACAACCGTATATCTCCATCTATGATGAATCTTGAAATTAATAAAGAAAGTGTACTCAGCGTGCGGCAAAAGTGCACTACTCTTGTTATATAATACTTGCCTTTGGATTAAATTAAGGATTTACAATATCCTCCAAAAGTACAAATCCTCTTTTTCAACTGGACAATGTCATGCTGCTGTCAGGTCGAAAGTAGTCAATCAGAACCACATCCATTGCCAAGTTGTTACGCAAAGTCGTTTTACAAGGAGTTTGCTTCGATTATTGATACAAAAATGAGCAAGGCAGATGACAAAGGTTTCTCACACAGAACAAAGGTTAGTACACAGCATACATAAACCATTCATAAGAATACATTGAGATTAAACTTGTATTATTAAAAAAAAAAGATGTTCATAATATGAATGCATTTGAATGTTCTCTGTTTACTATACCATGAAGTATGACATAGATGTTATAGTGGGAAGACCAAACCTGTGCCTAATAGCTGAGGTTTTCTGCAGGCACTCTTACTTTATAAACCACATCAATGTGCGCGCATGCCTGTGGAGATGAGTCAGTGGATGGGCTCAGAGCTGCTCAATTATTTCACCAGCCGTTTCAACGGTCGTTTTTTACTTGCAAGCACAATATAGTATCTAGTACAGATTCAAAAAGTGCATGCTGCAAATTCAGTAAGGCTTAGTCCAACACAACAGCTGCTGACCTTGCAGTCCCCAAGGACAGTATTCCCGGCAAGGCCTGGTTTCTCCTGGCTGCTGACAATTGAACCACTGGCTCACATTACTCCTGGTTCTTCTCTTAGGAAAAAGAACTGTCATCATATTTTTAACAACTCACTAAAGACTCTTTCTTGTCCACTAAGAATCCCTTTACTTGATGAAATAAAGTGCAAAGGTGCTGTCTGCCCCCATACAAAAAATGCCAATATTTACTTGTGGGCTTTGTGCTGCTCATCACTTATGAATGGCTTATGAGGACAGATGATGAAACTGCCAGGGGCATGACATTTAAAAAGATTTGTATTTGTTGCTCAATTGATGGCCATGGCTCATATTTCGGAATACAACAATCTCACACCCTGTGACAATAAGTAAACACATGAGAGCGTTTTCTTTTTTGAGTGCCGTCAATGGTTTCAGTGGAAGGAGATACAGGGGAGAGGTGAGGAGCACATGACTCGAGCTTCAGGAATGCAGTGATGACACACACACTGTGTTTAATCGTGACAAGTGAAAACATGTCGGACTTTTTTTTCCCCCCTCAACACATCTCTGCTGATCTACTGGCTGTTCCTTTAGCTTTTATTGGTTCAACATATCAGCAATGATATTCTAAAGAAAATGTGATAATCTTTTAGCCATGTTCACAGAATCAGAATCATTTTAATCTTACTTATCTTCCATACAATAAATCTTTTTATATATAGATTGTATATTGTAATGTATACTTCAGATCCTGTATATACTTCAGGTCCTGTATATTCTCAAGTGAAATTGTAAGTTAGTCATAGGTTTCTGTTTTACATATTTCCCTCCAAAAATCTAGGTTCTCCAGGGGGTTTTTCAGTATGAATGAAGTTTAGATTCCATTGATAGTTACTCACTCCAGTGGCCTCCACATGTATTCACATAACTCATACACACCCTAACACCCACCCACCCACACCAATCCCACACGCTCATCCTGCATACACATGCCTCTAGACTCGTACAACATCCTCATGGACACACACACACATGCACACAGTCATACATCTTCATTTGATTTAGTGGGTGATGCAGTTCAACCGTGCTCAGGAAGACCGTTTCACAGTGACTGTACAAAGCAGCAGATACTTCAGATTGTCCAGCCCTAGTGTTGAGCCCTATTAAACTGGGGCTTATCAGGGTTGTCAGGGCTGTCATGAGATAAGCGAAGCAGTCAAAATACATACCGTATACCACCAAACTAATGTTGGATTTAAGTACGTACTGGTGTTTGATATACTGATATTGGGCAGAAGTGAGATCTGTGTGGTTTTATTTATCCTATCCCTTCTGTTGTTTCCTGCTTAGTGATTCTCATCGAAACACTAAATGTTCCGTTTTTAATCTGATCAGTTATTTACTATCTTCAAACTTCACAAACCTTTTTTTGAACAGACAGTCCTATGAAACATGGTAATGTGCATATGTTATTTGCACTCCTGCACTGATCACTTGCTTCCTTCATGGCGCTTCCTTCATCACTTGCTTCCTTCATGTCTGTTTATTGTGAGAAGGAATTTTCAGTGCACAGAACAATTAATTGGTGCAATTGTAAAGATGAATTCAAGAAGAATGACTGTAATAACTGGTCTTTACTGATTTTTTAACACTTCATTTGTGGTTATCATATGTGGTTAACACACATTGTATCTTCATGTTACATTAACGGATCCCAAGCTTTGTGGATAGAAAACTAAAGGTGCATCTGATTTTCTCAAGTTTTGTATTTTGTGTTGTATCTCCGATCCATTGACTAGGCTATTTGTTGGAGGCTTTGAATCCTTCCATACATAAAGAAAGGCACCCCTAGCCAACAAAGAGGAAAAGGCAATGATCCGTGCTCGATTGTCTGTATGAAGTATGAAGTAAGGGAATGGTGTCATATTTTGGGAACTTTTTCTTATGAGGATTAACCGGGGAGGCCCTGCAGTTCAAATGTGACCTACCCAGCTACTGTTACCAGCGAGGGGAGTGATAGGAACATTAAAGAAGGGATGCTACAAATGAGTGCGAGGAGTGGTAGTGCGTGTGCGCGTACGTGTGTGCGTGCGTGCATGTGTGTGTGTGTGTATGTGTGTGTGTGTGTGTGGAGTGGAGCTCTGTTTTGCCACGCAGGCAGAGAGAGCACCCCCGTGCAGCGTTAGGGAGGAAGGGGCGGGGCCTCGCAGTCTGGAGACACGTAGCCTGCTAGCAACGTTAGCTCCGGGAGGTAGGTGCCCCTTTACCTCTTCTCAACTCAAACCTTATCCTTCAGACGAGTCGTGTAAATACTACTGCGGGATATTCAGCCAGGAGACACACTGTCCCACTGAGTGTTAGTAGATAATATGGTGTTGTGAAGTTAACCGCTAGCCCGGCTAAGTGACTAGCACGAACAGCAGAGATCCCCCGTTAAGTTTCCACGTAGCATAGCCCCACGGCTAACAAGAGTTAGCGTTGAAGTGTTGTAACTCCTGGTCCGCTGCCGGCACCAGGCAGCGCAATGCCGTAGCGGAATAACGCGTCGCTTTGTGTCGCCGGCCCGGTGCGAGGGTCGATCGCGGCTGACAGCGAGGGGCGATGAGACGAGGCTCATGTGTCATGTGTTGTTTCATTCGAAGCTAACGTCAGCACAGCGGTCGCCACCATGGAGCTGCCACATCACGGCTACAGAGCAAGTACGTGCAAATCCACTCTTTTCGCCGCGTCAGCGTTTATGCAGCAAAAAAAAAAAAATCTGCTAAATATCCACTCCCAGCGCCTACTTCCCATTCCACCCCGGGGGGGGTGGGGGGTGACACACCTGTGTCATGACCTGCAATATTCCACCTCCATTTCATACTTCCACTTTCCACCTGCTTTCTTGCTTCTTCTAAAACACCAAGTTCTTTCTCACGCAAGCTGCTGTCAACTTCCAAAACTGTACATGGGCTGGTTCCAGTGTGACTACCCAAAGATCCTCAGACTGACACGTTCACCCGCTCGTACCCTGGTGTCAGAGGACACCCTGTCTGTCTGTCAAACCGGTCGCACACATCCCCACCTCATGACACATCATCGGAGGCAATTTGAGGTTCAGTATCAAAGATACCTCGACGTGTAGGTGGCACTGGGTTGGGATCGGACCACTGACCTTGATCCATAGAGGACCAAGACCCCCCACCCCCCACCGAGCCCCAGTCACTCAAACTGGGGCACCCAGAGAAAACCAATGCAGCCATGGTGAGATCATGTCAGCAGGAGTCAAACCCATTTTTTTTTGCTGGGAGGTGGCTGTATGAACCACGAACCTTGAATCACCACATGCCTCCACTTTTATCATCCGTCTGTCCATCTATCTGTCATTTGACCCACTTTGTACCTCGACCAGTGCTGAAGGGGTCTGCCGCAGGCATGTCCCGTGTGAGCAGTGTTGGCGAATAATCTAGTGGAGTTGTGTATTTAGAAGACAAAACGAGAGGCATGTTTTTGGGATTTGGTGGGAGAACTACAGTACCCAGAGAGGGGATCGGGTGTAAACGTCATGTGGTTTCCAGATAAGCATGTAAGGGTGCCAGATCTGTGCAGAAAATAACTGTACTATCCCCCCACCTGAAACAGTATTGGTGTGTAAAACAGCATCTGAGGCGTTTGTGATGAAACTGACTCGCTTCTACGTTAACACCAGAAACCACAAATACTCCACTCAGCCATTCTAGGTCCCCTTCGAAAGAAGTCACTCTGTTAAACGTACCCCTGCTCTTTGACAAAGGTGTTTATGTGTCCTACAGCTAAGCAAAGAGCCCGTGCTGCCCCCCCCACGGCAGACTCTGTCCTGTTTGAGGACACCAGCTCGGCAGCACCGGCGATGAACAGTCAAGCCTACTACACTCCTGGCTACAACATGGGAGCCCCCACAAATGACATGGCAGGCGGTGCTGGGGTGGACAACCTGTTCACGGACCCCATGGCCAACGCCGCCATGATGTACGGCTCCTCGTTGGCCAGCCAGGGAAAGGACATGGTAAACAAAGAGGTGAGGAGCCGCAGCTGTTGACAGGACTCCTTTGGAGTTGCTCGGGTGGAGTGTTGACTCAGTGACCATTAAAAATAGGACAAAGCTGAGATCGGGGCAATTATCACAACATGCCTTAGCTTCAGATGCCGGCCAGACGCGTTCTGGAGGCTAGTCACGGCAGGGGCTGTCCGCACATCGCCTGAAGCGGGGAATACACATTGATCAGCTGGCCAGGGCAGTTTAGAGTCTCCAGCTGACCTGGACAGGCGTGTTTCTGGGACTGCGGGAGGAACCCGGAGAAAACCCACACACCTGCAGGGAGAACACGTCACCTCCGCACACTCCCTGAGCTCCTGAGTCTGAGTGCATACGGCAATGGAGCCAGACTGACGCGGCGACGTCATTTCTGATGCAAAGTTTGCTCTGCGGCAGTGAAAACTCCCGATTTTGAAGTCGTCCTCCGGAAATTTTGTCAGGAATCCCCCTTTAAGCGCCAGATATCAGGCACACAGAGAGGCTTTAAGCCAAGCAGTCTGGGTTTTTTCTGTTCATCACTCGGGGATGAAGGGAGAGCAAACCTCCAGAGTATGGTGGGTATGTTGATGGGCGATGTTGTCTGACTGGATTATCAGCGTGGATGGGAAACGCAGGTAGCGCGAAGCATGCGGAGCGTCCGTCAACCCGGAGTGACGCAGGCGGCGCCCCGAGGGCCGCCGCCGCCGTCTTCAACAATGACTCTGACTCAGCCGCGTTCATTAACTTTGGCAGGCGGCAACGCTCCATCTGTCGGGTTAATCTTTGAACTTGTTTCCCCCCCCCCCCCCCCCCCCCCCTCTCCTCCTCCTCCTCCCCCAGATCAGCAGATTCATGTCGGTGAACAAGCTGAAATACTTCTTCGCCGTCGACACCAGATACGTGCTGAAGAAGCTCATGATCCTCATGTTCCCGTACACGCATCAGGTAATCGCAGCGATCGTGCCGTGCTTTGTACACTATGACCCCCGGGACTGCGCGACAGGCGCCATCGCGGCTTATCAACGTCGCGCTTATCACGTCTCGTGCGGCGTGCCGAGGGGATAATGGACGACCGGTTTCGTCTCCGGACTCCGGATTTGTGTGCTCTCGCTAGGACTGGGAGGTGCGGTACCACCGGGACACCCCGCTGCCGCCAAGACAGGACGTGAACGCGCCCGACCTCTACATACCAAGTGCGTAGTGTGTCGATGCACAGCGAGCCGCAGCAGAGCCTTGTGGCGGTCTCGGTGTAATGTGTACTTTTTTTTTTTTTTGTCGTCCTTTAGCGATGGCTTTCATCACCTACATCCTACTGGCCGGGATGGCCCTGGGCATTCAGAAACGGTGCGTATCCCTTCCCACCATCGGCTCCTCCCTGTTGCGGTCCAGACTGGAGTTCAGAGCGCGGGATGTTTTGTGTGTCCCCCACTCCTCCCTCCCTAGGTTCAGTCCGGAGGTGCTGGGACTGTGCGCCAGCACCGCCCTGGTGTGGGTGATCATCGAGGTGCTGGTGATGCTGTTCAGCCTGTACCTGCTGACGGTGCACAGCGACCTCTCCACCTTCGACCTCGTCGCCTACAGCGGATACAAATACGTCGGGTAAATGCCGCGTCGCAGCCCGGAGGGGGGGAGTCGGTGGGGTGGACCGCATGTTCCGTGTCATTTCCGATCCCTCCCTTTTTAGGATGATCTTCACCATGCTGTGCGGCCTGCTGTTTGGCAGCGACGGGTATTTCGTGGCCCTTGCGTGGTCCTCCTGTGCCCTTATGTTTTTCATTGTAAGTATTTCAAGATCCCCCCCCCCCCCCCCCCTCCCCCTCCTCCCCCCCATCCCCACCCGCCGCATCACATCACCTGCGAGCAAATGTCAGCGTGCTCGGGGAGGATGTGAAAACAGACGGGCCTTTCTCCCGCCCAATACCAAACATGCATCGATTGAATCCGTGAAGCATGGGAGCGCTTTAGTTGTTTTTCTCAGCATGGGCTATTTTTAGTTCAGCTGTAATTATAATTGTGTAATTGTAATTCATTCCGTTCCATAAGTAGGTCGGATATTTACATGTGAAGATGGCGCTTTCATTATTTCATTTACTCTTCGTGGTGTCCATACAGAGGAAAAAGAGGAAAGGATAAGGGACAATAATGAGGAATTGTGCAGGAGAGGTAATGATCCTAAAACATGTCATAGAAATGACATATTTATATGTAAAGATAATAATAGATGGTATTAACCTTTTCAGCTATGAAGTCGCCCGTTCCCACCTCTGCTTTCAGTTGTGTGAAACTAAGCTGCACAGCTGCAGGCCACAGCTTCGTACGAGCACGAGCTCAAACGAACATCGGCTCCAACCGCACGAGAACGCAGACGGGTCAAAGGTTACGGTTGACGTCTCTCTCGATCTGAGCCAGCCTGTGTGACTTTGCCTCCGCCTTCGCAGGTGCGATCCCTGAAGATGAAGATCCTCACGTCGCTCTCCTCAGACTCCATGGGAACCGGGTCCAGTGCCAAACCTCACCTCCGCCTTTATATCACCGTGGCCGCCGCGGTCTTTCAGCCCATCATTATATACTGGTTAACCTCGCACTTGGTCAGGTGACCGTGACGCATCGAATGACACCCCCCCCCCCCCTCCCCCTCCCCCAAGTCCAGACGAACTGGACCCCAAAAAGTAGTGGTTGTTGAGTGTTTGTACACCTGCCTTTTTACGCTCTTTTGTCAGTGAACTCAAAATGTAGACGGTGTGGAGACTGCAGCGCGTGGTGAGCTTGTCGTCGGGAGGACGTGTTTGTACTGCAATGGTTTAATCGAGTTAGCCGCAAACATTTGACACAGAAAATGTCTCACTGGAAGGCCGCTGTCTTCGCCAGGAGTGTACAGTCAACGCCCACATTCCCCTTTTTTGGCCACCTCACTTCGAAAAGAAGGGCTTTCGTTCATTTTCACGGTGACGTTTGCTTAATCGCCACCCGGATCCATTTGAAATTTCCATTTCCTGTGAAGGCCCTGGCCGTGTTTTTCAGTATTTACGCCGCACAGGCCGAAGACGTACATTATATACTGTGTATGATTCCAAATGTGATGTGTCTGGTACGGTAATGTTTCTGCATTATCCTCCCTTTCTTCCTGTAAATTCCGGATTTTATTTATCTACATTTGACAGAGCATGACAATGTTTGCGTTTTTTTGTAGAAGCAAAAAAAATAAATCTATTTAGCTTTGTGCATTCAATTTTAACAGTTTCTGAGACTCCTGGGCTTGTACGTTCTAAGGAAAGTGTTGCGTAATGTACGTTAGACCTGTATATACCGTGTGATGGCAGGTGACCGACCTGTCCAGGGCGGTGTTCCCTTTAAAACGGGCAACGGAATGGATGGCAGTCTTGAGAAACATGCGTCTGTGTCAATCGAACCGCCCGAAGGCGCCCGTTTGAAGATTTCACAACATTAAAATCCGCCCCGCCAGAGCCGCATTGATCCCCTGGGCGATTCCCCCTCAGCACATTCAGGCTCACCTTGCACCACAGCACCACCACCTGCTGGGGAAAAGTCACACTTTTTTTTATTTTTTATTTTTTTTAAGAGTGATAAAACAAACATGCTGGAGGGATATCGGAGCACGTGAAACAAAGTACACAGGATCTGTGCGTAGTGATGCAAATAGCCTACCCCAGCTTTAAGATAGGTCGGTAGATAGGTTGATGGGTATGTAGAAGTAGAGTAGTTGAGAAAAATAAAAACACTAGCTACAAGAAGCTCCTCGTCTAATTTTTAGGTACTTTTTTCTTTTTTTTTTTACGAAATGCTGGCTAGTGAGCAAGTGGAGTACTGGAGCAGTTAGCTTCGAGCTCCCCGAGGACCCAGTGCTGTGGCTCTGTAGACAGCGGCCCTGCTATTGGTTGGGCGGCCGGGGACGCGCCTATCAGAGCGGGCACGCGCACGGCGCAGCGTCCTTTCGGTTGCCGGGGAAACGGCGGACAGCAACAGACCGCGGAGGGAGAGAGCCGTCCGAGCCCCGGCTCCACAAATCCACCTTTAACTTCTGACCCGTGCTGCCTTTCGACCCCCGGCCGGCCCCGAGCTGCGGCACAGAGACCCGCGGCTGTTTCGGTGAGTCCGTGCTCCATGTTACATCATGCGTCGGGCTCACCTGTGAGAGGAGAAAAGGGCGCCTTTCTCCACTATATGAAACTTTATATTCTTCCGCCATTTGCCTCCTGTGTTGCCGAGTTGCTCACCCATGTGGCATCACACACAAATCCTTTGAAGCCCGCGCGTTTGATTCCGAGGGGCTTTCATCTATTATTAGTTTGTTTTAAGTGTTAATTCGACTAGCTGGTGGGAGCCGCACCTGTCCAGGTGTCCAAGTGACCGCGAGGCCATTTCTGTCCCAGGTAGGAGAGCGCGCACGGTGGACTTTGAATGACTTGGTGGGTGTTCATCAGAGGGGAACAGGGAGCTAACATTTAACTGGGTGAGGCTGCTCTGCAGCTTTTTTCTTTCCTTTTTATACCTCAGCATGTTGTAATTTAAACAGGCCTCCCGAGGTTAACCTGCATATTTGACCTGTTCTTTGGTGCCTTAAGTTTTTTTTAGTGTTTAATTTATCTGCTATTCCATGACAAAAAAGACGTTAAAAATCCTTAAACTGGGAATAGGGATTTACTGTATGTCTGTCCTGGAAAAAATACACTTTGTCATGCTTTTACGGGTTAAAGCCTTACAAAGGCATTATAACAGTGGACTTGTGTGGATTGCTATTCAGCTCAGCTTTATTTCAAATGCCACTCCGCATCTGATCTAACGGACCTTTACGTAAGGTACCCTTTACTTTTTCCCTTTACAACTGCGGCAAATGCTTTATTACACAGTGGTAAACAAACCAGGCGAGAGAAACCCTCCACATGAGCAGTCCCTATGTGATGGTGGCATGGAAAACTTTCTTTTAACTTGATTTAGACTTATCAGACTCAACTTTATTGATCCCTTTGGGACGACTCCTTCACGAAAATTGACATTTCCAGGAGCACATACAAAGAAGGTGCCATACAAAGAGAATAGAGAATTTCAATTAACACAACCTATAATCCAAATAAAACACCCCATAGAAAGACAAATCCTCACAAAATATAGCACTGTACTGCTGTAAAACCTGTTGCTGGAACTGGTCATAACTGAGAGAAGAGAAGAGAGAATGTGTCTCCGTCGTAAACCAGGTGACAGGCATTAATTCTTGGACAAGATGTCTCTAGACTTAACTAGTAACTGTGGTTACTGTGGTGTCTGTCCTGTCTGTCAGCAGTGGTGCAGCTGAATGATCCTGGAAGTGTCCTCTTGGGAGAGAGATGGAGAATATCGCTTCCACACTGCCGCCTTCGTCGCCATGTCCCACCACTTTGCCTCTCTCCTCCTCGCCGCTGGAAAGCTGCTCCGGCAGCCACCTCTTGCTCCCCCTCTCACTCAGCTCCTTCCCTCCATCCCCCACCTCACTTTCCCCAGCCAGAGCAGAGTCTATGCACTCCAACTCCTCCTCCTCCTCACCTCTTTCACACTACACAGCGTCTCAGTGCCTGGAATGGCATAACACACAGTGTGTGGCCACCTCCGACCAAGATGACCTGACCTGCCTCAACTGGCTGCACCAGAGGGGCAACCTGCTGCCGCTGCAGCCCCTCCTCAAAATACCGCCACTGCCTCAGACCGTGTCCTCGGCACCTGCCGAACCCTTCTCTGCCGCCATGGCCAAGCCGCCGTACTCCTTCAGCAGTCTGATCTTCATGGCAATAGAAGACTCTCCTGAGAAGAGGCTTCTCGTGAAGGACATCTATGAATGGATAGTGAACAATTTCCCCTACTACAGGACGGCCACCGGGGGCTGGAGGAACTCTGTCAGACACAACCTGTCCCTGAGCAAGAGCTTCCGTCGCATCCAGAGGGACAAGAGCCAGGTGGGGACAGGACAAAGGTCCGGGCAGCCCAGGGCACTGAGTCCAGATGTGCTGCGTCCCTGTCCTCCAGGGAAATCGCTGTAATGCATGGAAGGTTGCTATTGTGTCAGTGTTCCTCGAGACAAACTGTCTGTGCGTGGTGTTGTGTCGATGTTTCTTTTCCAGTCCGTGGGAAAGGGCTCGCTGTGGTGTGTGTGTCCAGAGTATCGACCGGTGCTCCTGGAGGTGCTGAGGAAGACCCACAGCTATCACGGCGCCAGCAGCAGTCTGATAAAGAAGCCTGCGCTGTGAGTAGAGGGGCACAGCTCATGCGTGCATCCGGCATGTTATCCTGCCAAGTGGGAAGCTGCCACAGCGTCACTGCCAGAGTAGCTTACAGCACACATGGTGAAAAAAAAGCACGCGTGAAAACCCAGGCATGCATGGGGAGAGCATGCAAAGACCACACAGAAAGTTCCTTTGTCCAGCCTGCAAGTGAACCCTCACTCCTGTGAGGCAACAGTGCTGTATACAGTAAGGTAAATACAGAGCTAGCAACTCTTTACATCTCTGAGGACTGGAGCAGTGGTAGGCACTGGTAAACCGATCAATCTGCTGGGCAACTCGATGTGCTGGTTCAAGCCAAGTCAACTTTGCATGTTCTCCCTGTCTGTGTGGGATTTCCCCAGATTTAGCTTTGCTCTTATGAGCATCTTGAATCCACGGTATTCGCAGTCATTTCGTGCAGCTGTCTGACCATCTTGTGTTGTGTGCAGGTTGGAAGAAGCTGAATTTCGGGTGCCAGTGGTGTGTGACTCTTTTGAAATCTCAGGTGGGTGATGATGATGATAGTAGTCATGATGCAGCAGCAGACCCCGTGTATCAGTGCAATAACATGCGTATTCCACCCTCTGTTAATGTCTTCCAGTCCAGATTGTTTTATAAATGGAGTAACAGCTCTCGGTGACACTTTTATTACCTGTGGCTTTTTGTCCAGCGCTGCAGCTTTCCTCAGCACTCACATTGTTCTTGTGTTTGTGTTCTGCCGTCATGGCAACAACCTTCTATTGCCATGGCAACCTCTGCAATATCCTGCTTGTTTCTCCCTTTCTTTAATTTCTGAGCCTATGCGCTATATGCACCCACGGAAGAATCCGACAAGTGCCTGTTCGGAATGAGTGGAAACCAGCCATTAATATTAATGTCTAATTTCTCCTTAAACAGTGTGATCAGTCATTTCCGCCCTCCTTGCTCTTTTCCTCTTGCGCAGATCCTCTCTCTCACACGCTCCTGCTCTCTTCGTCCTCACCCCAAGCACTGACCAATGACAACCCGACTTTCTCCGAGAACCCCCCATGCCCGCTGTCCCCGGACCACGAGGAGCTCGTTACCATGGAGCCGATCGAATACCAACAGGAGGAGGTTTGCGAGGAGATGGAGAAGGACCCCCTGTCGGATAGCGGCTACATCGAGTTGCACTATTACCAGTCTCACCAGTACCTGGTGCTGCCTGGTGACACCGAGCTGGACCTGGAGACGGTGGAGATCCTCCAGCTCGACGCTGAAGCCCAGGAGGCTGCTGGCTCATTGCTGGACCTCGCAGGTGGAGGTTATTAGGGTTCTCCATCCTGTTCAGCAGTCACAACTGATGATGGCTACAAACTAACACAATGGTTGCTGATGATCAAAGTGAGGTGACAGTAGATGGAGTGGTAATTTCGACACTGCCCTATGGCTCGTGTATTCTTTTGTAGTTAGGTTAACATGTAAAGAATCAATTTTTGTGGTGGAGTTCCAAGATCACGTTGCCTCTAGTGTATTCAGGCCTCTTTGAATGCAGATGCTGATTTTATCACCAAACAGTGATGAGCTGGACCATGACTTGAGGGTGTACCTGAGAAACACGGACAAAACCGTAGTCTGAGATCTTTAAGTATTAATTGAGGATGGTCTTCTAAAGAATCTATTGTAAGTTCTTTCTGACACATTAAGCTTATTCTCAGGGTTGGAACTCGAGAACGAGTGCTGGTTCTTGAGCAGGATGTGTCTCAAGATTTCTGTAGCAATGAAACCCATGTGAGGAAAGTAAAACCATTGCTCTATAGAGAATCCAATGAGATGTAGGGTCAAGGCAACTGGACTCTGGTTCTCATGCTGAGAATCTCCAGAAACATCTTTGATCAGCACTCATACACACAGTGCTACCATTCCAGTCTAACATGTCTTTGTGGTGTTTATCTTGGCTTAATATGCTTTTCTTAACTTCAGAAAGAAAATAGATGCACGCACCACCCCTGACACTGTCTGTATTTTTAAAAATGGTTGAGTGTAATACTTTAAAAGATTATTTCTAGTGTAGTAGCACTAAAAGGACAGCACTACCCAATTACACCAGTACTTCCAATTCTCATTTATTCTCTCTCCCTCCTCCCATAATCGAGCATCATGTTTGCTAGAGGTGATTTGCCGTCATGTCAGGAATCCCTTAAGGTCTCTCAAGTTTTCTGTGAATCTGCAAACATAGGGTTTGTCGTGGTGGGCTAAGCTGCACCGTTGGGTTGAACTGTAAGACGTACGCACTGCCATTTTAAACCACTTTACATTTCAGGGTACGCTGAATGTTCTGTTTGTAAAAAAAGATCATGTGCATTCTCAAAAAGCTTTAGATTTGTAATCTAACAAATAAAATCTTTCTTGCCAGGCACACGGCTCAGATGTGTTTGTGTACGCTAGCCTGTTGTCTTTGCAATCGCAAATACTGTTGTTGCGTCCGATAGTAGCTGCTATTACAAATACGCCCATTGGAGGGCGTAACAACCACAACACTGATCTGAAGACAGTCTGCTAAACGTATACTACGTTTTTACGCACGTGTAGGCTGTTTCCAGGCAACGGCTTCATCTGTGAGATTTTTCAGAAGTAATTTGAATACACACAAAACAGGTATTTACTTCTGCTTTACATAGTAGTTCCGCATTCGTTATTCGACGCTGAAAACTACATCTCCCTCTCCTACGTGGATAGGTCGGTGCGCTGGGGAGTGTAGTTCGTGACGGGACTTCAATGGAGGGCGGGACCAGCCATAGAACTACGCCTCCCATGCGACACCGCGCGGGCTGAGGGCGGAAGTGAGCGACTTTCGTGGTGGAAAAAAGTTCTCATAATAGTTGTTTTCATGCCAGTGCGAGAAAAGTCACGTTTCAGACGTTTCTCGACTCTCCGCTGCGGCCGCGTTCAAGCTAATCCGAAGACTCCAAAGGTAAAGTGACGCCGCGAAACACAAGCCACGGCCAGGAAACGTGTCGTGCGCCTATTAAATCCGCTTGTTTATCTGTAAAGCTCCCTGCAGCGACTCTTCGAAACTGCGGTTTTGGTGCTAGCCAAGAACAGCTCAATGTTATTTTTGTGTTGTCTCTGATCGGAGTTGCCGACACACGGGCGACGTTAGTTCGTCCAACGGCTGTTTATAGTTAAGAGCTTCGCGTATCATTGAACAATCGAATAAATCAACGTCAGAGGTCTGATAATCATAGCTTAGTGCCGGTCTTGTCAGCTGTCAGCTTTACCAGGCGGTTGCTGACATCGATGTATGTAGATTATAGGGACTGTGCCGTACAATCCAGGTCTTTTTTTGTTTTTTCGGTCAAAACAACCCCCAGCCACGTTGAAAAGAGGTATTGTTTGGTCTCTGAGCCTCTCCAGCTACCATCCATAACCATGCATGGCATGTCACTGACGTCTGCCACACCTTTCAGAGGTGATGGGGCTTTTGGTGGAGGAGGCAAGCAGAATGAAGCACTTGCATGTCTTACTCATCATGGGAGAAGATCAACAATGAAGTCATTGAGAGCGGCCAAAGTGAGCGCTGTGCGGGAGAGCGTGCTGAATCCACTCGCTGGGGGCCAGGCAGCATGACACCCATAAGAGGATCCCACAGGCAGATCTGCACAGAGCTCAATATTGTGTCTGATAGGTGCATGTCTAATTGTCTCAGATTGATTATTAATGGGTAAACAGCCCGCGTGGGCTTCACATTTTATCGATGCCGGACAGGAAATCATTAGTGCGGATTTTCCATTAGTGCAGTGATTAACAGCAACTGTGGAAAGTGCATTGAGAATAGCGAGAGCCCAAACAATACATCTGCGGTGCTTTCGTCCGATGAGCACTAAGGGAAGTTGCTCGACGACGAGAAGGAGAGGGCTCGATCTTCTTGCGAGAATGTAACGACCAACCTGAGGCTGCACAGTGGATGAGTGGTGAGCACTGCCCCAGGTTCGACTCAGGGTCTAACAGTACTAGTTACCAAATGTCACCAGTCGTTGGCCAGTCTTCTTCCTCAGTCACCAAGTAAAGAACGCCTAATGCTTGCCCGCTCCAGCCTCTGAGGATGTGAGGAGGTGCCAGCTCCTAATTTCAATGTTCAGTGTGGAGGTTTTCTCCAGGTGCTCCAGTTTCCTGCCACCGTCCAAAAAACACATGTTTGCTTTGACTGCAGACTCGGTATTGGAGCGTGTGAGAGTGAATGGTGTGCGTGTGTGTTTGTCCTGTTTGCCCAGTGGTGTCCAGACTGTGTTCCTCGCCTTGGCCCTCACATGCACTGGAGGTGAATGTGCGTGAAGCGTGGACCACCAATGTGACGTCTGTGTCTGTGTCTCCTGTCGCAGGGACCAGTAGCTGTGAAGAATGGGGAGTGAACCAGGCCCAGTTCAGATCGTCACGGTGTGCAAGGAGGATCACTCCTTTGCTCTGGACACGGAGGCTCTGGCCCGGGTGCTGCTGGCTCCCGAGGTCCGAGACAAGCATGTGGTGGTGCTGTCAGTGGCCGGAGCCTTCCGGAAGGGCAAGAGCTTCCTGCTTGACTTCATGTTGCGTTATATGTACAGAAAGGTGAGTCGGTCCGCAATGCGATCCACCAGTGTCCGATTCATATCTCTCCTCCCATCTACGGCACTCGGAGGCCGAGATCCTGCATCCAAAGGAGGCTCAACTGATGCCGACAGTGTCACGCCCGACTAGTTCGTCCTCTTGTAGTGAAGGCGGGGTGCCCACGACAATCACTAGTAGTCTGTGGCGCAAAACCCCACCCTGCTGCAACATGTGAACTGACGAGTTTATTGAGCAGAGGCTACTGAGAATCTAGTCATTATCTCTGCGAAGGAGTGGAACCTCTGTGGAGGACTCTACGTCGTCTGTCTGTGAAAGCACAACGAGTGTGGGTGTGGAGCGGCACTGATGTGAGGTGAAGCTGAAGTACAGGGACTGGAAACAACAAGGTCAAGAGTGATGAGTGTTGACATGGACAGCATAATTTAACCGTTCTTAACGTTTTCTCTGCTTCTTCTCCAATGTTTGCCGCATCGTCTGGTCCAGCCCCGTTAACCAATCCAGTGACATTCCATACAATAAGAGTAAAGTAGATTATAACGCAGCTTATCTGCGCGTGTCTCTGCAGAGTGATGAAAACTGGCTGGGTGGGGACGACGAGCCCCTGACCGGGTTCTCTTGGAGAGGAGGCTCAGAGCCGGAGACGACGGGAATCCAGCTGTGGAGCCAAGTCTTCCCCGTCACCAAGAGTGACGGGACGGAGGTACGGGGGGAACCGGAGCCGACGATGACGACCCCTGTGGCTCTAGTCTGGGCCGCATATCCTCACCCTCTCGCCCCCCGCAGGTGGCGGTGGTGTTGATGGACACTCAGGGAGCCTTCGATAACCAGTCCACAGTGAAGGACTGCGCCACCATCTTTGCCCTCAGCACCATGACCAGCTCAATACAGG
>CM055195.1:25640224-25679094 GCA_029224185.1 Karalla daura
TTGTGCGAGCTTAGATGTGTCCTGTAATGATTTTGCATAGTACGCTTCAACAACTGACCATATATGCAAAATGGAAACGCAAAGAGCTGACGTACAGTGCTTCGGTCTCACGGCCATTCACTTACACTGTACACGGTGAGAGCACAGGGCCAAAACGAACACGCGTGTCAATATATAAATGCATACAAGACGAGATGTTCTGGGTCCATGATTTCTGGCCATCTGTTTGCACATCCCTTGTCTTTACCTTTCCACAAGAGGAGGAAATGCCAAGCTGTTTTAACAAGCACTTATTATTGCACTTCTCTCCCCCTTGGTGCTTGTCGCACACGGCGCATTCCAAACACGAACGCATGTAATGTTGTAGAAAACGGCTTATCTAATCACTATCTCACGGGGCGACAGGGCCTTGACCCGAGAAGTGCTGTTTTATAAAGAATAAACAGAGCTTGAAACCGTTGCGACGTGTCTTGCTGTGATCTGTTCTTCCGTTTGGTTTTTCTCACCTCTCGAAACGGATATGAAACTTGCCTTAGTAATCTCTGGACCGCACGGATCGGCCAGCAGGTTCACCCTTGGACCACAAAATACAATACGCTACACTCCTTTTATTGTGTATGCGTCCCGTGGTTATTGATTACAGGTCGTTTCTGCACATTTATCCGCTGTAACAACATTTCCCTTCACAGACAATAAACATTACGGTATCATACTGTCAACTCTTTGGTCACAGTTATACTGTAATTTTACAGTTCTAGAGTATTAACAACTGGAACACTGTTAAACACTGTGAAACGTGGTCTTTAGACTCTTACATTTAAAAATGGAAATCCCTGAAATATTACTAATGATACAAATAGTAATGGAATGTAGGTAATGCAGAGATGGTTCAGACAAGAGATGGCCTTTAACATTTGGCATTTATTAAAGCTGAACGTTTTCAGAATCTGCAAAATCCACCAAAACACCTTGTCACATTTTTTTTTTCTTTAACTACAGTATGGCAAGAGACGGGTAACATTCATTACACTCTGTGTTGTCCTCTAGTTTGTCTTGTTAGTTGCATCCAAGTCCATTGCGTAGCAGCTAAGAAAAGAGAGTGAACACACATTCCATTGACAACTGCAATTAAACATATCAAACAGTGGTTAGTCCAAAAATAAACCTGGACATTTTAGAGCGATTTAACTTACTGATGAACACACACACACACACACACACACATATAGACAGGGCTAGATAAATGAAGTCCCACTCAAAGTCCGTCTTTTTTTTTTTATGAGAGTGGCAACATGGGGATTCACCGTGGCTGCCTTTTGGTGGACCAGCTTCCCCGTCTTCTTTGACGCCACCTTCACCTGGCTGGTCTTTCTTCCCCTCTCAGGACTGATACCAATGTGGTATAATGATTTATCGTTATATAATAAAGTGTTATGTTATAATAAAGTATATAAGATGCGTGATAAGTACGAATCTTGTTAGGCTGACATATCAGCATGGCTCAAGACAAATGAGTATTTCTGAACAGAGGGGTAACATACTCAAATAGTACTCCTGGCAGAAAATGTACCTCTGAACAAACTCCAGTGTCCTTGTCTATCACTTCTTATCCCCGCTTTTTTTTAAATTACCACACAGTTAAACTTATGTTGTACAACTGCACACCGATAATTAAGCATCCGATTTGATTTGACAACCACTGAATATTATTTGTCGTTCATTTAAAAAAATAACCTACATTAAGTTTTTTTTTCTTGTAATTTGCAGCCTTAAAACATTCTGGTTTGGGTTCCACGTAAATGTTTAACCCACGTTTGATAAAATACAACTGAAAAAAAAAATCCACTTCCATGCACTATTATGTAATGATAGAATTCTTTAAAGAACAATGTTTTTATGTTCTTCTCGTGTGCAGGTGGGTTTTCTTTGGGTACTCTGGTTTCTGCCTACAGTCCAAAAACAGGGTGAGGGTTAGGGTTAGCTGTGACACTTTTGGCAATCTTTGTCATTTTGTGTTCATTGTTAGTTATACCACATGAAGAATGTAGGTCATACCATAGAAGCTTTGTGTTTATAGCCTTAATCCCACAATAAAAGAAAACTGCCCTTAATACTGCGTCATCAGATTGCGAATGTGTGTGAATGGTTATAGCTACTGGTTAAGCAGGTGGGCCAGGTATGGCAACCTCTGTCTCCAATGAATGGGTGAATATGTTCATTGAATCATCATGACAAGAAAAGGCACAGAGAAGAACCATTACATTTACCATTTACCACAGGAGAAAAGCAAGACTGTGGTGTGTATAAAGTATGACCATCTGGTGACCTTTATGCATGTTTGTGACATTGTGTTTATTGGTAGCAACCACACAATTAATGTAGGTCATATTTTTTGAAGCTTTGTGTTTACAGCCACACAACCTCACAGTAAAGGGAAAAGGCCGCAACCTGAGTGTAAGCTGTGGTGCTACGTTATTCTGAGTAGAAATTTTGTGCAATGGCCGTTCTGAGGGGTGGTCGGGCGGCTGCTAGTGAATGGCAAAAGCCCATAACGCGGGACTTGTTAAGGGGGCACCATTAGTCGGTGCCCCTTTTGGGCCACCCTTATCAAGAATGTCAGGCGACGTTCCCGATTTTGGGTGTTCAGTCCCGTTTCTCTTGTCCTTCTGGTACCCCCCTCATCTTTCGGCCCTTCTCCCTGCTCTGTCGTGGCCTCTCATCCTCACACTGACCTGCTGTGTGTGCGTGCGTGTGCGTGCGTGCGTGTGTGTTTCTCTCCTCCGCGTGGACAAAAATCCTCTACAGCCAGGCTCGTGTTCCTTGTTTCCTTATATGGTGATCAGCGTCGCGGCCCCGCCCTCCGTGCACAGCGAGCGAGGCGCGTGTACGAGCCGCTCCAACGTTCGCTTCCATATTTGGAAGTGAGTCCAACGGCTCCCGCGCAGAGGGTGGAGAGAGGGAGCGAGACAGAGAGAGAGCGAGGGAGGATGGGGAGGAGGGAGATGAAAATGGCGGACAGCTTCCCTCCATCCTTAAAAGCGCTATGCGTACTGCTTCAGACTGCTGAACTCCTGCCGAAACAGTCGGAATTATTGACCCGCCCCAGCCCTTTTCGCAACGCCACCAGTGCACCAAATCAGAATTGATAATGGAGACACATTTGATATTGAAACAGGTTACTTCTAAAAACAAAGAAACGTCCTTTATGTCCAGAGCACCAGGAGCTTGATTGGTCATGACAAATTCTCAAAATGCAGATTTATTCGAATTCTGAGAAAATGTGTTCCGACAATGTTCCTCGCTCCTCACTCCAATATGCTAATGTCAAAGAAAAGATACTTTATAAAAATCGAGTGGTCAGGTGTTGAATGAATGAATGACATTTTAATTTGAGTTCCTAAAGTATCGACCTGATACCGAATCAATGATTGCGACTTTGCTCTAGTACCAAATTGATTGATTGAAATATATATATGTAGGTCAATATTGAACAGCAGAGCAGGAGCCGGACAAGTCAGGGCTACGAACGGGCACGCGCCCCCGCTCGTGCATTCTGCGCGAGCAAGGCTCGCGCTCGTAAGCGCGCGCCCGTTGTGTATCTACTGAGTGAGCGCGAGCGACTATTCATCATCATAGTCCATTAAATTTCTTCCCAGACGCTGACCTCTTCAGAGCTACTGCAATGGTAGGTTTAACTCCAATTTGATCACACGTAGGGCAGTTTCCTCTGTCTTAAAAATCTCATATAGAGTTAATCCAAGGATACGAGAAGGGTTGTAGTCATTTTGTGTAGATTTTGTGGACATTTGTGCCAGTTCTTGTATCGAACGTAGTACGCCGGTGCTGTGCCGCAGGAGCTAGCCCCGGTGCTAGGTAGCAGCACAGCTAACACCGCTTTCACACCTACAAGCAATTTACTTACGACATATTACTTTCATTTAATTCTGATGGTAAGCTTCAAACGATAGCGCGATCATACAGAACTGGTGTCGTTTTACCAGTGCGTCGCCGACCATTAAAAAAAAAAAAACAAAAAAAACTCGAAAAGCCGCGACGGGGTCTGTGTCAAAAGCCACATTGCACCGTGTCTCTCCGCGTCGTGTTCCCGTTATTTGGCCTGCGCTCGTCGACGCTTGCACATAATTACAGGGTGACGCTGGCAGGTGCAGCGGCGGTGCCCCGGGGGCTAGGCAGCTAACCTTATTGTTAGCCGAGGGAAGCTAGCGGGCTAGCAGAGAATGACAGCCATTACGGCTCCGCCGCTGGGCTGTGATTTCTCCGCTCCTCTTTGTCTCTTGTGTCGCTAGCTGCGGCTGTGGTGCCTCCCCAATTTCGGGGGAGGTGGTGTGTGTGTGTGTGTGGGAGGGGGGGGGGCTCCCTCTCCCACCCCCCCCCCCCCCCCCTCAACCCCCCACTCACAGACACACACGTTGAATGGAAACAACACAAGACAATTGTTGGTTTTTGTAGTCCCCAGTCGGCCCAAAATGAATGAAGCGTTTCCCTTATATAGCAAAGCTAGTGCTCACGTGCGCGTGTGCCGCCGCCGCTGCTGCATTCGTGCCCCACCCTGAATTTGGTGCAAAGACCATTTTGTTTCGCTGGTGTATCCCATCAAATCTGCCCCTCTCCACCGACCGAACCGCCGTTAATCGCGCGATGTTTACGGCCACAACCCATCCGGTCTGAGGATAACATTCATCGGTATCGTCTCGCTTACGTAACGGGAGGTTGGCGGTGTCGGTCCGCTAGCAGAAGCTAACGGGCCGCGGTGTCTTGGATCACCGTGGTCGGTACTGCGCATCTTCCCCCCCCCCCCCAGTTGCGCATCTAATTTACGCACCGCATATACACACTTGCGATACAACAGCAAAATGACGTTGGAGGTGCCCGTATTCACAGATGCTTTATAGATTCACGTTAATGCTAAGATGCGTCAGAAGACACGTTGTGTCAACCGTTCAACACTGCAGTACAGGGAGAATACGGGCTATTAGATGCCGTAGGTTATGTTATGTTGCCTCTAAATGCTTAGTCTGTACCGTGGCATCAACAAAATTCTACCTGCTACAGAGTTTAAAGAATTAAGTTAAAGGATTGCTCCGTCAGGCCTGTGTTTGCAAGTGAAACCAGTCTTTATTTTGATGCTGTCATCTTAACCTGACAGAATGCATACGTCTAGATTTCTTTCTCCATTTTCACATTTACACATCACATTTTACTAGAGAAGTGCCCCTCCAGGCACCAGCAAAGATTCGCAATTCTCGGACCTGGACTAGGGAGTGTATTGCGTTCCGCTGTATGAACTTGGTTGTTAGGTAAAGTTAGGAAAAGGTGGAGTCGGCGATAACGTATTGTTGCTACAACACCAAAGTATTGTGGTTAGTCAAGCGAAAGTGGCAACACTGTGTTACTGACCTGACAAATCCAAACCATGTTTGTGTACATAAAAACAAGAGGCGCAGAGCATGAGGTCACTGTACTTTCTCTGCAGAAATGCTGTGAGGGTGGAAACTTCTGCAGTTACAGCGAGAGATGTGTACGAAGCGCAAGGCACAATCGTTGTTTTCTCGATGATATGATGTATGTTTTATCGATTTATTGAGTTGGATTAAGGCAGGGAGGAGTCGTCTGCAGCTTAATTATTAGCCCCACTCTTACCTCATACAGGTCTTTCTTTTACGCCCTGAGCAAACACACAGACACTGCTCTGCAGTTCCTTTCCTGTCCTTTCCTGCCCCCCCCCCCCCCCCCCCGTTTCCTCCCCATTGTTGTCCGTCTTTCCTCTGACACGTCGCCGGGAGATAGTTTTTTCCTCCTCCTCCCCGTCTTCTCCCGCAGTTGCCTCGCAGCTCTGCTGGGGCTAGGCTTAAGCGGAGTCAGAAGACCTGGTCGAGCCACTGCCATTCCATATTTCCACAGAAGCCCCATTGTGTGCCTGTGTCTGTGTCTGAACCCGGCCCCGATGCGCCTAATTCCCGGCCGCGCCCTCGCCCACATGGTCATCTTTATGGTGCTCGGCTCGTAGAAGGAGTTCGTGCAGTGGTTTTACTGGTTCTGAAGTGGACGCGCACGACACACACACACACACACACACACACACCTGTTTTTAAGCTTCCACGTCCCAGGCTGGACTTGGGATGACATAATCCACGTCCAGGCTCCAGTGTTTCCCACAGTCCGACCCTATTTACACGTAATAAATGGAATTAAACGGCTGCACGGAGCCAATGATCCCTGCGGATTCGATTTGGACCGAATGAGCCGACAATTGGATAGATTTTCCGATTGCCCTGCGCCACTTAAACCTCCTTCACGCCGGCCTCGTCTGCTTGTCACGGCCACACCTTTGCCTCTCAATCCTCCTTATCAGTTTGTCTGGTAAAGAGCATTCCTGCTGTGCGCGTGTGTGATAGTCACATGCCACCTCAGCCACATTTTGGTCTGTATTTGCTGCACTTGGCCCTTGTGGCCTTTTGCTGCAGACTGCTGTCTCACATGGAGCACAACTGGCTAAGTAGTGGACGGTCCGAGCTCTTTTTTTCCCCTTACCAGTCGGTCATCAATTTTATGTTATCTTAATACACTTTTTTTAATATGGGGACTAATGGGTGTGTAGGATTGAAGTACTTGGAGTTATTTCATATGCAGTATTTCATTTAGAACCAGTATTTCTAAGATATGAATAGAGGAAGTAGGAAAGAAACGCAGGCCGTGGACTGCACAGTTGGATGCGTGGATGGTGGTAATGATTCTTTTAATGAAAACGCACTTTTAAGCTTACTCCTCACTGTGACGTGCTCGTTAAAAAGCTGCATGTATTTTCACAAAAGTCAGTCAGTCTGTGAGAGTGTAAGGAAAACACACCGTTGCTCTCACAGGGACTCTCAACCCTGAATAAATACACATGCCTTCAATGACTGATTGTATGTTATCTCATTGACTGTACCTTCTAGATAGCTAGCTGTGCTTTGGTGTATTTCTTACCTCTTAGTTGATAAGAATAGCTCTCCCTCATCTTAGATGTGTGTGTATTATATGCATTTTCTTAGAATTTCCCGTCTTGCCTTTGTACACAGCCCACCCATTGTCAGTCCACTTTAGTTGTCCCCGAATCGACCCAATGAGAACTGTAGCCCCCCCCCACCCCCACCCCCCATCTCCTCCTCACGTGAATGAGATGTACACAACTTAAAATGAATGATATTGAAAAAGTGCAACAGCTGTCTGTAACCCAGTTGAAATGCAGCTTGGGGCTTGTCCGCCGCCACTGGTCAGGCCGGACACTTAACGGACTGTCCTCTCCACTCTGCCCCGCAGGCCTCCGGTGTCAAAGTCACAGACGAAGTTATCGCCGTCTTCAATGACATGAAGGTGCGCAAGGCCCAGGCGAACGAGGATGAGAAGCGGAAGAGGAAGAAGGCCATTCTGTTCTGCATGAGCAAGGACCTCAAGAACATAGTGCTGGACGACGGTAAAGAGATCCTGCTGGGTGACCTGGGGACCACCGTCCAGGACCCGTACCAGCACTTTGTCAAGATGCTGCCCCCCGACGACTGCCGCTACGCCCTGTATGACGCCACCTACGAGACCAAAGAAACAAAGAAGGAAGACCTGGTCTTCATCTTCTGGTGAGGGCCGCTCCCATCGCGCGCTGGACGGCCGGCTTCGCGGAGGACCGGGCTGACCTTGTCCATTTCTTTTCCCCAGGGCTCCAGAAACGGCCCCCCTGAAGAGCAAGATGATCTATGCCAGCTCAAAAGATGCCATCAAGAGAAAATTTGAAGGTAAGCGGCTCGAGGTGTTGAAGTCCTGCCCGCTCCCTGCTGATAGCCCGCGCGGGAGCTGCGGTGATCAGTATTTTTCCATTCACCGCCAGTCAGATGACTGCATTAAAAAGCAGAGGGCCGGCTCGGAGGGGGAAATCCCACAGCCATCACCTGACTGCAGCCAGGTCCGCTCCGCTTCGGGGCTGCTCCGAGGCCACTGTGGAAGGCGCCGTGTCCCTGGTTGTCCGGGCCGGTCACGCAGACACGATCCAGCGGCGCAGCAGGGTCAGGGTCAGGGTCAGGGTCAGGGTCAGGGTCAGGGTCACGTTTGGCACACAAAGGAAGGGAATACAGGGCAAGGAGTGAGGAATATGGGATCTGATTATCACCGGTTTCATCGGGAGGCGGTGCTGCCGCTCTGCTGCCCCCATGTGGAGACGCTCTCCCGGCCCGTCCTTCCGCCAAGCCCTCACCTGCAGCACTCCGGCGCCTTTAACATGACTATCTCTGTCTTTAAATCGAGTCGAGGCATCAGGCATGTGCTTTCAATCGCACTCAAACGCCCGTCTTGTCCAGTGGAGCCTCCACCCTGCAGTGCGTCGTTCTCTCATTGGATGCGGCCGATCACCCGCGCCTTTTCTTTAGCCCTCAGTTGCGGGCGGTTTCATCACACAGAATACGTTAGATCTCTCCGGCCTGAGCCACGGTGATGACGTCGATTAGTTCCAGGACTCGGTTCTGTCCTGCAGACATGGCGAGAGCACGCCAGGGCCTCAGAGAAAGGCCTACGCCGACAGAGGCTCCACCCGAGGAGCTGCCCAGGGTGTTTTGAGGTGACACTGCTCCCCTCTCACCCACCTTCCTGGTGGGTTTCTTCATGTGAGAACAATCTTTTAAAGCGTTGTTTTTTTTTTTGTCTGTTCTCTCCATTTCCATTGCAGGTATTAAGCACGAGTGGCAAGTGAACGGCTTGGAAGACCTCAAAGACCGGCACACCCTGGCAGAGAAGCTGGGCGGCTCGTCGGTAATCAGCCTGGAAGGATCCCCTATATAAATATTGCCCCTCCGCCCCCCTCCCCCCCCCCCCCTCTCTCTCTCTCTCTCTCTCTGGCTTCGATTGAGGCCTTTCAGACACATCTGTTGGGTTTAGCTGTTCATTTCAGTGTGGTTTGGAGAAGGGCAAAAGCAGAACCGGCACCGATTGCGAGACTCTATGGGGTGGGATATAACGGGTGGGTTCGGGTCAAGTGACAGACAAAAAAAAAACAAAAACAAAACAAAACAAAACAAAAAAAAAACAAATGAAGAAGACAAAAAAAGGAAATTCCACAGATGCAGACTGTCATTCCAGTTCACGCAACATAAAGAATATGAACAAAATACACAAAAAAAAACGACAACAAAAGCATTAAGATACAATTGAGGAAGGATGACGATGAAGACAAACTGAAATACACACATTGTTCATGTTTAAGGACGGCGTTATGTTCTTTCCAGGTTCCACTCGAAGGTTTGCAGAGAAAGGGACAGACATAGTAAAACACTCTTCCAACCATCAAATCCTGACGAATAAACGTTCCAACTACTTTTTTTTTTTTTTTTTTTGCCAAACTTCTAGCTGAGTTTTGTAAGTGTGCGTAGCTGAGGCCTAGGCGTAGTACGAACTAATTCACTCTTGATTGCACAGGACGTAACAAAACTTTCTCTGGGGGAAACACGGTTAAATATATATTTTTTTTCTTTTTGTTTTGTTATTCCATCGTTCTCCGTTTCTTTTTTTTCTTTTTATCGAACACGCAAATTCCAAAACTTGAGCGATTCCTTTTGATTTCCCGCTGCGGCTCGGACCGTAGCCCAGCAGACGACATTCCTCGTACCGGTTCAGAGCGGGACCCTCCGTGATTCACAACTCTGGTGTCATGAAGGTCCGATGGGAGCGATGTGTAAATGAAGGACCAGCGGTCAGGGCGAAGACTGAACACTGAATGGTGGCTGTTTTGTATCGTCTCCTTGTCTCTAATAAAAAGCACTAAACCACTGACTCGTCCCCCTCCCTTCTTCGCGCTCCCGGCTGCCAGCGAGACGTCGGAAAGTTTGAAAGTTTGGAAAGTTTTGGAAAGTTTGGAAAGTTTGCTGCTTCATCCGTTGTGAAGCCATTCTGTTCTGAATTCAATGTGAAGTCCAAAGGAAACGGTTTTAATGATCATTTGAACATTTAGTTCCCTGTAAACTAAAGCTTTCGGACTCCAACGTGTTTTCTTTGTCATTTAGAAATGCCACTAAAAAGTGTAACGACCAGTTTGAACCGATATGGAATGTGGTGTAAACCTGTAGAATCGTCTCCATAGGCTCACGTCTCGACGAGTGCAACTAAACGAAGGAACACGCGTTTCTGGTGGCGTGCTCCCCCTCGCTGTCTGAACTCCAGCGAGTCAAAACATTGCATCTTACAGTAATTGATTTGCCAGTCCGGGCAAAGCAGGCGTGCTATCGCATCTACGAGAACTAAAGGGTTGCAAAAATGCATGTAAGATAGATAGACAGAACATCTCTGACGCTCTATAGGTTCTATGTGAGCGCTATTTGAGCTCGTGTGAGGGTCCTTTAAGGCCTGCAGTATCTACTGGGACCACAGGAGGGGGCTCTGACACCACTCCTGGGGCCCCCGAGTCAAGACTCCGGACGCCAACACCGTTATAGATCTCTGTTTATTAAAATATATCAGGCATCTCTCCAAAAATAAAATTAACACTCCGTCTCCCCGGCCCACGCCACACGTCATCGAAAGCGCCCCGTCCTGCTGAAACGATAGGTGGGGTGGAAATCGGTGGCATCCCGAAACCGGATGGTCCCTGGAAGAGCTACAAAAAACGCGAAGCCGTTTCCCCAAAGCGAGCGCAAAAAGAGGTGAAGGCAAAATGTCAACGGGCTGCTGTGGGAAAGTGACGTGGTGCTACTGACACACGCCAACCCCCCCCCCCCCCCCCCCCCCCCCCCCCCCCCCCCCCCTCAGTCCTGGACACAGTCCACTTGGTTTCCGTGCACCCAGTAGCAGATCTGAGCAAACTTCAGCGGGGTGATGCGAACGGCCACGTTGTAGTCCCGGTTCTCCCCGTCTATCTCCAGCCACTGGTGCCCGGAGAAGACGCCTATCACCTTCCTCTCCCAGCGCTCCAAGCTGTCGTCCCACACCCTCCCGTACACCCCCGAGCCGCTGGCCCCCGGCCGGGCGTCGCAGTGCTGGTAGATCAGGTCGCTGGACTCCTCCTCCACGGGACAGAACCTGTAGACCAGCTCCCGGACCGGTCGCTGTCGAACCCCGAGAAGTGGATCCGCTTGCCCGCCAGGTCGTCGGAGGAGGGGGCCACGGAGAGGCGCATGAAGGGCCGCCTGTGAGGCCAGCGCAGCTCCAGCAGGGCGTAGTCGAAGTCCATGCTGGCCTCCTGCGGGCCCTGGATCCAGCCCTTCGGCACGCGGGTGCGCTTCACCCTCACCCAGCGGACCAGGGGCTTCTTGCCCGAAGCCAGGCCGCCTTTGGTGTCGTTGATGGACGGCGGGATCAGGAAGCCCACCCTGAGCTTGCGCGCCCCCTTCACGTAGTCCCTGCCATCGTGCACGCAGTGGGCGGCGGTGAGGACGTGCCGCTGGGACACCAGGACGCCGGTGCAGCCTGTGGAGATCCTCACGGCCGTGGAGAAGGGGTAGTCCAACAGGAAGTTGTCCCCCTGGATGTTGAAGCGGCCGTCCGCGCCGTAGATCTGCCGCCTCACCCGCCTGGCGGCTTTCTCCTGGGTGCAGGACGGGCCCCGGGGTCCCCCTCCCACGGCTCACCGTCCTCCTCCACCTCCACCGTGGTGAGGGTGCGGGAGCCGTCGGCGTACAGCGTCTCGAAGGCCAGCCTGTCCCGGAGCCGCTCCCTCCGGGCCTCCGGCTCTGCCCGGTGGAAGCAGCTGGCGTTGCAGCGGGTGCTGAAGTCCAGCCGGGTGTGGGCGCTGAAGCGGGAGCGGCCGAGGGGCGTGGCGGCGCGCGGGAGCAGGGTGGGGACGTGGACGGACGGCTGGGGGCGGGGGTGGAGGAGGGACAGGGCGAGGGGGAGGAGGAGGTGGAGGAGCAGGTGAGTCAGGAGGAAGCCCTCACGCGGCGTCATCATGGCGAACACACTGCAAGAGAGGGAGGTTTAGGACAAGAAGAGGGTAGACACCAGTCAAGTCAGACCAAGGGTCTGTTGCATGTTCTCCCCAAGTTAGGCTTAAGTTTCCTTTGGCCTCCCATGGTCTCCATTCAGCATGCTTGGAGACTTTAAATGAGCATGAGAGCCGATGGTGTGTGTGTGTGTGTGTGTCTCCTGTGATGGGCCCCCGCTTTTGTGACACCGTTTGGGCACAAAGGACGTCCAGAACATGAGTGAAATGATCAAAATAACCAACACTTGAGAAGCTGCGCGGGTTCCCACGTGGAGACAGCAGTGGGAAAATGCTGCTCAAACGGCCTCACGAGCTCACAATCTAATCCCTCATAAATCTGGACTCTTTCACAGCTGATTGTTGATAATAAATCACAAGTGCAGTCCGCTCTGCACAAACTGCTTTGATCCGCCGCGGCAGGGCAACAATGGGCCACTTGTTCCTGCAATATAGATTAACAGGAAAATAGGATTTGAATGTGGGGGAAACAAACAGGCATTTCAATATCTGTTTAGCGCAAAACACGCAAATTCCAAAGGGAGAGAGGGTTCAATTAAAGGGGAAGTGGAGCGGCCACGGACATGGCTGTGAAGCCAGAACAAAGCTGAGCGGTCAGCACTCTCAAAGGACAGCGAAGCGCAGTATGTGGACAGAATCTGCACCAGAGAAATCCTGCTTCATCGAGGCGTGGGGGGGGGGGGCTTACAGTAAAAGAATCCTCCCGATCAAATATTTGCTGAGGCTCAGGGGTAAGAAAATGTTTTCCGTCAAACGCCGACTGCTTCGCGGTGCGCGTCGGGGGGGCTTTCGGGGCAGATTAGCCGGGACAAGGAGACACTTGATCCCCCCCCTCTTAAGGCTGCGGACCCCCAGGCACCCGTGGCACGGACGAGCAGGTGCGTGAAGAAAGTGAGAGGAAACAAGTTAAGGCACGGCGGCAAAAAAGAAAAAAAAAAGAAGAGCATTATTCCCTAACAAAGGGCAGGGTGCGGCCTGCTCGCACACCTCGCCGTCCTCTAGGACACTACAAAGCAGCCATAGTCATAAACGGGAGAGCCCCTGTGGGGAAAGAGGACACTTCCTCCCGCATAGACGGGTCCCATACGTGACAGCTGTGGCAGCCACTTCCAGGGGATCCTGACTGGCTAATTGGCTGGTGTAGGGGTGCATTTACCAGGCCGCTGCGGGGCGGATGTCTTGCAACACCGACTGACTCCTCAGACAGAATGTTCCCTCGCTCCTAGACCATAAACCGCAGTCGCTCCGATGGTTTTACAGGCTCGCTGCGATGGGACGATCCCCGGGACATCCCTCGCGCGGGACTGACAGCAGCAATAACGTGGAGGCAGGGCGGTGGGAGGGCTGCGGCAGGCCTCCTGGAGCTCACAGACCACTCTGCTCCATCCCGACAGAGCGAGAGGCGAGGCCCTGGGAGCCTGCAACAGGTCGACTCCACCAGGGTGTACGGGGTGGTGTGATCTGATCTGGTCTGGTCTGGTACACATGTGCAGCGAATGGAGTGCAGCTGCCCCCACCCACCCCCCAATAGGCACGAGGGACCATAGATTGGTACCATAGATGATAGAGATAACTGGCAGAAGTGTTTCCGGTGCCTAACCCCAAACCTAAAGAAAGAAAAGGGTGCACGAGACACCTAAAATTGATCTTCAATTTCATACTTGAATTTGTATTTCGCCTGAATATTAATCACAAATTCCCTGGGGATCAGATTTGAGTTTCCCAGACCTCCCCCCCTCTATCTTTCTACTCCACTGGCATGCAAAGACAGTCCTTTTTATCACTGCAAAGAGCTGTGAATGCTCTCGCTCCGACCCCTCCACCTCACGACTTACCTCCTGGTTAGAGACTGATGGCCCTTGTTCACATCCCATCAGGTAAGTGGAGCCGGATCCCTCCCCAGGTCTGCCTCATCCTCCCCGTGGAGAAGCGAGGCAGCAGGTAGTCGGTCCTCCCGGCCCGTGCGGCGGCTCCAGCCCGGACTGAACCGAAGCTCCAGATGCCGCTGGCTCAGTGGAACCTCCGCGGCACACACTCGCAGCCGCAAATAAAAGTCTCCAGCCGGAGAAATGTGTTTACTCTCCCCGGAGCGTCACGGTCCCGAGGCCACGCCCCCTGCCGGCCCGTCTGTGTGTGCGTGTGTGTGTGTGTGTGTGCGTGCGTGTGTGTGTGTGTGTGTGTGTGTGTGTGTGCGCGTGTGTGTGTGTGCGCGCGCGCGCGTCTAGAGCGGAGAGCCTCATTTGCCTTGGCTTTGTTGAATAACGACAGACACAAGGACGTACAGCGGCCCTAACAACAGATAGATAGATAGATAGATAGATAGATAGATAGATAGATAGATAGATAGATAGATAGATAGATAGATAGATAGATAGATAGATAGATAGATAGATAGATAGATAGATAGATAGATAGATAGATAGATAGATAGATAGATCGATAATATATAATAGATAAATAGATACAGAATGTCCATGTAGAATAGCAAGTAATCATTGCAGGAGTGCAAAATTCAAAATGCATAGGTTCAACAGAATGTGTGATGTGAATCTGTGCAAAGAAGTTCCAGAGCATCTGAATGATGCATACAAGTCCTGCTGAAGTCCTTGACTGCTTGACAGCTCTGCAAGGGGTGTGATAGGTGTATGAAAATGTCAAAAAACTGAAAATGCATCCTGAATATTCCATAGCGTCCACAGTGTGCTAGCACCACAGAATGAGGATAGATACTCCTTTCTAGGTCACCTTTCAGCGAATCCACGATGAGTTACGATAAGATTGACTGCTTTCACAAGCCCCACTTATCACTTGTTGGAAGATATTAGTGACATTCTCTCTCAAGTTGATGCCAGGGCTATGCAAAAGTCAAAATTTCAGAGCTGGCTCGAATTCACATTCACAGATGGAATTTGAGTTGATTTGGCTCCAACCCACAAGATGTTGAACTGGAATTGGAATTGGAGTGGAAAGGAAAGGGGACTAAATTTATTGCCGTTCGAAGAAATTCCCCTCAGTCGCTCAGAATGTACAAAATCTGAAATGCGTTTTAATGAAGCTGAGAGAAAGCACTCTAAGATTCATACAAGATGCAACTTGGATTATATCAGATGCAAATATCGGCACGTTTATTGATGGGGTGAAATCAATTACTGTAAGATGCAATGTTTTGACTCGTGCGCGGCTTTGTTGCCAAGCACTGCACCTGAACAGATCTGACCGCATTTCAATTCCACTTCCCCTCATGCCATTCCAATCGGAAGCGAAATTCACATGTCTCAAACGCTGCAACCCCCGGACAACAGCTGATAGTTTCCACAGCTCCGTGATGGAATATCTCTCCAAACGGGGGGAAAAACAGCTTCATACGGTGGCTAAGCAAACAGACCACCTCTGCCTGGGCTCGCTTGACATTTCCAGACGGAGCGGAGCACAAGTTCGTCCCCTTATTTTTAGAAAACCGTCACACCGGAGAACTTTGACCTGACTCCTCAGTCAAGTTCCAAGTCCAAGGCTGCGATGAAAGACAAGCGTGAGAGCGATCCGCGCTCTGAACCGCCACACCGTTCGGATTAAAGTCTTGATCGAGGGCAGCATTTTCGGCTCAGCCCTGACTTAAAGATTTTGCATGTAATGAGGGGGGGGGGGGGGGGGGGGGGGGGGGGGACTCGACGACTCGGCCACAGATCATAAGCGTTCTTCTTTATACGAGGCATTTGGCGGTTTCATAGACGGCCTACGGCAACGCCCGAGCAAGAGAAGTCTTGTCTCTGGCACGGCTGCAGCCTCATTAGCATCTGTGCCAAGAGGCATGATAGACAGAGGTGCAGGCTGACTCCTGTAGCTGGGAGACGGCGGCTGGCAGGCCCCGGGGCTGCCGGGACACGCTGGCGGCGCTGCCCGACCTTGATCTCCAAGAGGTCTCTCGTTCCCCGCCCGGGCTCCCCGTCAACCTGTGGAATCTGGGAAGCTGTGCGACGCGACGCTCCCACGAGCTCCTCGGGAAGCTCCGGGGGTGCCGGGACAGAGCTCCCAGTCACGGCGACGGCGCGTCCAGGAATGCCGAGGAATCTCCCGACAGGGACACAAGTCCAGCTCGGCAGCACAATGCGCCCGCTGTTTGTCCTCGGAGCAAACGTCGGCCCCAGAGGGAGCACCTTCCCAACCTGCTCTTCCTCTGCAGGGCAGAGGTGTTGACGGACGGCGTGCAAGGAATAGTCCCTCCGAAATACGGAGGGAAGTTTTTGCGGATGGACGGGAAGCAGGGTAGCAGGCGGAGGGCCAGAGAGGTGCAAATGTGTAACTCTGTACGCACGCTGCGTGTAATGATGGTATCAGTCTGTCTCTCCGCCGCACAGAGCGAGCACAAGAGATCTCCTTTGTCAGTGTGTGTGTGCGTGTGTGTGTGTGCGTGCGTGCGTGTTTGGTTTTGAACAACTTGGCCTCTGTTTCTTTTAGGATTCCTGTCTTTCCGTCCTCCGCTTTGCACCCTTCCTCATGAGAGGTCCTGCTCGTAAAGCTGTGAAACTGCACGGGCCAAGGGACAGTTACGAGAGGGGTGAGCGGACATTTGCACTTTTTGGATGTCTCGCCCAGAAAATGATGAGCAGGTCAGTGCCGCCTGCATCTGAGCTGCAAGTCCGACGCGAGAGCCAGCAGCCGGTTAAGCCGACCCAGCGTAGCCCAGGGCATGATGACTAGAGACGGGATGAAAAGTCCTTCTGCAAGTCCCTCTATGAGCACTATCACACGTCACCAGCTAGCTTAATCACCTCTGCTTGATCTACATAAAGATCTACGTGCGAAAACCAAATTCGGGACTTTTGACACCTGAGGTTTGTGGACAGCGAGCGCCGACCAGGTAAAATGTGCTGTGCAGTGGCCTTCATATGCAGACCAGCTGTTTCCCCGCCGCCACTCGTTAAGCAAATCCAAACACCTCCCCTGCAAGAGAGCAAATAACTCAACTTTCCAATATGCGAAACACACCTTGGATCCATTACCGGTGCGATGGAAGTGCTGAAAAGGTTACGTCTCTTTGTTTTTAATTTTCCTCCCACTCCTGATCCGTTTCTCACTCGCGAGTCAAATGTCGTGTCTGACTCCTGCCAACCGAAGGAAACAAAAGTCTGTATTTTCAGGAGAACGATGCCAACGCTTGCTCATCGTGCATGGTGTTTCACTACGTTCCACCGGCCCGTGCGAGCCGATGTCTGCCGCAGTTTGTTTTAAAACTGAACCTTTCTGGATCCAGTGTCCCACCTGTCTCCCGTCCGTCGTACGCCGCATTAGTGGCCTCCTGTCTAACACGTGTTTTAAGGCCCTTCCACGGTTCAGATTGCATTTAATTTGACAGCTTAAAGGAAAAGGCGGCCCTAAAACTGTTCAAAACAGCTGCCGGCGATATATCTTTCGTTTCCGAAAACCATTTGTTCTGGCCCGGCGGTGCTCAGTCAATGGTTCGGGCCTTACCTGCTCCTTCTTGTCAGGGCTCTGCGGACCCCCCGCTCGCTTCGGCCCGCCAGAGAGTTGCGAACGCGCTCGCGGAGGACACTTTTTGGACAGTAAAGGCGCCTGACGTGCACGTCTCGGAGGGTCGTGCCACTGAAAGGAGGGAGAGAGCGGGGCGGCGGGGAGAGAGCCTGTCGACCCTCAGATGAAAGAGAATTCCTGGACTGAGACTTGACCCTGTGACACCGACATACTCCTGCTTCTGTGTCTCGGTGGGACGGTCATTTCAACCGTCTGCTCCATGGACGGGCCAGAACTGCACATTTTCTCATTTGTGTGCATTGAATATAGGACACTCGCCGCCTCCAGGGTGACTCCACTTGTTTTTCGGTGCTGTGAGGCAACTTACAAGGAATTCTAAAGTTACGGAAAAGCTGCCACATACTTTTCTGCCAGCATCAAGGATGGATATCCAAAAGCTGTATTTTTCCACGCCTCCATGTCTTTTGACACGGAGGTCCTGAAGGTCACTGACCCCAACACCCTCCCCCTAATTCTCCCAGCCACTCTCCCTGACCCGCACTGACACTCTCACACTTTCCAGGACGATTCATTTACGAAAACGGTTGTGACCCGTTGTGCTCGGGTTTTCTTTGCAATTGCTCGCTGTTTGCGCAGGATTCCGATGTATGTCGCGGCTGGTAGGTGTCGGGGGGCTGAGCTCGTCGGGCCTGGAGGATTCCAGATGAGTGAGTTCACGCTGGGTTTGCGCGAGCGTGAGCGCACATACCTCAAATTTCCACGGAGATGGAGTGCAGCTGGGCGCAAGTCAAAACCTGCTAAAGTTTGGGGAAATTAGCCGGAGTCGCAGACGCTTTTTGATATCGAGGCCGAGGGCGAGCGAGCGCACTCCCTCTGCCCAACACGGTGGGCCCAGGGATCGGGGCCCAGTGTGATCGTTCAGCTGACGCGCTGCGAGGGCCCCCTCTGCGTTTTCTGTAAGCAAATGGGGATTTATTAACCCCGGATCACAGGGTTTCCTCCGGACTCTTTAATCTGATAATTGGCTCCGGAATCAAACACAACGTCTGGGCCCTGAGACGGTAGAGTGAAACTCCGACAACGACCCTGCGGGCGCGGACCAGCCCCTGTCGTCACTTGGGAACCACAGAAACCGGAGCCTTTTTTTAGAGGCCCTTTTTTTTTTCTTTTCCGAACCGGGACTGTGAAGACGGAGAATGTCCCCTTTCTCCTCTCTCCACTGTGCCGGACTGTTTTTATGTTCCCTCCCATCCTCCCGTCTTTTTTTTTTTTCCGTCCGGATATATTTATTGCAGCCACAGCCGGGCCCTTTTCATCCCTCGGCCCTCCCATCCCATCTGTCCGTCCTCTGTCCGTCCCCGTCGGCGGGTCAAAACACAGCGAGCGGACATTTTCCACATTTCAGTCCACGTGGTGTTGCGTTACTTTGACACAAGAGCCCCATCCGTTCCGGGAATTACCTTTTCAGGCCTTGTTTTATCTCCCTCCCCGCTAAGTATCTAACCCATGTGTCGAGCAGATACCCCTCCCGCCGTTGGACCCCGGTCCTCCTGCAGGGCCTTGTGGGTACGTGCCTCTTCCCTCGGCATGATGTCATTTCAGTTTGGCTGCACGGGCTGTGAGAGGAAAGGAGGAGAAAAAAAAAGAGAGGAGAAAAAAAAAAAAACACACACTTAGCAGAAAACAGGAGGGAGGAATGCGAGCCGACTGCGATGAAATCCATCAGGAGGGAGGCGGAGGGAGCGTCTCCTCGTATCTGTAACCAGTCCGGGCAGATTGGAGGGTGTAGCGGGAGGGAGTCTGACTGGAAGCCATCCCAAATGGTATCCTGTCACTCAGGGCTCCGGTCTTCCATAACAACCCGAAAACATCTCCCTGGACTGGATGCGGGGAAAAGAGAGACACAGGCATCCGTTTGCTCGATCCTATGATATGGTTACAACGGGAGTTATGGCCTCAGCGGGCAAAATAAATCCTATTATCACCATAAAAGTCGCTTCTCAGATTGTTGCCTGACAGCCGCTTTCTGTCCAGGGACGTCGGCCACAGAGATGTCGATAAGATAACTGCACCTAAAACATCGCCTCTGGCCGAGGAAAAACGTGTCAATAGCCGTGAAATACTACGTAATCTGAACCAGATACGACCGAAAACTGACGATCTGTGGCTCTGTTTTTAATTTCTTTTTCGGTCCTGTTGCGCTACTCGGCAACCCGGTCGAGAAATGAACAGAATGTCTGAAAAAAATGTCTTCCCCCCGCGGCCTCCCAGCGCGAAGGAGGTCGGCGCCGGAACATCTGACGGGAGCTCGGGCACAACCCGAGGATATCTGGGCAACCTTAACCGATACCGGAGGGGGGAGAAATCAGCCCGGGAGATGCAGGAGATCTTGTGAAACGTGTGAGTTGGTTCGGCGAGCACAGATTGGACACGGGGGTGTCTCTGCATCCGTGGTCAGCGGTGACACCGGAGTGAGCCAGTGTGCAGCCAGGGGAAGCTGGGGGCAGAGCCGTCGCCATCCGTCGCTGCGATGCGGTCTGGACGCGGGGGACCCGCCGGCGGAGGCTCTGATGCACACACAGCGGGGGCCGCGTGAGCTGTTTCCGAGGGGGAGGCCCAGACAAAAGCCATTCAGGGCATTCGTGCGGGGGAACAGATCCGACTCGGCAAACAGACCCAAATATTTACAGCCCGCGAGTGAACATTCCCGCTGACACCCGTCTGCAGGCGTCTGCTCCCGGTGCCCAGACATGGGGACGGTTTCACCGATGACTTGCTACTGGAAAGGTGCTCCTGCCTCCCACCTGCGCGTCCCCGGCTGACCTTATACAACATGTGTCTGCCGGCACTGGAAAGCTCCCTCCTTCCAGTGAGCAAACTTATTCCAGGTGTATTTCGCAAAATCCATTGAGGAGCTCAGACTAGACCGCCAGATATGCAGTGTTCGACGGCGGAGTAATTCCACGGCTTCAGTGAATGGATGTCGAGCTCCACGCTCGTTTATCAAATGAGCGGAGAGAGAGTTTTTTTTCAGTGGGAATAGCGGATTCCTCCATCGATTGGTTTCACACGGGGGCAGAATAAAAAGCCCAGGGTGACTGCTCAGCGGTGAATGTGTTGACTCTGACTGTCCTCTTGCAGCTAGAGGACACCATTAATAACCGCTCACAGACGCATCTCAGATAGAGCTAAGTCCAATATTTACTCTGGCCTCGGTGCCGGTCTGGCCTATACCAGGCGCTGAGTAAAGAATATTTGTCTCCTTAGCTCGTCCTGGCTGCTCCACTCCCTGCATGCTGCTTGGGGCTGAGCCAACACTTTCCGGAGCATGCTAGCTCAAGTAGCAGTAGCGAGATGACTTTATACCAGACTGCATCCCCAGTATCTAAATATTAGATGTAGGCTCCTCTTAAACTACTGTCTTGCTTTGCACCCCGAAAATATCTGTTTTGAAACTCGTACTGCCTCACAGGGAGCAGCTCTGTAATCCATGACCCAGCGGCTGAGGGGTCACCTGCGTCCCGGAATGGAGCTGTCTGGAGAGGGGTGCTCTGGAATGGAACCTTCTGGAACCCTCTGGAATGTTATCGCCAGCGTCCTCTGCACCACAGGACTCACACAAAGCGGTCGCCCAGGTAACAAAGGAGCCTTGATAACACTGTGAGGTCTGCTCACTTCCAGGACTGGAATCCAGCCATTCTTTTCTCTGTGTGCGTGTGTGTGTGTATGTGTGTGTGTGCGTGTGCGTGTGTGTGTGCTTACACCAGCTGCTGAACACAACAGCAATAGCGCCCTGGAAGCCAGCAGCCATGGCGTAATATTGCGTGTTTACCTTTAATAAACGATGGCTTTGACGCAGAACCAGAGTAGTATGATCTGAATTCATGTAAGACTGTGCTGAGATTGCTGATGTAATCTGGTTCAAATGAAAAGCGATGCAGCATTTTGTGATTCACGTCGGTTAAATGGGAACAACCAACAGCACACTGTCCGATATAATCAAATCTTACACAGCTTAGCGGAAACTGTCGACATAGTTGGATTACCCCAATCTAATCTGTCATTGTTTTCAGTGCAGGACAGCAACTTGACTTGAAGATAATTGTGAGTCCATTGTGATCCATCTCAGGGGCTGACACAGGTGGGCCTCGGCCTCTGTGCCCAACATGAGGTGAGTGGGGGGGGGGGGGGGGGGGGGGGCAGGAGACGCAGCCCAGACAGAAGCAGAGCCGTGTCACAGCTGGGCCTCCTCCCTCTGCAGCTGCCGGGCCTCGCAGCCATGCAGTGTTCATTTTGGTGACATGCCTCCCGCTTCCTCCGCGCGACACAAAACAACTTGTGTGTCAATAAAAGATGAACGAGGCCGTGCTGCTCAGCCTGACACGCGCCGCCAGCAGAGCAAATGAAGGGTTCCAAAGGAGCTGCACGATTAGGGGGACGCTTGGGAGCTGTTATTCCATTCCCCTCAGTGAAATTGAGGCACTTTTCCACCTCTCGCCTCTCTGCCCCAGATATCTGCAGTGAGGCCTTCTCCGTTTCCTCCTTCGTCTTTGTAACTGTTTTAATTCGGGCCGGAGCGGTGCAAGTGAATGAGAGGCCGAGCGAGCCAAACTGCTGCAGTGGGAGGTTTTCATGGCTGTGAAAAAAAAAGAATAAAAACAAGAAACGAGAGGAGGGAGAACGTGGCTTCTCTCCTTGCATTCTTTCCCTCAGCAGGAATTCACTGAGGTTTGGCCGTGCGCTTCTCGCCGGAGCCTTTTTCGATTGGCCTGAGAACAACAAGAGCCGGCTCGCTTCGAGCAGGGAAACATCGGCTGGGGCTTCGGAGTTTAGTCCTGCAATAACAGTGCGTGTCACAGAGAAACAAAGCCCCCCCCCCCGCTCTCACTGTCCGAAAACAGACCCCTGGGAGCCGCCGAGCTCATTTTCCTGAGAATAATACCCACTATGCTGATCAGCAAAAAGCCCGGGTTCGGGGTTTTGTCCCCATGACTGATTCCCTTTTCAGCTACGGACAGATTGATTCAGCAACGGCGCTCGTAATTGGATTTGAGCGCGGCACATCGTGCGCTCTGGGCTCGGCCGGAGCGTATTGTTTTCGACCAGCATTGATCCACAGGCCTGAGACAGCACAGGGCTTCGCCGCTCCCGAAGACACATCGAGGCAGCGGCGAAGCCTTCCAAGTGACAACTGTCTAATTACAGTCCCGCTTTGAGGGCGATCCCACAGCTGGGGGAACAAAGGGCCCGGAGGATGTGAGCGCCCGAGAAGTCTGGATAATCACAAAAGCTCCGCAAACACATGTCTGTTTATAATAAGCAGCCGAGTCCAAAACAGCCCGTGCAGAGCCAAGGAAAACTTCGAGGGGGAAAGACAGCAACTGTGTCGGACACCGGAGGAAGAAAGAGACGTCTCGTACTGGGAAAAACCTTTTAAAACACCTCATAAATGCCTCGGCGTCCTCACCTGCTCTGGATTTCTTGACTCGGGCGATGCCGAGTGGAAGCTTATTTTACCACAGTCCCAGTGTGCCTGCGCTGTCTCTCTCCCCTCTCGCTCATTACCCCGCGTCGGGGGAGATGATGATTGTGTAACCCCGATTAAGGTTTAACAGCCTGTGATAATCATTTTAGACACACGGCGATCCGCTGCATCTGACACCGCTCACGGACCGTCCTGGCCTTTTCCCCGGAGCACGCGAGGCAGCACAAAAGCCGGAGCAGGCAGTGGGACGGGTGACAACAGTCTGTAATTACTCTCTCCCTCTCTCTCACACACACACACACACACACACACACACACACACACACGCAGACACACAGAAAGCAGCCGAGGCGGCCAAAGCCTGATCTCAGTACAGACGGGGCCGGGCTGCAGCTGTGTGTCCTGACGTTCAACTCCCCTCCAGATCCAGATTAGTAACAGCATCAGCCAACCAGGACCCGCTCCCACCGCTCCCACTGACAATGAGACATGAGCGCACTGCGCCCCGCGCTCTCTTATCTCCCCGACCAAGTGTGAGCTCAGTGTCGTCAGTCCCTGACCCTCCGCCGACCCAGGCCGCGGTGGCCGTACTTTTGTCGAAACCCGGCCGAAACGAGTGATTCTGGAGCTGTAACCGTGAAAGCGCAGTGATGGGAGGAACTCTCAACGCTGGCAATGGCGTGTCGTCCACGCGGTTATTTTGACAGACCTGGCACAGGAGAAGAAAAGAAAGCATGATACGCAGGTGGTCTTCTAGCCCAGGTTTACCTCTTTAGGATATTCCCTCATGCCGTTTGCCACGCTGAGTTTGGTCCCGGCCTAGTCCTTCTCAGAGTTAACACCGGTTAGGGGCTGAATTGTCATCAGCTGAAGATGTTTGTCATGAGTCGAGCCAGATGAGCCGGAGCACGCTGATTGGAGGAAAACCACATGATACGGTAGGACCGCAGAACTTTAATGAGCTGCACTCGACTTGCAGCTCGAGCACGAGTCGGCGAGTTTTTGGGGGAATTTTTGTTTTGTTTCCAGGAAATGACGCGCTGACATTTTAAAAAAAAGCCTTTAATGGGCCAGAACCTGCCGCGGATGTGACACACGCTGTAGAGCTAGATCGGCCAGGATCAGATAGGAAGCATTTCACAATTAAGATCGTGCGCTGGATTCCAAAACGCTCACACTCGGGTACGGTTACAGGCTCGACAGACGTGACGGTCTCAGGACTGGCCTGAAGAAGGTGTCCCGGATGTGGGAAACACACTGGCCTCCACTGAAAAACGGTGCCTCCTTTAATTCAAACCGTGCAGGTTTCATTGTCCGCGTTGCCTGACACATTGTCTCGGCTGTTACGTCTCCTCTGGCTGCATTCGTGCATACGATATGCGTTGCCGTCGCAGATGGTGCTGCTGAATTATGGGCCTGTGACTTGGCGGAGCAGAGTGAGCGGGGGTCAGTGTGAAAAGAGGCCGGACCACCAGCAGCTCCACAGCAGAGCCATTGTTAACGGTAAATGGATTCTGATCTTACACTGTGCTTCTCTAGTATACTTTGACCACACTGCTACAGAGAAATAGATAGATAGATAGATAGATAGTTAGATAGAGATAGATAGATAGATAGATAGATAGATAGATAGATAGTTAGATAGAGATAGTTAGATAGAGATAGTTAGATAGAGATAGTTAGATAGAGATAGTTAGATAGAGATAGTTAGATAGAGATAGTTAGATAGATAGATAGATAGATAGATAGATAGATAGATAGATAGATAGATAGATAGATAGATAGATAGATAGATAGATAGATAGATAGATAGATAGATAGATAGATAGATAGATAGATAGATAGACAGACAGACAGACAGACAGACAGACAGACAGACAGACAGACAGACAGACAGACAGACAGACAGACAGACAGACAGACAGACAGACAGACAGACAGACAGACAGACAGACAGACAGACAGACAGACAGACAGACAGACAGACAGACAGACAGACAGACAGATAGATAGATAGATAGATAGATAGATAGATAGATAGATAGATAGATAGATAGATAGATAGATAGATAGATAGATAGATAGATAGATAGATAGATAGATAGATAGATAGATAGATAGATAGATAGATGACTGAAACTGCAACATATCCAGGACAAATCCTGCACTGAGGAAGAGCTGTCAGTAGGTCTCATAATATTATGACTTTTTAACACTTTTTCCAATGCAGAGCAAAAACAGAAGGGCTCCAAACATCATTGCCCTGAGCATGAAATTGTATCATGAACACAGGAATGTGAACCCTTTTCCAGCACATTTGCGTCGCTTTTTCTCTGCTTTATTTCCTCCTGTGATGGGTGTTTTAGAGGTACTCATTCTTGTCACGAATGCAAAATATAATAATGGCTTGATTTAACGAGATAACCATCCGCACATTAGCTGCTTGTGAACAGTTGCAGCTCCCAGTGTAAACTTCAACATCCTCGGGTTACGTGTGTTCCAGTAGTGGGGCAGATTAGCCAGCCCTTTCCCATCTAAATCATATCTTTCCCTTCCTGCATATAAAACAAAAATATGGAAACAGTGAGTCAGTTAAGGCACCACGAACAGCGTGAACCTGCTGGCCATTAATCAGAGAGCTGACAGCTCCATAACAATGGACTCCTCCTGACCTCTCCTTGTTGCTGCTCTCAGCACCAGCGCGCGTCGGGCTGAGCCCGCAGGCTGGCAAGCGGGTGCTGCCGCGGGGGGAGGGGGGGGGCGCTGTTTCAACCCAAAACAGGCACGGAAACAAATAGCAGTCGGCTCAAGCTGCATGTCGGGCTGTCGCGGATCACATCTGGCAGCCTGGGTTGTAATTACTGTGTGCAGGGACGCAGGGAAACGCACCCTTCCGACAAGAGACGAGGAGGAGGAGGAGGAGGAGGAGGAGGAGGAGGAGGAGGAGGGAGAGGCGGCGGATGAAAAGGCTCGATGAATGAGATGGAAATAAACAAGACCCAAACAAGGTGAAGGCGTGCAAGAGCAGCGGAGGAGGTGGTGGCGGCACTGCTGTTGATTTCCTGTGGTTTCCGAGCTATGCCGTTCCTTCTCCCAGTCACTCAGACGCCATGTGACGGACAGATGGAGCTTTGAGTTGTGACTTTCTGTTGCTTTCTTTCCTTGGGGGAGGCGGGGGGGGACCCCCAGTCTGCGCTGCTCCTCAGGTGCAGGCTGCAGGCCTCTCCTCCGAGATCCTCCTCTCTCCCGGGGGACCAGCAGCTGACTGGCTGCCGGACGGGTAAAGGAGGGCGAGGCGCTGCAGTTCCCTGTCAGTTTGTTGCATGTGAGTTGTTGAAAGTATAGCTAAGACGCCTGTAGGGGAGAGCTGCCATCTTCTTTGAATCCCCCCTCTCCTGAGCTTGTGATGGTCAGAGAGCTCAGGATTGTGCTCTGAGTGTTCTGCGGTTTGCTCTCGGGCCATTTCGCTTGTAATGCTGGCCTTGACTCTCTCAGGCATGTTACTGTTTCAGCTTGCCGATAAGTTCCTTTTGGGTTATCATAACTTTCCGACTCTTTGGATCTGTCATCTTGGTTGCGTTACTCACTTACACAGCACCGCAGTGACCGAGCATGATACAGAGAACAGTGCAAAGTTGAGAGGATTTGACACCCAACTTTGTTTTAATGTGGTGGTTAGCAGATTTTCTCAGCAGGCCTCTCCTCCGCACCATTTTCTCATTCCTGTCTTTGTGAGACCGGCACAAAGGGACACTGGACCTTCTCCACCCCCGTCTCTTTATTCGTCCCCCAAGTTCAGGTTTCCTCACCCTGTCCTTTTGGCTGTAACGCTGGGAAACTCCAAGCTCTATCCAGCGATGTCATTTAAAGCCTAGCAGGGTAGAAAGTTAGAATTCAGCGCTTCTCTCTGCGGCCTCTCTGCGGCCTGAGCAGCTCCCAGCTCTCCATCATCCGATACTCTCTCTGCCGAGCTGCAAGCCGTGTCAGGTTCAACTGGGTCAAGGCGTGAAGAGGCAGAAACACTGTTACTGGGCACAGAGACAGTGTACACAAGGCGAAGCCTCCGTCGGCCTGGGTGTGAACGCATATCAGTCATTTCTGGGTGTACACAGGGACGCAGAGGCTGCGGCATGTGCAACATATTTGCTGCGGCCCACATGGTAAATGGCGCGTGGGAGCGAGGCCAGGTATCTTAATCCCCATCACCCTTGGGATTCCTCACCAAGAGATCCCATTAGCGAGGATAAAAGCTGTAATGTAGTCCGGAGAGGCTCTGTGGACTGGTGGTGCTGCAACCCCCACAGGCCAGCACTGACCTCCACCTGATCCCTCACTAACTGGAATTACAGCCTGAGCTCCAGCAAGGCAGTGTAGAAGAGCAATGAAGTGTAAAGCATTTTGATGTCTTAATGAACAATGTACACACAGCAACAAATTCAATAAAGGGCGCCTATAAATCTGAATAGAGCAGGCCTTGCTCTGCACTTGAGAGGAGGGATTTTAACACTCAGAAGCACTTCAGAACAATAAAGCTCGGAGTCGGGGCTCAAGGAGCCGATAGTTTTCTTGAGCTGAACTACTCCTGAGTTTTCTTGAGTGAACTTGAGCTGCAGTGTTTGTCGAAAATGCGCGCTCGCGTGTGATAAGAGCAGGGTATGAGGGGAGGAAATGTGTCTACATTCTTCCGAGACATACAGCACGTAGCCCTGGGTCAGCATCTGGTGTCACTGAGCAATAATCACACATGACGGGAACACGTGAAATAATTCAACGACCGGATCCCGGAAAAACTGATTCACTTCAATGCTGCCTGGAGAGCAATCAGAGCGGGTGTCGGAGCGTAAAAATGTAGACACCGGCCACACCTGAAGATGTGCCGCGTCCTTCATCCTCAACCAAAACACTAGAGCAAAGAAGAAGATGCCCAAGATGGAGCAGATGTCACCAGTTACTGATCGGTTCTCTCCACTGCCAAAATACAAATTACTATAGAGCTATTGAAATCAATATGAGAGGCCAGCAACCCAGAGGCTTTCAGCAGGAAGGGGCTGATTACACAAAAACATGATTGCTATAATACGTAGATTCAGCTTTCAGCTCCAAGTTGTTGTATCACACAGATAAACAAACAAAACAGCACTGTAATCTCTGCTGGAGCGTGTGTAATCTCTGCTGGAACACATTCATCACATTTTGGCCTTAGATCTGTGTGTAATTACTTCCCCCTGCTCTGCGTCATAGTTTATTCTGTGCGTTTCACTTTAAGTGAAACTTGAGGGAGAGTTAGCTCGGCAGCCGGTGCCCTCGAGAGACCACTCGTTCTAAACAAACACAGGAGACAGGCTCTCCAGAGCCAGGACATCACATCACAGAAAAACTCATTTTTCACGGAGGAATGTTTTCTTTAAAAAAGAAAACAAGAGAAAAACAAAGCGCACATTGTAAGGAACCCAGGACGGAGCTCTTACTTTGATCCACACAAGCCCTACAGAGCAGTACAGGTTTAAGGGAGTACAGCTCCACTGATCGAGATTCCAGGATTCATATTTACCATACAGTATACACAGGCAGGGTGCACCTGCTCATGCTACATGCTACTCATGTAAATGCTACTCATTTAGACACGTAGACATGGTCAAGTACCCCTGTTGAAGTTCACATTGAGCCTCAGAATGGGAACAAATGGGGATTGACATGACTTTGAAAGAGGAATGCTCGGTCTGAGTGTTACAGAAACTGCCGATCTATTCAACAAGCCACTGTGTCACTGAAATATGTAATTTAAAAATGGGAATATGCACAAACACTGTGCCAGATGTGCAGATATGTAATGTGCAAGGCAGTCTGTCTGTCTCGGGTTTGTCGAAGCTGGAAAACATATGGTTTGGTCCACTTCCTGCTCAGAGAAGTCAACAGAGGACTCCGATTTCAGTAGAGCTTCCAGCCCCCTCAGCAGTGATATTGAGAAACATTTGGATGTCCATCTTGTCAATAAGCCCTGGATGTTTCTCCCCATCTGTCTCCATCAGGGCCGATGCTGCTGTCAGACCTGAGACACATCTGCCAGAGTCGAACCTTGAACAAAGCTCGGAGCTACAGACACACTCGCACCTGGTCAGAGGTCCCCATCTGCAGCCCTCCCAGTTCATGGAAACAAAGACGCGTAAAGCAGTGTCGTTTCCCCAATTAGGGGTAGAAACGATGTCTGGAGATGAGGAGAGACAGCGGCAGCTTCTGGAGTCAGCATGAAAGCTGCTCATTTGCGAACTCCCTGCTGGGTTAATTCAACCCCTGCATGAGTGTGTATGTTTTCACACTGGCCCACTGAACTCGTTCATTTCGTGCCACTGGAGGAGTTCTTAGTGTGGACAAATAGACTCGAAGGAATGCACACATGATAATGCGCATGTGGAGACGTGACCCCGCCATCGCACTCTGGCATGAATACTGAATGAAGGAGCTTCTCCTGGATGATTCTCTGTTTTCGCTCCTGAAGCCGGATTCCTGTAAGATCACAGGGAGTCAGGAGTTGGCGGTATTTGTGGCTACATTCAATTATAACTACTCGCCCTGGTGTGTGTGTGTTCACAGATGGTTTTAATAGCCCAGCATAAAAAGGGATGAAGGGGGCTAAAAGGCGTAAGAGAAAACAGCACATATATCACAGCCCCCCGTTGACTCTACTACTGCAGCGCAATCCATCACACTGAAAGCCTCGACACGTTTACACAGACTGGACTGGAGGCAAGATTCAGGCCCTAAACGGCATACATATGATCTGAACATTTTTAATTTTTCCATTTTTTTTTGTTTTTCCACTGTTGTATCCACCGACTGGTTTCCATTTGTCTCTTTGCTGCATGAAAATCCAATACACATTACGCAGGGTTCATACATATCATCCAAGGTCAAAATTCGAGCTCTTTTCCAACACTTAATGTGACCGTTTCAAAGCCTTTCCAACACCTTATACTGATCCAAGTCCTGCAGAGCGGTGTAGTTTTACTCCATGCTCCCTGATCATACACAAAGTGTAGTGTGTTTAATAGATCGGTATTCAAGGATCCAAAGGCTCATTATCGCACACATAGGTCATATATGTCATTAAATATGAAGTTAAAATCCAAGTGAGGGATGATATATCAAATACACATGCAGACATTAAAAGATATTACTTTTTTCTTACATTCAAAGAGATGGAAAAACTAGAAACAACCCATGAGAGGAAGAATGACAAATTCAGCTATTAAATCTTAGATTAAGGGCACACAGTGCTGGTCACCCCACAGTAAGAAAGTCTCAGGTTCAATTCCTAGTTTGAGGTTCTTTCCGTGTCGAGTTTGCATGTTCTCCCCACGAGAGCATGGACTTTCTCCAGCTACTACGGTTTCCTCCCACTGTCCAGAAATATGCATGTTTAGGTCAACTGGAGACGAGTTGTGAGAGGAGTGAGTGAATGATGTGTGCCATCCCCCTATGTGAGTTGGAGACTCCCGCAGATCACCAGTGGGTATGAAGCTGGGAAAATGATGGCTGGAGCGGAAAGGAGGGGAAACAGCCAAAAAGATGTAAATTCATTCCTAAAGCCTGTAAAACGTGTGCTCACTCCCTGACTTTGCATTCCGTATCCTGTTAACTCTCAGTCAGTGCAGCACAGGAAGGTGCAGCAGCTGAGTGGCTGCACCACAGCCGACCACAACACACCCAGAAGACTGGCTGCACACGTGCCCTGAGCCAGGCCCACCGCACAAAGCAATTCATCCTGCCTCAGCTCTCACCGTGGAGCACTTAAGTAGCAGAGACTTGAGCAGAAAGCCTCCCTGGGCTCTCATTTAAACGCCACTGATCACCTCCAGGGGTCAGCCGGCCGCTGCTGTTTACGCTCCACTCCCCGCTAAACTCTGCCAGACCCCAACAACAAGATAAGAGCGAGGAGAAAGCGGGTGGTGGGGTGACAAGCTGTTTCGACACAATAACACATTTGGAAGTGCAGTAGGGCCCGTGTTGAGAAAGATGTGGGTTGACCGCACTTTTCCAAAGGTACGCTGCCAGTGTCAACTGGAAACCTGGACTTCTTGCAGCTACACGTCAGGAGCAGATTCCTGAGGCAGAAGGGGAAGAGAGCTGCCGAAAATCGGCTCAACAGAAAGTTGTGACCCAGTTAAAACAACAGACAGATCTCCTCAACTGGTGGCAAAGTCCCCAGGCTTCATTTATTACCCAACTGTCAGCACGTGCACTCTGCTCGAGCCAAGTTCTGCAGCTTCTCAATGTGCTATGTGAGACAAGTGCAGAGCAGTAGTTCACCCTCTATACTTTTTGTGCCACGCCACACTGTATTCTTTCTGTGCATAAGCCACTGCCAAAACACAAGCGTGTGCTTCCATCTGGCCCAGCCGCCCATGGAAACCTGTCCTCAGTGAGAACACAGTGGAACACAGCCATCTAGAGGTGGAACAGCTAAACTGCATGGAGCCTGACCACCCATCTATCCATCCATCCATCATCTTAAGGGTTTGTACTTCAGAAGTGTCACAGGGGCCTGCTGGAGCCTATCCCAGCACACAACAGGCAGAGAAAACCCATGCACATGCACAAAGAACATTTAAACTCCTCAGTGAAAGGTCCTCAGTCCAACCAGGGGTCAAACCGGGGTCCTTTTAGCTATGAGGCAACAGTGCTGACCACTCATATGCCATATCATTAATCACTGGGGTGGCAGATCCATTAGGTCTAAGTGAAAGCAAATCTGGAAAGATTTACGGACAGTGGAAATGAAGTGGGGGCAGGGGTCATTTTCAGCATTTGCGATGAGACAGTGAGGTTCTTAATCATGAGTTGACTGGAAGATGTGGTAGGCCTGACATCAAAGTCGCGCCAACGGTTTGGAGGCAATGCGGTGCATTCCATAGAACAACATCAGAGAAGTGAAATCAGGGCAGGGGAGGCCGATAAAAACCTGCAGCGAAAACTGACACAACTACAGCCGAGCAAGCTGCGGGGAAGCTCGTTTAAAATGTCACCGCGAAAGAGTAATTCAACAGTACTTCTGCTGCGTGTGCAGCGTTTTCTCTTCCTGTATCATAGACAGCTGGGGACAGGTCCCCACCGCCTTCGTCATTAACAATTTTGTTTTTCCTTAATGAAGAGCAATTGACAATCGCTGACGACTGCGCCAGCCATCGGGACGTATGTCGGGACATATGTCGGGACATATATCGGGACATGCATATCCCTGCAGTGTTGGACTCGTCCGCTCGCCGGCGCCTTCCGCGTTCCCTCGGTTTGAAGATGACGTCACAGGAGAGCGCGAGCCGTCGCTGTGGCAACGGGACGCCGACTCCGCTGCTCACCACTGGCTAACATGGCGGAGACTGGCTTGGGAAAACTCCAGCACTCGCCTCGAAGAGTTTTTGTCAATAACATAGACTCATACAGCTGTAAATGCATCGCCAAGGCTCTGTCCGAGTCCATGATCAGAGAGCCTGAAGCAGAGCCGGAGGCGGAGGAAGAGGAGACGGTAACGACAAACCAGAGCAGAGAACCGGCCCCAGCTTTCCACGTCGTGGGCACGGCCTCGGAGAAACGCGACGAGGAGCGGCCCTATGTGCTGGAGGAGTATGTCCACCTGAGTAAGGATGAGCTTCTGCCAAAGCTCATGGCCTGTGATGTCGTCATCTATGACATTAACCAGCAGCCTGCTCAGGTGGAAGAAGCCCTATGGGCTGCCTCAGCGCTTCACAATCAAATGGAACGTTTCGCTGGACCGAAGATGTTCATTCTCATCTCCACTGTGATGACATGGGCCAACAGCAAACCACCCGATCCCGATGCAGACCTTCCATTCACCGATGAGATGTTCTGGAGAAGAAGTGCACATCCCAACTTCAAACAACAGATTGATCTGGAGAAGAGGGTGGTCAAATTTGGTAAAACCGACCAGGTGATGTTCTCAACATATGTGGTGGCATCAGGGCTCCAGTACGGGATGGAGGAGCAGACCCTACACTTCTTCTTCAAGACATCTTGGCTCGGGCTTGAGGAAGAGATACCTGTCTTTGGAGATGGCAAAAACATCATTCCAATGATTCACATCAACGATCTGGCAAGTGTGGTAGAGAATGTCATCGAACATAAGCCCAAGGCATATTATCTGCTGGCTGTGGACCAGTCCAAAAATACCACTGAGGACGTTGTGAAGTCGATATCCTCTGCTCTTGGACCAGGGAAGATCAAGAAGAAGCCAGTGGAGGAAGCTTTCCTCATACGGGACCTGAGTACAATGGATATTGATTGTCTGACAGTCAACCTTCGCATGGAGGGCGTGCATGTCAATGAGATGCCTTCCATCAAGTGGCTATGTAAGTCTGGTCTGGTGGAGAACATAGAGCAGGTGGTAGAGGAATACCGGCAAGCTAGGGGACTGCTGCCCATCCGTCTGTGTGTACTGGGTCCGCCAGCAGTGGGGAAGAGCACATTGTCCAAACAGATCTGTGAGCACTACAAACTGCATCACATCACAGTGAAGAAGACCATCTCTGAAACCATCAAAGATCTGGAAAGCACTCTGAGGAATCCTGATTCAGACGCAGAGAGTGAGGACTCGCTCGCCGAGGCCCAGACACTCCTGAGCAGCCTAAAAGACAGTATTGAGCAAAACGGAGATCTTTTGGATGATCTGCTGGTGAAGGTGGTGAGGGACAAGCTCATGTCCAATGCCTGCAGAAACCAAGGTTTCGTCCTGGACGGCTTTCCCAAAACATATGAACAAGCAAGGGAGCTCTTCTCTGCCGAGGAACATCAATCAGAAGACGGGGCACTCTTGCTTTCACCAAACGGCAAGAGCATTTCGCCAGAGTTTGTGTTGTCTCTGGATGCGTCAGATGCCTTCTTGAGGAATCGGGTGATGAACTTGCCCGAGAGGGTGGTGCAGGATCACAGTTATGAGCAAGATCACTTCCTGCACCAACTGGCGATCTTCAGGAAGAGTGGCATGGAGGACGAAACTGTTGTCAGCTACTTTTACGAGTTGGACATCACCCCTCTGTACCTGGAGATCACAAGTGGCGATGACCCCGAGTGCCTTCTTTTGATGCAGAAGATCTATGAGACCGTGGGTCCGCCCAGGAACTACGGTCCCAGCGTCCAGGAGCTGGGGGAGGAGGAAAGGATGAGGGTTGAAGAGCAGCTGAAGAGAGAAGCGGAGGAGAGGGCCGAGGAGGAGGTGAGAGAGAGAGAGGAGGCTGCAAACCGAGCTGCACGCTGGGAGGAGTGGACACGGAGACTGGAGGAGGTGAGGCAGCAGGAGGAGACACTGCTGGAGGCCGAGTCGGTTTCTGTGAGGAGCTACCTGACGGAGCACGTCATGCCCACACTGACCCAGGGCCTCGTGGAGTGCTGCATGGCCCAGCCTCAGGACCCCGTGGACTTCCTGGCAAAGTACCTAATGGAGAACAACCCGTTCAACTACTGAACAAAGAGGTCCTCTCTGTGTTTGAGTCTGTCTTAACAGTATATTTACTCGTTATCTTAGGTCAAGCTTTGAGGCAGTTTACATACTTTAGTTTTTGCACTCACTCTACTAGCTATGATCCCACGGGTCCACTCTGAATGGTGACGAAACTCATAGTTCTCATTCTGTTGTCCCTAGTGTTTCTACTGAAAGACTATCTCTACATGCATGTGATTTATTCCTTTGTGGTGCATCATTCACCATTTTCAACGAAAATAAATCAACACACAAAAATGATTGAAACGCTGTGATGAGCTGAATTCTTTCCCCCCCACACACACACACAACACATTGGCGGCTTGCAAACAGCCACGGGACAGCAGTGCTGCTTCTCCCAATCTCAGAGCAAGCAAAGCTGCTCGTGAATGGTTAGAACATCAACAGCCAGGGTGGTTCCGTCCCCCCAAAACAAGGGGGAAACTAAGCTGCTATTCATAACGTGTACTGTAAAGGCGAGAAGAGTCCATGAGCCACAAAATTAGGAAGTCTTTCTCCGAACACTTTGTGCCAACTTTGTGAAGGGGTGTCGGTCAGAGTTCCAGTTTGAAATCCAACATTTCACTTTGTATTACAGTGGATACAAAATGGGGTTCTCTTGAACTGTGCCATTTTAAGACAGCTGACAGCTAAGCCAGGTTATTACTAAAGGAAAAGACACTTCTGGACAGATATGAAAGATAGGGCACCATAGATGGACAGACGCTTTACATTCCTTTGAGGCGGTTCCATTCGAGACTCAGCAGAAAGCACTCCCGACACATTCGCCTTATTTAAAGATTTATTAATTTATAATACAAGCTTTTATGTAGACCACATTGCATTTTTAGTTTTTACACGTATTCATACTGAGCTAAACTTCATAGCAGTGACACTGATTGACGAAACACAAAACCAAAGGACACTCAATGGAAGGAATCAAAAGGTTTTCGACCGTTTCTGAAGAAACCGCAGCCCATCAACACTCCCAGTGCACCGCCATCTTCTTCTTCTTCTTTTTTTTTCTTTTTTTCTTTTAAGAGACCACATGCTCTCACGCGTCCTCGCACAATATGCCACGTGCGTCACACGCTCCCAGACACTCTCGCGCGCAAGCTCACCCACGCTAAAACTGAACAAATACCTATGCACAGGATAAAAATCGATATATTTAAATTTCAATATTAATGATATTACTGAATTCCACGATAAAAGGCAAACGAGAAGTAAGGACAGCATCCCAATGAAAAAGGAGGTGAAGCCACCAAAAGAAAAATCTTCCTTTTTTTTTGTTCCCCAACTCTTCGTGGCGCGGGTGGGGGGAGGAACTCTCCCCCTGCCGCGCTCTCGGTGTCCAGTAGAGGGGGCTCTACCACACTCCTTCTCACCTTCAACCGCTTCTTCTGTCTGCGTTAAAACTGGCCCGCCTGTCGGCCCCCGGTACAGAGGGAGGGAGGGGGGGGGGCATCGACAGAGTAGTCCAAAGAGTCAGAGCCAGAGGTGCCAACACAGCCTCCCCTCCCCAGTCCTCCACCTCCGGGTTTGTGAGCGAGGAGTCCCATCCCGTGTCCTTGTAGACCTGCGCGACCCGGTCCCACACCCACTCCCACTCCCACTCCCCAGGCCTTCACACAGCTCTTCCTCATGAGAAGTCTTTGCTCCAGAGGTCCCTCGCAGCTGGGAGGAAATGTGTGGAAGGTCGTGGCACAAACGCCACTGGTGCTGATACAGACCAAACGGTTCAGTTAGTAAGAGGCAGAAACAGTCCCGAGGAGGAGGAGGAGGAGGAGGAGGAGGAGGGAGAACGGAGGGAAGAGGGAGAGGAGGAGGAGGATGGCACATTGTCTACCAGGTGGAGACTTTAGGTCTGTTCCTCTGATTGAAAAACAAAACAAAACAAAAAAAAAACATAAACATCCATTTGGGGGAAAAGATGGCGCTGAAACACAACACTTGTGAATGAACAGACTGGTTAAGTGCAATGAGAGGGTTAACACCATTCAGTAAGACCTTGGGGGAACATCCATGTGACTAGTAGGGAGGAAAGGGGAAGGGCCCACTTGTCTTTAACAGCCAGTCCGTGTCCATGAAGAGCAAACCGTTCTGGGGTCTTTTCACACTACTACCCACTCGGTCCAGAAGCCGACGGTCCGGCGGGGAGGGGGTAGGTACTGCTTAATGGCATGATCTAGAAAACGGAGCAGAATAACTCCTGCCCATGAAGAGTTAAAGGAGGAAAAAGGTGATTATATTGGCACAAAAAGAGCCTCAGACCGGACAGGTGTTCAACCAAAGCAGGCGACGGGCCCAACCAGTCGTCCTGGAACTGACTCCAAATCCACAGCTGACAGAAGGACAGGCAGGAGGGAACAGGGGGTATCTATATGTCTGTGTGTCTGTCTGTGTCTGTGTCTGTGTGTGTCTGTGTGTGTGTGTGTGTGAGATAGAGAGAGAGGGGAGGTTAGGGTGGAGGGGGAGGGGAAGGGGGGGCATTTCTGTAGCTTTACAAGAGGAGACAGCAGTTGCTCTCTGTGGTTTTTTCTCTGTTCCTTTGACCTGCGAGGAGAAGACAGCACAGACGCAAAGTCAGACCAAACAGCCTGCCTGTGCAAACTGGGTGACAACACCAAACACATCTTCTGTCTGTCTGTGTGTGTGTGTGTGTGTGTGTGTGTGTGTGTGTGTGTGTGTGTGTGTGTGTGTGTGTGTGTGTGTGTGTGTGTGTGTGTGTGTGTGTGTGTGTGTGTGTGTGTGTGTGTGTGTGTGATGGGACTGAGGTTAGCGCCTCTAGCCGCTGCAGGATGCTTGTGTCAACAACAAAGTGTGAACAAAGACTTTCGTTTCGGCTTCTGCAGTCTGTTTGCAGAGTCCCACGTGACTCTCGGGCTCTGTGCGCTCTCGGAAAGCGTCACATGCTCCGTTCTGGCGTTTCTTAAGAACGTCGAGGATGCTCACCGTGAGAGTTGGGCTCTGGAAGAGTCTCTCTGGCAACCAAGTGCATGACGGTGGTTCGGCCGGCCGGCAGCTTCAGAGCTTCGGACAAAGACAGGATTCATCATTCACTCACTCACGGTTTGGGAAGAACAGACCCTGCGGTGGAGGAGACTCATGTCTCCAAAGCTACTACGGCCTTATTACAGAAGACCTAGAGCATAGAGTAGTTGTCCATGTCAACATGAAGTAATGTAACATTTGTAAATGTCTGGAGGTAGTGCTGCTCCCCTGTTTGAGCTCTAGAAGTGTAGAAGGCGAACAGTGCGACAAGCTGAAGAGCCTAATGGTTAATGGTCTGGCCTGTGTGGCTACACAACGTGAAGAATCCAAGCGATGGATGGGAGAGATCAAATCATACACACTGCTCTTGCCCTGGTAGACTAGAGATCAGATGATAAGAAGCGGTGGGCCCCGGCCCGCCCGGCGTGCTGCCTGCGTGCTGGCTGGGACGGGGTCTTACCTCCCAGGGTGACGTTGCCGTGGAGGAAGCGTCCCTGGAAGATGAGGCGCAGGATGCTGGGACTGCTCACCTGCTCCTCCTCCCACCCTGCGAGGGAGCACAGGACAGGTGAGGCTCCGCTGTCTGTGTGTGTGTGTGTGTGTGTGTGTGTGTGTGTGTGTGTGTCCAGTCGTGGACCAGGGTGTGTCCCCCTGCCTCCAGGCTTCACTGCATCGTCCTCGCTGTAAGACGACGAAGAGGCTGCGACAACAGAGTCAGACCGACACGCCCCTTCTGCTGGACCACCATTTTTACACCCCCGTTCATGGGGACAGGTGGGGCAAACCCAGGAGAGAGAGACAACCGCACCGCAGACCCCCCCCCCCCCCAGCGTGCTCCATGGTGCCCCCGGCCTTGTGGCTGGGAACTGTATGGTGGGGACCATAAGCCGAGCCTATGGTGCGGGGGCTGGGGCGCAGGTGCTACTGGGGAGGCATAAACGGAGCTTGCTACTCAGAGGCACGAGCGGACAGCACCCACCTGCAGGCCAGTTGTCAAACACATGCTTGGCGATGTCTGTGGCCGAGTCGTTCGGGGAGAAGGTGAAGTCCTGCGTCTTCCCGCTGACCAGGATGAGGCGGAGGTGCACCTAGCAGACAACGGCAACGACAGCAAGCCCATCAGCGTCGGCCCGGAGCAAACGAGGCCCCATCTCGTCCGTAATCGCCCGCGGCGGAGTCTCACCACTTCCTCCCTGGCCTCCTCGGACGCGAGGCCAGCCGCAGCGGGCTGCGAGCAGACAGGCATTCCACCCTAATGAGATTTATCCACACAGGACCTCCACGCCCTCCGACCGGGCCGCTTCATTCACCCGGGGGCTTACACTCAAGTGAGCCCCCGTTGCCAGAGAGGACAACAGAGGAGGGTGGGGCTGGCCGGGAGCGTGGGGGGGTTGGGGGGTTGGACACTGGCCCTTTAGTTCCAGGGTGCCGCCAGCTCCTCT
>CM055195.1:25679194-25681694 GCA_029224185.1 Karalla daura
CCATGTTTGATTTGGCTCGAGAGGAACTCACCCAACAAGCCCGGAGCTTGTGACAGGAGGAGTGCTGAGAAGCAGCAGACCCAGACGTGCCAAAATCAGTGAGCTAATTGATTAGCTTTCACCATCCAGAGTGCGACAAAGGGAACTGAAATAACATTCAAATGACATTCATAATGAGGCGATTAAGAAGCTAACCGACTTGGGGAAGTTGCAGTGCCTCATCAAGTTACAGTGTTTATGTATTGAAAAACACTGAACAGCCACGAGTGGTGAAACTATACGCATGTCATTTGAGGCTTCATGGATGAGTCGATTGATCTTGTACCTCGGCTGCTTTCACGGTCACTCCTCTCCTAGCCCAACAAGTCTAATTGAAGACATGCGCAGCCTATCTATGAAATGATCTCTTACAGGCTCGGAAAGGTTGACAAATTGAGAGAGGGTGGGGGGGCGGGGGGACATTCTCTGACATTTGGCTTTTTCTGTGTCATTTTCCATTTCCAAACTGAAATCTCCTGGAATGTACAAAAGGGGCGTGAAAGCCGAGGGACTGCTTGGGCGTCAATGGAGACTACACACACCGTAAACGCGTCCGAGAAAGAAAACAGGAGGACGGCTTTTATTTTCATAGAACATCTTTATAGAAAACATTTCTTCACATTTTCAAAAAAAAACAACCTTTTTTTTTGTCTTTTCACCTGGTTCTCTTTTAAGGATCATTTTAAAATAATCATCCGGTTTTTTTTTTTCCATTTCTTTGTTTTGTTTTTTTTAAGGTCGAACTTTTTTTTTTTTGTTTTTTCTTCTTCTTCTCCTTCTTCTTCTTCTTCTTCGTTTAAACATCCATCTGTGTCAAAGGCTCTCGCAGGGTTGCCGGGGCTCGTCGAAGGCGTCCGAGTGAAGAACGAAGCATGGGCAGCCGCGATATCGGTTAGACGGCTGGCGAAGCGGGGAGGCGTGGCCCCCCCCCCCCCCCCCCCCCCCCCCTCACCCCCCACTCCCCCCCCCCCCCCCCTCACCCCCACTCCCCCCCCCCACCCCCATCCACAAGCCCTCCCGGCAGTCCCATCCTTCCCGCTTCAGCAGCAGCACTCCAGTCCAAGCCTGAAGGCACCTGGGTGAGAAACAGCGCGTCTGTGGATATGCACGTCCCCTCCACGCCTCTCGAGCCGGGCTGCGGCGCAGCAAGCAGGTCCTAAACGTCAAAAGTCAGTCCCCCCCACCCCCCACCCCTCCTCCCCACACCGGTCAGTCTCACTTTTGGCCCTTTGGGAGGGAACGTGTGGCCAGCCCCCCCCCCCCCCCCCAGCTCCGCTCTAGAGTTTACAAAAGTAACGGTAAAAAAAAAAAAAAAACGAAAAAAAAAAGACCGCAGAGACATGCGTTTTAACACCTCGCTTGCGCGTTCCTCTGCGCGACAAACTTGTACCGTGGGTTTTGACCGGATGATCGGCTTTGATACAGTTCACAGAGACATTAAAAAAAAACACCAAACAACCCCTTTAACGCAAAGCTTTGAACGAAACACCTCCGGAGTCGACCTCAACTCATGGGCGGTGCACGAGCGCTCCCCCGAGGGGAGGGGGGGGGGCGGGGCTTCCCGCGCGACCTTCGGGCCCGACCCCGGGTCCTCTGCGCTTTTTGATCGCTCTCCGACGCACGCCAGCGCCCAGAGAAAAAACACAACGAGAAACGAAACGAAAACAAAGAAAAACAAAAACAAAACACAGCAATCACGTACTGCGGATGGCTCAGCTTCATCGTCGCCGTGGGAACCAGCTCGCCGTCCCTCTCTCTTTGTGAGAGTGTCGCCGCGTCCGCTTTCGCAAGCATCGTTACCGTCGGAGAGGAGAGGACCCCCTTCCCCCGCTCGATCTCGGATCGGAAGTCTGACTTCGCCCAGAGGACCTGGGGCCGAGAACACAAAGTCCCAACGTGGGAGGACGTCCGAAAGTCTTGGTTTCACACGTCGCCGGGGGGAGGAGGGAGGAGGGAGGAGGGAGGGGGAGAAAGGCGTCTGACGCACCCAAGTGCATCTCAATGTCTTCTCGCCAGCTACCTTGCATTATAAATATATAAAGTTTAAAAAAGTGCTTATTAAAAGAAACTATAGCGATGTGATAACGTCCAGCAGTGTCACTTGTTCTCTTGTTCTCGACCAGCATTGTAATACGAAACGTGGGGGGGGGGGGGGGGGGCTTCACGGCCCGCCCCCACGCTCTCCTCCAACACTGACAGGGATTGTCCCAAAGAAACAAAAAGGCCCGACTCTCCCATCAACATTTACTCAACTTCTACAAAACTGTTTTTTTTTGCCGATTTTTTTTTTTGTTTCGAGGAGGAAGGAGGCTAGCTAATACGAAAAAAGGTTTTTCGGAGCTAAAAAAAAGAGGAGGGGGGGGGGGGGGCGCTCTCGATGCAGCGAGCAGGCTCTCACGGATGGAGCGGGGGGGGGTGGGGGGGGGGGGGGACACAAAAACCGACAGGTAAAAATGAAAAC
>CM055195.1:25684194-25752765 GCA_029224185.1 Karalla daura
GGTACTGTTTGCATGTCGTCCGTGTGTGTCTTGTCTCCCTTGGGTTTCTACAATAAAAGTCTTATTTTTGTTCCTTTATATAACACGACTCTCTTTCAGATGCGTTACAAAAGGGGTCTTTGTCACTTCCTGGCTTCGCGGCGCACAGACAGGTTGCTACGCAGGAGCCCTGACGGGACATGCGTGAATGTGCCCGGGGTGTGGGGGTGGGTGTTCTGCTCTGGGCCCTTACCCGTCGTCGCGCTCTGTGGTCCGGGGCAGTGGCGGGCGACTGAGGCACGTTGGTGTTGCCGTTGGCAGCATCGAAGGGGCAGAAGGTGGGCGGGGTGCCGTTGGGAGACTTGCAGTGCAGGCCCACCGGGTCCGAGCCCGTGTCGCACCCAAACACAAAGCTGCAGAGGGAGTGGCAGTGGGCCAGGATCACCACGGCCTGCACCAGCTCGGCCAGGGACCAGCACTGCTCGCCCGACTTCAGCAGAGTCTGGAGGGGTGGGGGGGACAAACACAGGAGGGCTTGCTTTAGGCACCTGACCTGGAGCTACAGATCCAAACGAGGCCTTCCCCCCCTCCCGGCTTAACACCCGGTCGACCCAGCCCTCGGCCCTACCTGGATGTGGGAGCAGGCAGTGAGCCAGGGTTGGTGGGCCAGCACCTTGTTGATGTGGTCGAGGACGCGGAGGCGGGCGGGCGCCGCCTCCAAGCCCTGCAACCACAGGGGGTCCCCGCCCACCCTGAGGAAGTGGGCCGAGTGCAGGTACACCAGGTACTTGCAGTGGTGTCGCGCTGCAGCCTGGGGGGGGGGTGAACAGAGGAGGGGAAGGTGAGCCCGGGGATTCCGGGGGGGGGGGGGGAACCGACAGACGGTTACTCTTTCGTTCCGAGCAGGAAGCGAGAAGCGACGGCGATAAAGGGGAAGTGGCGCGGGGCAGAGCTGGCCGCTCACTGACCATGATGGCGATGTAATGGCGGTAGGGCAGCGGCAGGGGCCCGTCCATGTGCAGGATGTAGTGCTGCGTGCGCAGGAAGCTCTCCAAGTACTGGGGGTGAGAGGCCATCTGCTGGGACACGGCGTCCACGTGCCCCGCGCTGACCAGAGCCTTGGTGAAGAGCAGCGACACCCACTCCTTCTCGCCGTTCAGCATCACCTGCGGAGAGGAGCAGCAGCCCGGCTTGAGACGGGCACCCGCAGTCCTGTGGCCCGTGAGGCCTGGGTGGCGGAGGGGGGGGGGGGGGGGACATCTTCTTGGAAAGCGGTCACTCAGAGGGCCTGAGCTTTGGGGGAATGATTAGAGCTCGGGCTGTGGCCAGAGCAGCCTGGCTCGCGACGAAGCCAGACTCACCTAAGACGCCTCACCTGTCAGCAGAGAGACAAGGATCGTCTGCTGGCATTGTTTTTGCAGTCGACTACTGTCCCAATTAATCGATTAGTCACTTGCTTTATATATTATATACTATTCAGTGACGTAACAACAGTGAAAGCTGTTCATTCCGGTTTCAAAAAGGCAATGAATAATGGAATCGTTTGGGTTCGGGTTAGGGTTGCACACCTAAAGCGCACACGTAATATCAGGTGATAGCATGTGAGTGTAAAATCCCACTTTCTGCAGGTTTCCTCCTCACACAGCCCAAAACCATGTATGTTTAGGTAGAGTGGAGACTCTAAGCTGCCCTAGGAATTTGATAGTAAATGGCGTGTGTGTGTGTGTGTGTGTGTGTGTGTGTGTGTGTGTGTGTGTGTGTGTATCCTGTGATGGACTGGAGACATGTCCTGGGTGCACTCCCTGCCTCGGTCCCCAGAGTCAGGACACCATGACATGGCACAAAGTGGGTCAGGGAAAAGGTATAGTGACGTTGATGCGTGTGTGTGTGTGTGTGTGTGTGAGAGGGGGCCCGACGGCTCGTACCCCTCTACTCCTATTGTGAGCCAAGGCCGCGAAGCAGATGCCCTCCACTGAGGTGGACGCAAACAAGAAACGAGTTGTTTGGGGGGAAAAAAACAGCCTTTAAAAAAAAAGGGGGAGCTTTGCACGCTTGGAGAGGAAGCCCGGACGAAGGAACTAATGTGAAAGTGGGGCTTAGGGAGGCCTTAGAGAGGGAAGCTCCACAGCAGCAGCAGCAGCAAAGATGTGGATGAGACCGAGCACGCGCACACACACACGCACGCACACGCACACGCACACACAGGAGGAGCGGCTGAGCCCGAGGAGCCCGCGGGCCAAGAGAAACAGAACCACGCGGAGAGGGAAGCTGGCCTGCAACTCATAGGCAAGGCCATTTATTAGCTCTCTTGCCAGCACACAATGGCTTCTAGGAAAAGGTGTCGGGGAGCTGGCCTCAGTCCCCCCCCCCCCTACCCCCCGCCCCTCGTATGTGAAACCCGAGAGCACAGCGCCGGCCCGGGCCAGCCGGCCCGGCCAAATGCGGAGCACGAACCATGCCGACGCGCATTATCCCTGCCCCGTCCGATCTCTCTCACACACACACACACACACACACGCACGCACACCCCTCAACTTATGTCACAGACGGCCTCGTTGCTTCGCTGTGAAGCCCGTGCGGCCCCGCTGTTGGCATGGGCCGGCGTGTTGATCTGGCCCCGGTGGCCCCGCGAGGCATTTCACTTCTGCCTGTGGTGGACCGAGGCTTCCTCCCCATCCTGCAGGCCAGGCTCCACCTCTTGACCTATATACGGTCTGCGCTCAGATCTCAGGAGGCACGTTAATATAGGCAAAAAAAAAAAATCGAGGTTTACGTTACCCCCCCCCCCGATCTTACGGCGCACACAAAGAGAGAGGGGGAGCCTTACGGGAGCCGGGGGGCCGCGGGGGAGCTGAAACGGGAGAAGTGGCGCTCGACGAAACTCGGACGTCCAAGGGGAAATTGGCCGCGGCGTATGTGGAGCAACACAGGTGCCTGCCAATCAAAGACCTATTGACGAGGGCACATTGAAACGAGTATCCCTGCGCAAACACCAGGGGCTGCTGATTAGCATGCGAGCTGCAGAATCTGGGTTAGCGGCCCTGAAAAGAACCGGCGTTCTCTGAGACCCGCGCCGCACAGAAAAACAAGGACTTCTCCTTCAATGGGACCGAACACAGTTCGTCCCAACCATACGCAGAGCCAGGACTGCAATACCGAGGGATTTCTGACTGTGAACGATCCCCGATGAGCCCCTCCAAAGATGCTGCGAGGCGGAATCCGCCGTCATGATCATTCTTGGGCTTGAAGATTTAGTGGGGTCGGAAAAAAGAGGCGACGAGCTGGAAACATGATGCAAAGATGCAAACCCTCCCTCAAGTGAGACACTCTGCACAGCCACAGGAACATATACACATATATATATATATATATATATATATATACACACGCTTTAACACTAATCATCATCGTAGCTGTTGTCGTTAGACCAGTTCTTATTCAGTCCTTCACATAAACAAATGACAGTGACCAAATTCAGTGTGAACGGGAGGGCTCGCCAAAGCTTAAATGTCATCCTGCTATGGACTCGTGTACATCCATGTTTTATGGAGATCCATTCCACCTCGGATGCCAATGCGCACACGCACACACACACACACGCACGCACGTATAAAACCCCGCGATTAAACATAACTGAAAACCGGCTCGCACCCACGCCGACAGCGATAAAGCAATAGCGCCAAGCATGACAGCGAATCACTACGGGGAGGCCACAAGGACCAGGTCCCCGCGTCAAAGCCGGGCTTGGACCTGCGGCCGCGGCGAGAGCAGGGCCGCCGACTCGCCCCGGGCAGAGGCAGCACCTCCCTTCAAGGAGGAGGAAGAAGGAAAAGGAGGAAACGAGGCTTTTTTCGTAATCTGGTAAACATGTCTGAGCAAATGCCACCGGCGTAGTCAAACTGAAACAGGAACCGCAGGCGAGGCCAGCGCCGGCACTGGCAGAGGGCGACGCACGCCTCCGTCTCAAGATGGGCTCCGATATATGCGCGCACGACCACAGCCACGCCAGGAGCCAGCTAGAATCACCACGTAGGACAAACGGAGCGTCTGTGATCGTGTCGTTGTGGACCGGAGACCTACAGTATGTTCCCTGCCTTGGCCCTGTGCACGCTGGGAGAGGCTCGAGCAGACCCCCCCCACCCCACCCATGACACGACACCGTTCAGATCCAAAGCTGCTAAGGTCGCCCACGGATAGATGGACACTCCCCAAAAAAAGTCCCAGATGATGAAAACGAAAGTGGAGCCATCTTTAAGACGACATCCCTTCCGCTCTCCCACTCTTGACAGGCTGAAGGAGATCATCTTGCCCCTCAGTGCTCGCAAATGCGATTTGCGCTCAATACCGCTAATTAATGCGTTCTACAGGGGAGGAACACTTGGACGAAGGCAGACGCGGGCCCAAACTGCTCCATCATCATTTCCCCTGAAAGACACACACACACACACAGACACGCACACACACACACAGACGGCAGCACGTCTGAAAGAGCCATACCCCCCCCCCCCTTTATCGTCCACCCACGTGAGAGAAGAGGGACCTGCTAGCGGGCACACTGTATGCGGGCGGGTATAAAAAGCAAAGGAAAACACGTATGCGTGTGTAGGAAAACACACTCACACACACACACACACACACACACGGGCAAAAACCCACAGGTGCGGATCATTTGACATTCAGACAACGAAAAAGAGAGAGAGAGAGAGAGAGAGAGAAAACAAAACGCAGGAGAGGTCATTTGTTTATCGATGGGAGGTGGAGTGAGGGGGGTGGGATGAAGAGGCAGGGGTGGAAATGAAAAACAGGAGGGTGACGTCACGCAGGGGAGGATAGGTAAATGGAGACAAAGCCCGGCTTCCGTAGCGGCCCGGCAAACAACGGGGCACCGGGCGGCGGGCACACAAAGACGCGTGGCGGCCCATGCCAGGGGTAAACGTCAGCCCGAGACCAGGCCGGGCCGGGCCTGCGCCTCCGCATGTCAAAATGTGTGCATGCGTGTGTCGGTGGGAGGGTGGGCCGGGCTGCAGGGGCAGATACAGGAGGGGGACATTCAATCTGCATTCCTGTTGAGCCTCGAAAGGAGGAGGAGAGGAGGAGGAGGAGGTGGGGAGAGGAGAGGAGAGGAGAGGAGGGGTCCGTCCTTATCATATGCCGGCATTCAAGACGGGGCATAAAACTCCTCACCGGAAATACAGAACGGCCGGGGGCTGATTTTGGCTCCTGCAACCTGAACTCGTGGAGTAGCGCAAAAACAAACCAGCTGCAGGGCCCGAAGATGTTTGGAGAAGGTGGGGGGGGGTGGGTGGTGGGGGGGCAAGGCGAGGCGAGGGGAGAGGAGCTGAGCTGCTGGGCCGGGGTTACAACACAAGCGAGACAAACAAAACAGTGTGCTGCTGCTGCAGGACGGGGAGCAAAAACAAGCTGAAGGGCCCCGACGGGAGGCGTCAGGTAGAGCGGCCCAGGTGATCCCTGATAACAAGGTGGGGGGGGGGGGGGGGGCAATTCATCCCCGGTCTGCCTCGCTGGAGGGGCCGGGGGCCGGACTATCGTGTCAGAGGCGGGCCACATGTTTGTTTGTTTCAGCGTCTCAGGTTGAGGTCCCTGTCAAGCTTCCCCTGTGGAAAACAAATATTGACTAGTGTGTGTGTGTGTGTGTGTGTGTGGGTGTGTGTGTGTGTGCGTGGGGGGGGGGGGGGTAGGAGGAAAAAATAAGCGTCTGGGTGACAATGCAGCACAAAACCGGACCGCGCTGCTCGCATTCCTGCCCGTTTTTCTTCTTCTTTTTTTTTGCTCCCATTTCTGGACTGCAATCTGCAGCAAAAACATGTCTCTCTTTTTTTGGGAGGGGGGAGGGGGGGGGGGGTGGCGGTGGTTGCACTTGAGGCAGCGCCCCCCTTCTGTTGCACGGTGCAAGCGCAGCGACGGAGGAGAAAAACAACTTTGATTGGCAGTCCGGTTCAGGCTGCACGAGAGAGGAAAAACAGACGGCACAACAAGAGCGAAGAGTGGCGGAGCCGGACGAGCCCGATCCTCTGCCTTTCTCTTTTTTAAGCAAAGCATCCGCGTCCGCCGTCCGTCCAGACCGTGCGCGTGTGGGTGGTTATGCATTTATGGGCGACGAACGGCACCGCATTACTTCACAGCTCCGCACACTTTTCTCCCCACCCCCCCCCCCCCCCCCCCCCAAAAAAAAAGCCCGAGGTGACGGGGTGATGTCATCGTCACCTGGGGCCGCGCTGCACGTCCTCCGGGGGCCCCGAGACGGCCCGGTTCGCAGTCAAAAGGGGCAGGATCGATGGCGCAAATGACCGGTAATACGCGTGCGATTAGAGATGCTCGGGGAACCACGCGCAAGTCACCTCAGCCCAAAGCCGACGCCGCGAGACGCTGTCGGACCGCCGCGGTGATGGCAGAATAAAGGGGCTGCTTGGGATCGGACTGCATAGATGTATACTCACCAATTCGCCCGTGACGGGGGCAGGACGAGGCGTGTTTTGTGTGAACAACCGGTGACCAAAGTGTGTCTTTCCTGGCGGTGCGTAAAACCACCGCTTCACGCGTCGGAACTTATCTCGTCTTTTTTTTTTTTTGTATGCATTTCAACTCGCGCGGTTAGCGGCGCTAGCCCGTCCACCGGCCTCACAAAGAGAGGGCGAGAGCAGAAGTTTGCCGCGGCTGTTTTTTCCACTGAAAACTGCCTTGGAAAAAAAAACCAAAAAGTTCACCTACGAGGACGAGGGAAGAAAAACAACAGTCAACAACAGCAGCAGCCTCTATCTCGCCCGGCCGGCTGGCAGCCAAAGCAGGTCATTCAAAGCTTTAGATAAGGCTAAAGTCGGAGGCTTGACAGGGTTTCTCGCACAGATAGGGTCGTATAAAACAATTGCCATTGCAACAGAATGACAGGCTACCGCGGCTAGCCGTTAGCCCTGGTTGTGATGGTGGTTTGTCAGCTTTTTTTTTACCTGTTTCTGGACTCGCTGGCACTGGGTTCTGAGGGGGTACTCCATTTTATTCGCACAGATGATCATTTTCCACCGAGACAAAAGTGCTGCTGCGGCTGCTGCTACTGCATGGATGCGGCTCTGGGTGTCTCTGCTGGGGCTCCTCCAGGCTGGCTAACAAAAGGCAGGGGAGGGGAGAGGAGGAGGACAGGAGGAGAGGTGAGGGAGAGAGAGAAGAAGAGGAGGAGGAGGAGGAGGAGAGCCCGGCCGCCCGGTGGCTGAACACTGAAGCTGAGGGGGACGGAGAGCCCGGAGAAAAGCTTCCCGGAGCAGAGCTGACAGCTCCGGTAACAGCGCAGCCAATCAGAGCGCGGCAGGGGGGCGGGGCTAAGATAGCACCGAGGCTAGCCCCATATGCTAACCAACATCTGCACGCACACACACACACACACACAGACACACTCAGACATAGGCCTGGGCTGCCACTTCTTACTAACTTGTTTATGATCAGGCCTTTGTCCTTATCTGTGGTCTGGTTTGAGATAAAATTCAAATTAAATCCCGCAGCAAAGCTGCAGTGTGTAAGAACATCCTTCCCCAAGACCTGAGAGCAGCACTGAGTGGATTTTGCAGGCATTTTGTCAAAACAAACTTTTGTTGTCCTGTTGTCACCGAAATTGTATAACGTTTTACTGTTGTATTCCTTTCTAACTTTTAGTAAACATTATGAGGCCGTCAGAGGAAAGAGCAAAGTTCAGATTCGTAAACAGGAAGACTGATCAACAAGATTGAACTGCCACCTAAATAAAGACACGCACAATGAATTCAGAATTCATTGAGAAACCCTTATGTACACACCATTGAATATATCAACGAAGGGACATACAGCTACAAAGAGGAACAAAGCCCTCAGGCCAGATGGCATCCTAGCTGACATATGTGGGCATTGAAGGTAGAAGACACCTGAAAATACTGAAGATCGTAGAAGATGGGATATTACCAAGCGACTGGAAGAAGAGCTACATCATCCGATCTTCAAAAACAAAGGAAATATACTGGAATACAGAAACCACATAGATACTACATAGATACTTGAGGATCTCCAGCTTCACGCCTGGTTGATCGACCGCTGGCCTCATACATGCATTCAGAATACTAGGACACGAATCATGATCCACACCGATTCTGAGCTGCACATGGTATTTGTGGACCCGGAGAAAGCTTTCGACACGGCCCCCGAGAAAGCCGATATGGTGGGCACTGACAGCTAAGGAAGTACCTAATAAGTACATCAACATTGTGCAAGAGATGTACAGAGACACCAAGTCGTGTGTCCGTACCCCCCGCGGCGATACACGATACTTCCAAGCGGGGCTTGGAGTGCTTTTAGCCGAGCTTTCAGCGTATTTTGCCCATTCTTTAATGTGGTGCATATTTAAGTACCAAGATGAACAAATTGTACATGCTACATTGTAGTTGTGACCTCAGTTTCTAACGGATATCCCATATCCTCCCTGCTCCGGTAAAGGCCCACCTCATTTATGGGTTTAAATCAAATTAATTGATACTCTATGAAGCTCCTTCAGTAGGACATTGTTAACGATAAACTCTAAATGAGAACAAAGTGGACTTGTGGGGGTAAACTTAGGAGGACTTCTCCTTTAATGCCATGCCATACAATGATACTTTAAACAATGGTGTGCTTCCATCTGTGTGGCAGCAGTTTGGGGAAGGCCCTTTCCTGTTTCGACATGACAATGCCTGTGTACACAAAGCCAGGTCCGTAAAGGCACCGCTTTCCTTTCTGCGGCACCGATGAATTTGACTTGCTTCCTCCGGGACGAGTCTGAGAACATGGTTCTTCATCATCCCAGTCATGCAAAGCCCGACAGGGGAGACCAGAAGAGCTCCCATCCCTCTGCCATACGTCAAGGCACTTAAACAGCCAAAAGTCACACGACACACTATGTCTCGTTCATCTAGTGACACATGAACCGAGCTCCGATTGCTGTCGCTCCCGCCATGAGATCTAGTCAACTGACCGCCGCACTCAGGCTTGTTTGACTGACCCTCTGCTTTGACCTAATTGCTGCTTGGTGTATGGATGTATTCACTCCAGTGCTGCTGCGATGAAAGGGCCATTTGTTCCTTATCAGAAATCTCAGAATTGATTGATCTAAATCAGGTTGTTTTTCCGTCAGGACAGGAATCACGACTTTCATATCAATTCGTTTCACACAGGGATCTTTCTCTGTCTGCTTGGTCTCTCACTACTTGCCATGATCACAAAAGAAGCTCACATGTTAACTGTGACTTTGTTTGTAGGATATGTACATTGCACCTCTATTAGCAGTGCACGAAGTGCAAAAGATTGGCTTGTTTTTACATTCTGTCGAGGTTTCTGAGGGTTGTCGTCATTCATGGAAACCGCATGTCCACTTTGTGAAGGTGGAACTGAAAACAAATCTTAACTCGAGAATTTACAAAACAATACAATTTTCTTTCCTCTACTTCTCTTTTTGCCAAATAGTAAAAGTAATAACAGAGTAATTGCATATGTAAACGACACACAGTGCAAGTCCGAAATGAGCCTGCTGGGAAACTCTAGTACAGATAACATGTTGCATTAGACTTGCATGTCTATCTCTATTAGATTAACATACAGTTTGCACAAACATCATGTGAACCATACTGAGAGTGGAAGGCAGAACCAGTCCAAACCAGCATAATTGCTTCATGGGAAACACATCAAAAGATTGCGACTTCACTCGGCACATCTGCAAGACGCAGCTTTCACAGTTAGGAGTTAAAACGGGTCGCTCATGAATAATGAACAAAACTCCACAAAATATCGCACCTTCAAATGAATGAATGGCAGATCTGCTAGGCTTAAAGCAAATCTTCACATAATGTGGAGCTGGGAACAACTACAAATGAATAGACTTTGGTCAAGACAAAATAAAAAAAATACAACCAGATCCATTTCCTGCAAATCAACCCCTCAACAAACCATCGAGAAACTCAATGAATTCATTGAACTTCACTTTGCTTTTTGAGGCTAATAGTTATTATTATAATGCCTCACGGTGTTCCAGTAACAGTGGGGGCTCTGCCCCAGTTTAACTCTCTGTGGCATGACCTCTTACCCTTTTCCTGTGTCATCTGTCAAATGCAACCACTTCCTTAATTCAGCTGATGTGGTACAACAGCTGTGTGCTGCACCAATAGCAACAGAAACTAAGGCTCTGCTGTGACTCATTTGCAGTGCATTCCTCAGAAATGGCCATTTACACGACTGTCAACCGTGGAAAGAAAAAGAACCGAGGAGACTCACTTCTCTTAACCTCTCTCTCTCTCTCTCCTCACATCGAATTGTTCTATTGCACTGGAACAATTCAGGAAGCAAAGCGCGGGACTTTCCTCAGAGGGAAAGCAGCCTGGTGTCTATTTTATTCATATGCCATCTGCGTACGTGAAGTGTAGCGAATTTGTTTCCACAGTAGTAGTGACTACTGGTCCAGCTTTGGGCTCATCTCGGAGACCCATCAATGTTGTTTTACTCAGGTAAACACGTGGTTGGTTGAGGCAAAGAGGCTTATGAACATATCAGCACATAGGCAAAAATGTCCGGCTCTGTCTCTTAACGTCTGAACTACAGGACGCCTTCTGCCAATCATTTCCTGTTTAACAACCCCCACCCCCCCCCCACCACCCACCCACCCACCCTCCCGTGGAGAAAGTGTGACCGTAAATGATGAATCAGGAGGCCTCGGAACAACGTCAACAGTTTTCCCAAACTGTGTGAAATTTGTCTTTTAATGGTAGAATTTGATTGCAGGAATAAAGCGCCATCTTATCTTATCTCATCATACACATTTCAGCTGAAATGCGGGGAGATCATCGAACGATTCAAAGTGAACAACAGGGAGCTTCTTGTGGAACATTAGCTGCCTAGTTTTACTAGGGGGGGCCCGGCGGAACAAAAAGGCAGTCATTGATGAGTAGACGGATTCTGCATGACCTGCTGTCCCGTCCTATCTGAAGATTTGTCAGCAAGAGCGTCTTGAGAGCGGACAAACCGCAACATGTGTGCACGTGCATGCGCCGGACTGGACACGGCGTGCGTACGTGCAGCCAGGATAAATGACACGGCAAGGCCAACGTTTTAAACATTATCTCACCCTTGTGGCAGGAGCTGGTACAACTCTGCCGTGTCGCACTCTGCAATTCACAACCGTTTACTGTCATGCCTCTGTTCAATGAACTGATGCCAGGCACACCAGTCAGACCGCTCAGGCCGCCTTCCTTAATGGACCCCCCCCCCCTCAGGCAGTTAAACAGGATGACTGATTTATTTAGTGATCAACTACAAGACAAATTACAGACAAATGGGGAGAATGAAGAGTGCGGGGTGATGAGAGGCAAGCGGTCCGCGCAGTCCCTCCATGGACTGATAAACGATCAAGATTCAAGATACAATCTTAGGATCTGCTCTTGCGCCGCTTCACCACCATGAGAGGCAGAATGGATTCCACTCATCACTGCGTGGTGTTGTCTGAAATCACGTTAAGAGGTCGACGCGAGACAAGATGCAGAGAGGATTTCGCAAAGGGAGTTCGGAGTCTTGAAGGGATCCTTCTTTCCATCTGTAGTTTGAAGACCAGGCAGTTCTCTGTGCTCCCCTGAACCAATGCCGCCACCTTGAAATACAGCACAGCCCTCAGCTCTCAAACGCTGTCTAATGCACGACTCCCATGTTCTCTTTCGCTTTTTGTTTGTGCAAAACCCCTTAACGGACAAAATCCAGGATAAACATACACACATTTCAAGGCATGGGTAAGGATTTGACATGAGGCAAACAGTGTCGCTGAGTCGGCTGTGTGTCGTACAGTCTGCATTCCAGAGCGACATCTTCAATCTGAACAGGGAGGGAGCAGTCCTGCATGAGTCCCATCAAAGGCCGAGTGCTTGGTCGAGGAAGCCGCTGAAGCGCTGCGGCTCTCCCGGTGGCAGCGGCTGAAGACTGGAGAGGTCCATGGTCCTTAGCGTTTCCATCAGGGTGCTGAGAGAGTTCAGAAAGCATGTCACGCCTGTCATGCAACTTGACCTCCGGCGTACAGAACGGGCCACACATACCTGCATGTGCAGTAGAGCAAGTGGGAGTCCTTGTGGAGCTGCTGGGCCAGCTCCAGCTGGTGGTTGTCCATCAGCTTGTCGTTGACGACCACAAGCAGAGCCTTGCCTAACCCCAGCGCCTCCAGACAACTTCCCGCCCCTGTGGAGGAGGGAAAAACAAGGTCCGCGCCCGCAGCCACGTCTAAACTCAGTCCGGCCTTCTATTCGCGGAGCTGCATGACACCGTGACACAGATACAGCTGGAAGATACAGCTGGAGAGAGCCGTTTGTGGCTCAATTTAGTCCTCCTCATCTTTCATTTGTGCGATGCCCAAGTGTTTCATCTTAGTGTTTTGTTGTATTTTTGTCAAACGGAACGCAGACGAAAACTTTAACGTACGTGATTCGTTGGGAACCGAGTCGAGCAGGAAAAACGTGAATTTGAGGTTTCAGTGCAGTGGGACAGGGCCGCTCCAGTAACATTCATGATCGTTTCAGTAAATATTGAGATATGTACGTACCGGGTAATGATGATGTTACTGAGAGTGATCGCTCGGTGACTTTGGAAAGTCACTTTTACTGAACTCTTTCTTTTTAAACAGCACGTGTTTTTAAAACAACTGCAAAAACAAACAAACAATCATGATGGGTTGCGTGTAGGGGCTGCGGGGCGCAGGAGCATGCTAATCGGGCATGTTCGGGCCGATCCTACACTCTTAAACTGCCCCCGGGCATGAGTGTGAGTGGAGTGTGAGTCATCCGGTGTGACATTTATGTCCTAACCCTAACTCCCTCCCCAGGTACATTTTGAGCTCGTTGACGGCAGACTCGGGTCTATGATAGCCGGCTCTCGCCCTCTGATACCTTACTCCGGCCCTCATGCCTTGTGTCTGTTGTTGACGTTCTGCTGCATTAATCATCAGTTTTCTGTTTAATGTTTGCACACTGCTGGCGCACCTGTATTTGCGCTTGTGTCTCGCTTTGGATTCTACATGATCATTAATGTCTCCTTGTCTCCCACCTGCATGGCTGATGATGAGGTCTGCCTTTTTCATTTCCTCTCCTATGCCGGGTTTGAATCGGAAAGCCTCCAGTCTGATCTGTGGACAGTGGTCAGCCTCAGGAAGCAGCGTGCCGTTTCCCACCTGCAGAGTCAATTTCTCGTATCCTAGAGCCTTTAAGGTCTGTGAGAGGTGGGAAAAGTGTCTTTTTGTTCAACTGGTCCCAGCTTTGAAAATTCACATTTACATCATTTAGTGGAGCACAGTTTCACAGACACCCAGCCATCCATCCATCCTTTTATCTCCTTTGAACCTTAATGGCGTCATTGAAGCCTATCCCGGTACTCTTACTCACACCTCTGATCAAACATGTTTTTGGACTGTGGGAGGAAACTGGAGTTCCTAGACCCGGGGATGATGTGCAAACTGCACACAGAAAAGACAGTTGAATCACAGACTGCTTGCCCTTGGAAGAGACACAGTTGTTGGACTATCAAGACATATGAGTGCAAGGCAGTGCTGCTATGTTATGGTGTGTTTCCCCGAACCGTAATATTCAGGTGATGCTTGTAGTAGAACTCTATTTTTAAACTTTTAACTAGCCTTTGAAATGTAATGCATTGTTTTTTCTACACTTTAGATCCTCTGAACCCCTAGATCTGATCTCCCAGGTCATCAGAACAACAGCTCCTCTCAGTTCCCTAAACTGACTGACTTGCTGCTTCGAGGCTGAACACCTCTCACGCGGACTACAGTATACAAGTCGTGTTATGTTCTACTACGACTGCCACTCCTTTTATCTCTATCTTCCTACCTACGTCTCTGTCTGTCTATCTACCTATGCTGCAAACTAATACAGCCAAGTAACACTACTTGTGCCATATACACGTTTTACTCGAATATATCTACATCAAGCCAGGACACTTGTATTTTGTATTCTACTACACATATACAGTTGCAGTTCCCAGCTATATTAAGATATAGAGATGCCGCCATATCACTGCAAATACAATTGCTAGTGCACCTTTGGATGCATTTCAGGACAATGCCAATCGACGTGGCAGAATAACGGGGTTATTACGTGACACCATAGAGGAAGCCGACAGGTGAACTTCGCTAAGAGAGCAGCTCGTCTCACCTGTATACATTCCGGAGACGTGATGGTTTCAACAAGCTCGTCAAACCTGGTGGTGCCCACAGTGACGAACGCGGACTTCATCTCTGCTTTGCGAAATCTGTCGGTTTTGCGCCCGGACGGTTTCAAGACGCACTCACGGCTCCTCTCATCGCTTATCTCGTGCGCGACAGTTACTTCCGCGTCGGCGCGGTGACGTCATCCGTCGCCATTGACAGACGTTGTGCTGCCACCATCGTGGCTGCCACCCAGAGGCCCGGAGAGGGAACTGCACCGTAGGCCTGCGTGCGTGTGAGCGTGTGTGTGTGGCTGGAGCGTAGAGGAGAGCTCAGTTTATTCATTGTTAACAATGACTGTTGTTTATTAACAGCTTCTACCCTGCCACAGAGAGACTGGTGGCTTCAAGACAAGTCAGTATTGAGCTCGTGCTCAGGTGCTTCCATAAACTGTTCTTTGTCTCGATCCTTTCCCAGGTGCAGAAGACAGTCCACAAGTATCCTTCAAGTATTTAGATATCCATAGTACAGTAACAACAGGTTGTAAGTAGCCATCATATATCCATCTGCTTTATCTACTGTTTGCTACTTTTTTGTATTTTTATTCTGAATTTTGATTATTCTAACATCATTGTTCCATTTGGTCGCTAAATGTAATTTTGGTTCTGGGAACAAGGCGCAAGAATTCCCGTGCCCATTTGTCAGTGCGAGATTTATTTATTGTTTATTCTTGATTCTTGAAGGCATGTGAATGATGATGATGCTAGATTACCAACGAGGAGGAAGTTCAGTGCGTCTCCAATTAAGGGTAATAAGCCCAGAATTAACAGCAACAACCTACGATAACTGCTGTTGACCTCGCCAGTCGTAAACGGAACTCCCACCATACAAACCTGCAGCCGATATGACATACCGACAGGCACTTGCTCTTCAAAGTTAGAACTTGCTCCTCGCGTCCTTTTGGATTTGGAGGGACAGGCGCAGAGCTGCGGACTGCGTGTGTTGTCACAACCCCCAGCACCTTGGCCGTGCAGGTGTGCAGCAGCCAACCTGCTGACCGGACAGCTGGCCCCCGGGGGCTTATCGTCACCGCCGCTCGTGTTTTGGCTCCGGGCGCCCTTGGTGTCAAGCCCGCCGCACACGAACCTGGTGGGAACAAACGGGTCGAGAGACGCAGTCTGCGCTGCGCTAGTGCACTTAGGCACTCCGAGCTAGAGCAGACGCGACACGGCTTCCGTCCTTGGCTTTTTTGTTGTTAGATAAAACATGAGCATTGAAAAAAGCTCACCAGACATGTAATCATCTAATGTGTGTTTACATATGGCATTGATTATATGATAACGGAATGTTTCATCCAGCAACTTTTTAGGAATGAGAATCTTTACACCAGACCACGGTGTATTAAGTGGTGTATTCCTGAATATCAATGTAACTATTGGTCTCCATGTTTGTGCTGGAGAGTGTTTTGCCAGCTTCGATCTTGTTTAAAAAGTGACAAGGAAGGCACATTACACATAGCTGGTCCTCGACATGCCACATGGATTGCGTTCTAACCAAACGGTGCCGGTCTTAAAGCTTCTCGGTCCAACCCGGGACCTTCGAACCGTCCTTCTTATACCTTGGCCTACTGAACAGGTCAACTCGGCGCGACTCAAATGGAGCTCGTTTCAAACACCCTTCAACCTGCACGATAACCTTGGGGAGCCACGGCGGTCACAGAAACTTGCCAGGAATGGACGCGACGGGACGATCACAAGAGCAGTCCCTGTCCCACGCGGTCGTCTTATCATTTCAGACACGAGGATGAGCGCCCCAGACACTTCACCCGGGCCACATCTTCAGAAGGTGTAAGAATCGACACGATTTGGACTTCCGTCTTTCCCCCGCAGGCCCCGTAAAACACGTCCTCCTCGCACGCATGGGAGAGTGAAGAAAGGGAAGCTTGTTTCTGAGAGCTTTAAGATGAAAATAGCCTCGGTTTTAACCCCTTGTCCTCTCAGAAGACTTTCCCCACAGTTGCGCCATACATTTTGTGCATTCACCCAGATTGCCGTCATGTCTGCTCCTCTCCCTCCGATTTCATCGCGTCCGGTCCGTGGCTGCATCTCGTCAATGGATCGTACGTGCTTAGAAATTAGGACCAATTTACAGACTACGCGCACACACATTGGAATTTATCTGCATTTTCTCACAGGGCCAAGAAAAAAAAAATCATTTTCCAGGACAACTCGAGTTTTCCCCCCATGTGTTTTCCCCTCACGATATGAAAACGAGTCGCAAACCTTCCAGGTTTTCCACGCCACGTGGAGCAGGGAAGCCTGTGGGTATTGCCCTTTTCTTCCCCTGTCACGAAGAGATCAGTTTGTGGTCCGAACGGACTTCGCAAAGCACAAATCGGAATTGTGGAGGCACACCGGGCGCTCGCATAGAATCCATGGAAGTTTGCATCCCACTCACATTCTCCATCGCACTCTGCCCGTTTGGAGTCACTTCCGTTTCAGCCCCAATTTCAGAACCTGTCCGCTATGCGCGAGAAGGATCTGCGAGGCGCTTTCGCGACCTGCCGTGGATCTTTGACCGGGAATAGACTGGTTATTCAACAAAGCCGAGGTAAAAATGGGTTTTTCCCATTCTGGGTCACCTTAAAGCTAAATTTGGGCTAATTGACTCCCCAGCTGGAGACATGCTCCTGACCACCTGACGAACACGGAGTCAACTCTCCAGAGACAAACGTCTTTCTAGCAGCTGCTCTGACCACCACCCCCCCCCCCAACAAACACACACACACACACACACACACACACACCAACTGTGTGCAAAAACGAGAGACACGAGACCAGGGTGCAACAGAAGTTGGTTTAAGGCTCTGTTAAATCCTCGCCTCCAGAAAGAACAAAAAAACCCCCGGAGAACAATGTACCACGCGTCCTGAAGTCACCAAAACTTTAAAAAACAAAAACAAACAAAACAAAACTAGTATAAAATCAAAGGTTTAAAACTGGCTACCCATGTCATTAGTTTCCTTAATAAATAGGTTACTATGAGAAAAAGAACAAAAAAAAAAAAAAAAAAGAGTTAAATCTGATTAACATGTGCCGGAGCTTTGATCAAACCACATTGCAGCGTAGTTGACAAATCAGCGTCGCCCCTCCACCCCCCTCCCCCGACCCCGACCTTAAAGCAAACACACGTCATGTAGTCACGCACGCACGCACGCACACACACACATATATGCACTGCGAGCGTCTTCTGTCGCCCGTTCCAAGTCCGTCCCCATCCACGGAGACGTCTACGTCTTCGCGCCTCCGACCGAATTCGGGTCAAACAAAAAGAAAAACATCGAAACGGCTCTTCCCCGTCACTTCGGCATCCCCGGACGTGGGGGGGGGGGGGTGGGCTCGGCCGTCCCGGGTTTGTGCGGCGAGGGGGGGGGGGGGGGGGGGGACAACAAGGCCCTAGAAAAGGCCTCCGGCCCGGGGCGGCCAGCCGGGTCCGGACGGGCCAGCCGGGCCAACGGTCAAAACGTCGCGATGCTACGAAACACTCTTCCAAACTCCAGACATGATGATAATAATAATAATAACAATAATACAGGTCATAATAAAGTAGAGAATAGTGATTAAAGCGGCTTTGAAAAGAAGCCGCAACTCCGCGGACACTCCTGTGCGTTACGTCGAGGAGACTTCCGGCTAAAAAGTGAAAGGGAGGGGAGGGGAGGGGAGGGGAGGGGGGGGGGATTCACAGAGTGCCGCTCTCTCTCCGTCTGTCTGTGTGTGTGTGTGTGTGTCCGTCTGTTTCGCCGGGAGCGTCCCTCGGCAGTCACGATATCAAAAATAGGTGCCGACGTCTTTCCTGTCGGATGTGGCGGACAGTCAGAGAGAAGCGCGGCGGCGGCGGCGGCGTCCCAAACGAAACGACAAGAGAAAAGAAGAGTCGGCGCCTCGGCCCCGGCCCCGCGGTCCATCCAGACCCCCCCCCCCCGCAGCACGGACGTGGGGCCTGTGGAGGGAGAGAGAGAGAGAGGGAGAGAGAGAGAGAGAGAGAGAGAGAGAGGGGATAGAGAGAAAAGTCAAGGCAGCGGCTCTGGATGTGTCGGCGCTGAACATCTGTCACGGAGTTCAAAGCCAGCTTCCTGTTTTGGAACACGTCTCTCTCTCTCTCTCTCTCAGGATGTCGCGTTTTCCTCTCTGCACTGTCTCCGCTGTGCTCCGGGGGCCTCAGATCCCCCCCACCCCCCCCTCGCCCCACCCCCGAGCCAGCCAGCCAGCCAGCTTGTACAGTTGTGGTCTGCGCGGCGCATACTTTCTGCGATCCTACGATAACAACGCTAAACCAACGACGCCGCCCGCCCACTCCCAGCCCTCGCTCCCGGGCCGGGGCAGCTGGGAGAAGAAGAAGAGGAAGAAGAAGAAGAAGAGAGCAGGGGGCCCGTACCTGGTCCTCACTGCACCACGCAGGCCGTGCAGCACTGCTCCTGCTTCTCGGGCAGCGTGGAGTAGTTCATCTGCCGCACGATCTCGGCGAACAGCTCGTCCACCATGGTCTTGCTCTTGGCCGAGGTTTCGATGAAGGGGCAGCCCCACTCCTGGGCCAGGGCCCGGCCGTCCGAGCCGGCCACCTCGCGCTCCGACTCCAGGTCCACCTTGTTGCCCACCAGGATCAGCGGCACCTTCTCGAAGCGCTTCACGCGCACTATTTGGTCTCGCATCGGCCTGATGTCCTGGAAGCGGAGGGGGGAAAGGGTCAGGCGTCTGTGGGCCAGGGCGGCCCCGTCCTCCCCCTACCTCACAGCGCGTTCCAACAGGCAGCATGATCGCATGAGAGGAGCGAGGAGACGGTTGATATACACAAATCTGACTGTGCTCATTGTTGATATCCGACTCTCACACGTGAATCGCTCTGCTGGCACCCTGGTCTCCAAAAATGTGCGTTGGGGTCAAATAGAGACTCGAGAAAGGTCTCACAATCCTGTCCTGTACGGTCCCATACAGTTAGCTCAGTCAGAACCTCCGACACGACTCAACGTGATTCACTTTTGTCTCTTTTTTTTCTTTCATTAACTTGTTTACGTTGTCACGGAGGGTTTTCCCCAATCTGTTCGCATCACACACACACACACACACACAAGTGTCAGACTGAATGTTTCCTGGGCCCCGCGGTTCACGCCGACCCCCTTTTTCTGGTCATCTCACCGGCCTTATGTAGAGTGGACACGTCTCCGAAGGTATGTGAACACCTTCCCCTTCCTCACCTGACTCGCAGAGTCTGGGGACCGCTGCACGAGTACTCCCCGCGGGCCCAGACCTTTGCCCTTGACCCCCGGCGTTTCCCGTCTCGCCGCGCGTGAAACCGCTCGGAATAGAAACGCATTGTGCCGCCGAGCGTGAATTAAACACCAGTTCCCGTTTCGATCTCGTGCACATTTCGGAGCACTGGCCCACTAGCGAAATGACAAACACGTTTCGCAAACGCAGCGCGCACCACAGTCGTTCCTCCGCGCGTCCAGAGTATGGGTTTGGGTTGAAACTAACTGGATTTTTTTATGCGCATTTGGCCAAGTTGGCGTGAGGATCTAGGTGATGCATGATTGCGTTTGCAGCGGCAGCAAACCCAGAGCCGGCTGAGAGGGTGTGTGTGTGTGTGTGTGTGTCCAGGTACCTGGAAGCTCTGCTGGTTGACCAGGCTGTAGACCAGGATGAAGCCCTGACCGTTCTTGATGTACAGGTCCCTCATGGAGGCGAACTGCTCGGTCCCAGCCGTGTCCAGGATCTCCAGCACGGAGGGAGACGAGTCCACCTCGATCTCCTTGCGGTAGAAGTCCTCGATGGTCGGGTCGTATTTCTCGATGAAGGTGCCGGTGACGAACTGGACGGTGAGGGCGGACTTGCCCACCCCGCCGCTGCCCAGAACCACCACCTTGTATTCTTTCATTGCGGGGCTAAATGTAGCAGCTAACGACTTAGCTCCGCTGCTATACTGCCTCCAGAAACATTGATCAGGCCTGTGAACGGGGGCGATGAGCGGTAACTCCTGTGCATTCACTCAGACCGCACCGTGCAGGCTGCTTTCAGTCGGGGAGCCGGGGAGTTAGCGCCTCAAAGTTCCGATGCCTCCGCTATTAGCCGGGGCCATGCTCCAGTTACCTCCGATCTGATAAGGCAGCGCGGGCGGGGACTCATCGGAGAGCTTCCCCCCGGTTACAGGCTGGAGGTGTGCATGCCACGGGCTCCACAGCCCGGTGTCTCGGCAGCAGCGGTGCGGGCTGTCCCTCCACCCGGGCCCCGGGCCTGGTTCTGGGGCTGGTTCTGGAGCTGGGTCCGGGCCCGGCCGCGGTGCCTGAGCCGAGCCGTGCGGGCTACCGACGGACACAGCGAACACTGGGAGCGGGAGGGCGAGAGTCCATGTGTGAGGTGGCTGGTCTGAACTTGGGGCCGGAGCAGGGGTTTGGTTTGGTTTGGTTTCAGAGGAGAAGCTGCTGCCTTCTACCAGACACCTGAAGCTAACGGCCCAGCTTCCGCTAACCGCAGCCCCACTTCCGGTATGATGCTATCACAATAAAAGCAGGAAACACTGGAGGAGCTGGACTGGGGCTATGAATGTGACTGTAATCAACAGGTTGCAATCAAAGTCATGCAAATATCAACCCTCACGTACTGTTAGAACACACATCTAAATTTAATGCTGGGGAACAGCACCAGCAAATATATACTTTTTTGCTCTTGTGTTGTGTTGTTCCTATTGTTTTTGGTCCTATTGTTTTTCTTTCCAAAAAAGGCCGTTACGGCCTAAATTAGCTTTCAGAATATGATCATAACAAAAATATGTAGTTGTCTTGATCAGAACGTAGCTTGATTAAAAGAGTTGAGTTAAAAATGTTGAAAAAAATATGTATTTGGTGTACAAATAGGGTGTGACTTTCACCTGCGGTGTATCATTGACCTTTAAAACACATTTAAAATCAAGTATCAAAAATACGTTTTGGGATTCAAAGTGATGTAATGCAGTGAAGTTTTAGCCAAACTGGAGCATTAGAGAAAGAAATACCCCAAGTGGCTTTTAGTATACAGTTCAATGACATCAACTGCAAATATACAAATCAACAGATCCTGGACAAGACAAATAAAGAGACGACACAACATGATCGCAATTATGAGTTTTATTAAAGGTCAAACAGAAAGAGAACTCATCATAGGCACAGTAACTTACTCTTAATAGCTATACACTGCAAAATAAATTGGCATGTAGCACGGCAGCACATACAAGCACCACAAGCGGAAAACAGAGCGAAACGATAGCTGTTGACTAAGAAATAGCAGTCACTTTCAAGTCTGTCCTAGAGTGTCAGAGAGAGTTTTTCATATGGCTTAGTCCTGAACAGTCTTTGGCCCTCATCATCTTCCACAGGTTACCATTCGGTCATTTGCTGTACCCAATTCTAAAATAACTCACCAACAAAAGATTTGAAATAAAGGGCTTTAAGTTTTACACACACTCAATGCATGTGCTGATTTGAAGTCAGGTCAGTATAAATGCAGAACATAAAAGGAGAAACTATACCTTGCATGTTAAAGGCACAATTACAACTGAATCTAGTTAAAATGATCCTAAGAAAAACAAAAAAAAAAATCAATTTCATTCAACAACAACAACAACAACAAAAAAAAAATCACAATTATTGACTTGTTGGTGACTGGAAACCTGCAGTATGTTAAGTCCAACCCACATGTACCTTTCCCCACATGTGGAGTCAGAGGGCTGTGAACGATTCACCAGAATGACTCAGTCCATCCACCACTAGGACAAGTGCCATGGCAACAAAATCGCTGGCTTTAATAGCAATTGAAGAGCATCACATGCCAAATTTGGAAGGAACGGAGCTGCGTAGGGATGCTGCTGCTGCTGCTGCAAGAGCTGACGTCGGAAAACCCAGGTTGCTTTGCAATTTTTGACGAGAATCCTGAGGAGAATTCAGATTTATTGTTGTTTTGGATAATGACACGACGGAGGAGGCAAACGAAAAGCCATTCGACAAAATCAAACTGAAGTGAAGTGAAAACCTTGTGAACGCCTTTCGCCTTCGCGCCCCCCTCACTGTGTGACAGTACATGGCAGCTCCGCTTGTCGGTTTTTAATCTCCTGGCTGCTTCAACCTACAGGTGGAGCTGCTCTTAGCTTTATTTTGGTGCATCACAGGACGGAGGACTGCGCCCGCACCCACTGTTCGTCGTGAGCATTCAGAGTCAAGGTCGTCTTCATGTATGTCCCGCACGAGGTTTTATCGAACCAAAAGTGTCTCCACGAAATGAAAAGCTTTGAAAAGCAAACCTCTCACGGTTTACAGCTAGGCAATGTCATGCTTGGCAAAGAACAGGGCTCTAGCAAACAAACAGAACGACAGAATCCCTCAAAGCAAACGGTCACCGTAATAAAATGACGTACTCACATCATTAACAATACATTGATTTGATTTTTTAATCAACTCTTTTATCTATATTTATTCAAAATAAATTTTGAGTATTTTTGACATAGTTATGTACATAAGTGCAAACAAGGTGAACATCACACATTCGTATACACCTCAGCAAGGATCGACATCACCCAGCACAGCTGGGCAGGAAGAGGCTTCTGGACCACGCTCTCTCGGCCTGAACTGAAACACAACTCACTAATGAAGGGCTCCGTGCGGGGGACACTGTCCGGTCTGCAGGAGGCGAGCCGACGGCTGACGAATTTGACGAAAAAGAATGGAGATCTTTCCATTGGTCCAAAAGCCTCTTCACCTCCCTGACAGATAGGTGTTAGCTTTAAAAGCCAAAGTCCATTCTTTTGTTTTTCTCAAAAACACCATGTACAAGAATGAAACGAAACAAAGACAAATTAAGGTCAAATAAACAAAACAAAATAAACACCTGATCTCCCCTAAGGACCTTTGGATATTACAAGGATTTAAGTTTTCCATACAAAATATTTAATCACGTCGCAATAACAAGACAAACTAATTAGACATTCCCTTTTTGAATAAGTTAGTGTTGTATGTTATTTCAATGAATGTGAAAAAATTCACAATTAGGATAATAGAAAGGTAGCCATGTTGTCATTTTGTTGCCACAGCAACAGCAACTATTACCATTAACAATGACTCCATCATTGTATACAAATGATTTTCATAGTATATCTTTTTTTTTTCTGGTTGGTCTACACAAACTATTAACTATGTATAAATTAGTTTTTTTTTTATTTCCATGCTGGGTTTTTTAGTGTCAGATAAAAAAAAGAAGGATTAACTTACCATTAATACATGTCACTTTCATACACAGCTATCACATCTTTATACAGTGATGGAGAAATAAGGCCCTTTTGTTTGTGCCCCGGGCAAACAGAAGTACGCTCAGGACCGAGTTTACTGTCCACATGCTCAAGGATCTGGTCACTGGACACAACAATGATCAGAGCATTTTGCATATTCCAGAAATGATTCATGACCGTGTGGGTAGAGTACAACGAAGCCTAAAGGAAACCGAGTGTAAGAGAATGAGAGAGGGAAAGAGGTAAAAACATTATTTTTCTCACTCCACACAGCAATTCCCTCCACTAACAAGCTCTTGTGCAAGAGTGCATGCATCCAAATGTACTTAAAAATTCAAAATGCCCTCAAGAGGCACGATTTATTAATCAAGTATTCTGTTTGTTTCCAGCTGGACAGCAATTAGCAAAGGCAGAATGATGTAAAGGGGGCAGGAGATGAAGGCTGGAGGGGAGGGGGAGGGGAGTTTCTTGGCTGGACAAAGCTAGTCTTTCAAAGCTGTAGGATTTAGACAAATTCCTTTGTCTGGACATTCTAATCATCATTTCATTTGAACACGTCTGTTGAGAACAGTGCGAAGCCTACCGAGCACATTTCCTTACAGGTGTACAAAAACAGGCTATGCCATGGGCTAAGTATCGTTTATACTCCGAGCTGATCAAACGTCACTGACCCCAGGGGGGAGATAGGTTTCACTTGAGATTAGAAGCTCCAGCTCTCTCACATCTGGGTGGTAAACGTGAAGCGCGAGCCAGGCCACCGTTAGCTCAGCTTGACATGAAACACGAAGTGTAGAGAAAAGGGGGAAACAGCCTTGGCCTGTCAAGAGCAGCGACTGGCCGATAAGTCGTCTGATGATCACTTGTAATTGCGGCTGTACTACAGGATACAAGACAACGGAGGCCCGACAAGGCCAAGTGTGAGGTCACTTAGAAACACTGTCAGCATTACATGGGTTTTCACCGCGGAGCACTGAGATGAGATGACTCGTCATTGGTAAATGTCCCGCACAGCGCGTGACTTACATTGCTATCACAGTATATGATTCCTTACATAAGTCACTAACTGACACATTGGGTTAAGGTGGTATTTTGTTCATGCAGTAAATACATGTCGAGCATATCTAACTTACAGGAAAACACGCGGTGAGTGAAGATTCCAGCGTGCCAGTATTCCGTATTCTACTCCGGGGCGCGCTGTGTCTGCTGTCTGCCGTTTGTTTTAATTAGGGTCGAGTGACTCCAGAGCTGTCAGTGATGATGCACAATGATAACAGTGAGTCAGCACTCAAACTCTTAATTACCGCCAGGGTTGATTTGCCATCATTACGGAGCGAGGAAAAGGACCTGTTTCATGCACAACTTAGGACCCTAGTCACGTTTACGTGCAAGTGTCCAGATTTAACAAAAAGGGTGCGCGATTGGTTTCAAAGGTAATGTCTGGTGTGCTTTGTCCTTTCTTCAGACAATTTGAAGCCAGTTTCCCCTCATTTCCATTCCTCGCGCTGAGCTAGCAGGCCGCTGGCCCTGCCTTCGTATTTAACAAGCCAGCGTGGAAGCTGCGCCCCCAGTGTGACCTCCATGGACAGTTGCTACAGGTCAAGGTGGCGCCGGAGGGGCCAGGTGCTAACGTCCACCCTGCCACACACTGCTGAGAGATTGCATGCTTGTCGCAGGTCCGACCTCGGGGTCTTTCTGAGCAAAGAAGAACTTGTCGGTCAATATCAAATATGGGGGGAGGGGAGGAGGGAGAACAGTTATATTGATTTCCTCAGTTTTGTCAAATGATTTTCCCATCGTTTGGAGGTACATTTTGGGCACTTTGGGTACTTTCAAAGGTAGGGCTGCGATATCTGACTGTGGTCCTGTTATGTACTTGTACAATTCTGCTCTACCTTTTCTGAGAGTGAAAGATATTTCGAAAAGTAGTCACACCACTCGTTAACATTAAATATAAATCTATATAACAATACACGTACTTTAATATGCCTTAACACAGTATCAGCATGGTACCTATGTGACCTCAGAAATAGTCTATATATAGTGAATCATTACATTTCAACATGCCAGTCTTTTAGATGGGCACGTCTAGTTTTTGCATTAGATACATTCACGACACAATAACATTATTTAAAATGAACGATGTTCAGTGGGAAATGCCTTAACATCTGCAGCACTTACAACTAACCAAATACGTGATTCATTGTCTCTTCCGACACGCTTAAGGACGCACACGACTCACTGATTAACTTCTTTACACAGACAACGAGACAGCGCGGCTGTCTCTGAGAAGGAGCTAGTGCAGCTGTGACTTACCGTCGCAATAGTGTACCCAGACAACGTCTACCTCCGAGCACTGCTTTCGCTCCTACAGTGTATCAGCGGTGGTGGTTTGAGGAGACTTGAGAGAGGCACATTTGAATTTGGATCAAAGTGATTTCAGCCCATTTTCCAAAGCCATCGCGCTCCATCTGCACGCCCATTCCTTGCAGACGTTTGGAAATTGTTTATTTTCATAGGATTTATTCCCCCGGCTCTCGGCTTTCCCCGCGATTCGGATCGAGCTAAAACAACTGTGGCTGTCGTACTTTGACAAAAAAGGGGACATCAGTAGAAAAGACGACACGTTATAAAATCAGACAGGACATTTTCAAGTTCTCAGCTTTCTCCCTGAAGAGCCATAAGACATAGAAATCTTGTGCCACTTGTTGAATTCAATCGCCACATGAAAGGAGACAGTTACACAAAGAAACCTCCGTCTTCAAAACACATCTTGGCATTAGAAAGGGAGACATTTACGCGGAGGAATTATCCAGGTATTGCGTTAAACGGGGGGGGGGGGGGGGCAGCTCCTTGCATATACCACCACTTGGCACACACAGACTTTAGGCACAACATCAGGGGACAAATCTGGCTTCCATCTTTGTGCAAGAACTCGGACACGGGTGCCAATTGTTCGAGTCCGCGACCTTGGATCCGACCCTCGGAAGTACTTCGTCCTCGCGGGAACCGAACACAGGGAGATGGGGGTTTATGGCAGAGGGGTCGTCGCGAGCGCGCCCGTAGATTGTCCTTCATTTTACGCCACGTCCCGATGTCGAGCCACGGAGGAGGAAACGGGACGAGCGAGGCGGCCAACCGGGCCGGGCATCGCGACGGTCGCGGCGTCTCACCGAGAGCCCGACCTGGCCTGCTCTGGAGCGGTTCTCGACTCCCGCCAGGAAATGAAAAGCCCCACGAATCCCCCCCCCCCCCCACCCCCCTCCCCCCCCCCTCGGGCCCCTTTGAATCAGTAGGGATCGTGTCACAGCGTCACGTCAACGTGTCAATTTTTGAGGTCGTTGCAATCGTCTGAAAAATTCAGCCGGCGCTGATCATGGAGTGCGGGGACGAATGTGATCCAAATCATACTCTGAAATCGGGGCCTGAAATGATAGAAATTCAAGGTGGCGGTCGCTGTAATTCCTACGTTTTACAATATGAGCTATGGGCTAATACACAGTATTCCTGCAACAACAGATATTGCCTTTGAGTCGCAACAGTTCCGAGTACGCTGCTTTCTCTTTTTTTTTGTTGTTTTCACTTTTTTGTTTTGACTTCTCTCTTGGGAAACGACGTCTCCACTGCGGTGGGGCGGATAAACCAAAGGCACGGACAAATGAACGACAGCTCGGTGACGCGTCACCGGGCGAGATGAGAGCATGGGGGCGCAGGCTGCATGGGAGACGCCGGGCGACGCACTTGGAGCCGCATCGGAACGTAAACATGACGTGATATGAAACACTCGTTCGCTTTGACAACACGTGATGGTCGGAGGCGGGGCGGCGCGTTCCTCTTCGCCGCTCCGTCTCGATCTCCAGAATTCGTTTTTTTTTTGTTTTTTTGTTTTGTTTCTCTTTCCTTCAGAGTTTCTGAACTCGGAACAGTCAAATGTGTTGGGTCGCCTCACACCATGGCTCCAACCCATAAAGGGCATGTAGTCTTAAATGTGTGTGTGTGTGTGTGTGAGAGTGTGACTGTGTGTGTGTGTGTGTGTGTATACACATGTCTGCTGCACTATTAAGGTGTGGGTATGTATGGCTGTAAGAACGAGGGAGCTCTGTTGCTCAGCCTGATCGAGTCTTTATGCATCAGGGCGGCTGCTTTAAAGCAACAGTAATACATCCAGGCTTGTATTGCGTCGACCATCGCAGCTCTCTCACTGTCAGAACTTCTTGTCAGGAGTTTCACATTGCCACTCAGTCAGTGTGCACGGTAGGTGAGGCACGTGTTTGCTGCATTCGGAGAGAGACGACCGCCCTGGTAGTGCGCAACCGTTCGGGGACTTTAACTGGGGTTTCGGGAAAGGCTTACTGAGTTGAGCGCCACCGGCGCGGCCACCAGCAGTTTGGGGACGGGACAGAAGTGGGTTTCCACGGGGATGCACTGGAGCTCCACTGGATCGGGGGTCAGGAGCTCTGTGGGGTCTACTGGAAGAGAGAAGACGGAGGGGTGAGAGGAGAGCTGGTAAATAGCACTCAGTGAACGGTGGCCTCGGGTAAAAGTGCGTCAATTATGTATGATTTAGCCAGGGAGAAGTTTTTCAGGGAAAAGAAGAAGAGACCAAACACCAACAATTACATCAGGGAGGCGTAAGTATTAGTATTATTGGCTGAATAAAGGTGATAAAACCGTTTAATCAAAGTTAAAATAAATCAAACACATTATGTAGACTAAGTGGCAAAGAAAAACACGTTACTACATGGAAAAGCGCCTACAGCCTTTTGTCCTCTTAGGACGTTTGCTCTGAGAGTGTGACTCTCCTCCACAAAACAAATGCAGAGGGGTTGTTACTGATGTCAGACCACATGCTGCATGTCCATAGGTTACCAAGAAGACTGAGACAGGTGACTCTACGACGACATTTACATGAAAACAGCCTCCTATTTTGAGATCCTGCTCAGAATGAATTCTGTTTTCATTGGCTCACACCGCGACAGACTGGAAAGTGAAGACAGATGGAATGTGAACATAATACATGTGTCACTACAGGCAGGCTATGAACTATGAGAAGACTCAGAACCTCCTGAGCTAAAATCAAAGAGAACTGAAATGAAAGAGCAAACCTGATTCGAGGCAGCAGATTCAGCGAAAGGAACATTGGTGACTGGGGTCGAAGCCGACGAAACAGTGGAGGTGGTGGCACCGTGCATCATGGGTACTTTTATTCAGGCGAGTCAGACGAAAGACAGAGGACGAGGATGTGGGCGGGGAGGAGGAGGAGGAGGGGGGGGGGAGGGGGGGGACAGGAATGATATGGTTACCATGGCAAAATGTGTAGGATCAAAAAGTCATGGCACAAGTCAAGTGATATTGCCAGGATGAATTTGAACAAGTATCAAGACACATGCAAACGTAATAGAGATAAAAGGAAATCACATATTCAGTTTTAGCCAACCGCTAACAAAATGAAAGAAAATGCACTGTTCCAAACAACAAATGGTAGTTAAACAAACAAGGCAATACACAGTCATACAATCAAATCAGACTGGGATATCTGATAATTGTATTCAAATGGACAGGGCATGTGTATGAAGGGAGCAAATGAGCCATAAGAGGAAAATAATGTCACAGCTAGAACATGTTCAGTGCTTGATGCTGCCTTTGGAAACTCAGCCCATCATATATTACTATTGCGTCACATTACGAGTTATTAACACTGAAACCGTTACAAAATTATCAATGAGAGGGGACTGCTTCCCTCCGCAGACAAATTCTGAGAATACAGACACCAAACCCAAATCTCATTTTCAGGAGACTGTACGCTATTGAAATGTTAATTCTAAAATCCCAGTCTCCCAACAGACCCACCAGAATCCAAGCACTGGTCCTTTAAGGTGCCCAGACCACGACTGGACCACATGAAAACAGAAATAACAAAGATGGACAACATTTCCCGTCACTACTCAGTGCTCAGCGTGATTTAGAACAAACATAAACATGACAACATTCATTTTTCTACATGGACCGCCTGATTTGTAATTATTTCCAAATCTGTTGTACAACCATCATAATATCAGCATGGGCCAGTGGTAAATAGCAGTGATTGGAGAACACAAAGACTAATCAGGGAATGCATGAAACGAGGTTCTCTCTCTCTCTCTCTCTCTCCCTCTCACACCCACACACACACACACACCCACACACACACAGCAGTAACAAGACTTCAGGCGACTTTTATGATTGCCATCCACAAGATTCATGGACACGGTCTGGTAGACGTGTGATAGATGGCGCTTGAATATTTCACTAGCACAAAACAGAGTTTGTAATTGCTGCCCGCGCCTCTAAATCACAACGTGCTGCACTGAAAAGATATACAATAAAAATGTTTGGAAAGCAACTGCGTTCCACTCTCTATGAATGAACTAGCTCACGACGAAATGTATCATCTTCCTCCTTTTCTGCATCTCGAAGCACTGATGACGTGCTACTGCAGTTAAGCTCATTTAAAGTTGCGTGTCGTTTTTCTGAGGTTTGAGAAGGCTTCTCCTCAGGTATCTGCCCGTGAGCCCCGTACATTTTCCACATCTGCATGCACGCACACACTACAGTGAGCATGCACTCGTGTGACAAAGCATGGGTGGTCGAACAAAAAGGACACTCATGTTATTGCAGGGAGCCGGAAGCGATGACAAACAAATGTCTAGCATATGATCTTCGCTCGCTGACATCATCTGGCCGTGTGTGTTCTCCCGACCGCGTAACTCAAGCGACCACAGCAGGTCAACAGGGGCTTAGGTTAGCGTGGGGAAACAACGACAACGACGACGACATCATGGCTGTCACGGTTAGTGCCACACAGAACCACACTGTTGACCACGTTGGGCGCCAAACCGAGCCGCTGTCAGCCGATGAGCAGGCAAAGCACGGGAGCTTTCCTTCCCGGCGAGACACCGCCATCAGACCGCGCGTGTGTGCGAGGCCTCACTACGCTGCTCCTTCTGGTGCTTCGCTCGGGCACGCGGCGTATCAAAGATTCATGTCTGACAGATTTCAGACATTATGTAACCAGCCTACTCCGTCCTGCGCTGCGAGCCCCGCCATTATTTGCAGCTGAAGTGAGGAAAACGACACTTTGCGCGTCCACATCGGGTCCCTGTTTTCGCATCCAGCCGCATTTGCTATGAGACTGATGAAGTGCCACACCGCGCTGCCGATCCATGCCATTCATCTTCCTTAGTTCTGCGTCTAACACCAAATCACTCACATATCTAAAATTTAGTAATAAACACATTTCTGAGCCTAATGAAAAATGAGTTTTTTCTTTAAATAAGTAACCAGAAAACCTTCCAACTGTGCATCTTTTATGACCAACACAAGTTATGATGCTGTCCTCTTATCTCACGAGCTCAAAAGCAATTTAGATGTTGATCAATCTCTTGTTTGACTAGCTGTTTCAGTCAGATGGCCCGGACTTGATTTTCCTCTCCTATTTAACTAACTACTCACGATCCAATGTTCAGTTAGTCAAGCAACTGGACTTCTTCTGGGGTTTGGGGGAAATCCTGGCTTTCCCCCAAACCAACCAGAACTGAAGAAGCCCTTCGGATGAAGGACGAAACGTCTTCAAACCCCAGAAGAAGTCCAGTTGCTTGACTAACTGAACATTGGATACCATGACCTGGATGAATGAGAATCTCCACAGACCAAACTACTCACGACTGTTGACAATAAACGCTTTCCTTTCAATTAAATAAGTCATTTTGCTTAAAAGCATTTGCTAAACGTACTAAATGTAAATAAGGCTAAGCCTAGCCTGGAGGTCCTGCATGTGTGGACAGTTTGTTGTGTGTGTGTGTGTGTGTGTGTAGGCTCACCGGTGGGGATGAAGGCTGGTTGCTGGAGATGCATGTTGGCCAGGGCTTGCTGGTAGTGGAACATGCTGGGGTTGAAGACAGTGGCAGGGGCTCCGTTGCTCTTCTCCAGGACGGGCCTCTTTGGTAGCGGCTGCATGGCACCTGGAGGCAGAGCCTGGCCGGGGGAGAGCACCAGAGAGGTTACACCCACTGCATCGGCCCACCACTGCATCAAGGCTCTGCGTGCAGGCCGACAGCCACCACCGCCCGGACGTTCCTGTTTACCGCCACAAGAGGACGCTGCAGGGTGTGAAACAAGCCGGCGCGATGCAGGACAGCCCAGAGGTCAGGCCAAGAGCAAAATGGGATTGCTATGATTTCACTGACGAACGCGGGCATGCTGAACGCTGCTGGAGCCGAGGGGGTGAAACACACCAACAAATAAACGGTGATGCCAAGCTGTCATTACTTCGTCGCACTTCCTTCCTAATGATCCTGCACGATTATCCTGATAAGTTCTGGAAACGGCCAGTGAAAGCAGCAACAATACAGTCATTGAACAGCATGCAGCATTAGCATCTGCGGCAACAAAAACGAAATGAATGCCAGAATGCATAAACCTGGGATGTATTATGTGCGTAATCCCTTTCATTTGCGATTACGTAACTTTCTCCGATACTGTCTTTCTGTTTCTTGTTTTTTTTTTTTCATCAGCTCTGCAGATTGACCTGATTATGTTACGGCTGCTCACAACGCTAACTTTAGCCGCCGTATCTTGCTGTAGCACTGGGAGCAGGCTCAGACACATGCACAGGGGCAGACATTCATGAAAAACATAATCCCCCCCCCCCCCCCCCCCCCCCCCGGTGTACATTATCACATTTCAAGCCGCCTGTGGGTTACTGTTATACCTGCTTCCATCACTGCATCATCAACAGTAACCGAGAGGAGGCCGAGAAAATCATCTCCTGTTTCACCGCTACCGTGTTTATAAGGTGAACGTGGACCGGAACTGGTGTTGGCTTACACCTGTTTTTTGTTGACTTTGGAGATGAGCTGACGTTCATCCCTTTGGTTATGTTAAGACATGAGAGGAGCACAGAGCTGTCTCTGTGTGTGTGTGTGTGTGTCCCAGCACGGAGCGCGACTCACCAAGGCTGCCGATGCTGTGTTTTGACTGGCTTGGTGCTGCGCAGCCTTGATCCTGGCCTGCAGGTGAGCCGGGGGATGGAAGTATTTGCACTTGTCTCGGCTGCAGCGGCCTTTAATGTAGTCCATGCAGACAATGACCGAGTTCTCGCTGCAGTCCACCATGCCGGCTTCCAGGGGGTGGGCATAGCGGCAGTCGCTCTCGCCCCTTGTGCAGTTACCGCGCTGGAACTCTCGACACACCTGCCAGGGTATGGGGGGGGGGCATCAGCATTTACGTTTCTTCATACGTGGGACAAACACAGTGGCACAACAACTGCACGCGGGGCGCATACCTCCAGCTTGTCTGTGCGCACATGTTTCTGTGTGGAGGTGCCATTAGCCATGGCTGCCAGGCCGGTGGGGCTTCCAGGGACCAGCAGGGGAGTACTGGGCAGCAGCTCAGGCATCAGGCCCATGCCTGGGCCCATGTGGCTCAGATATGGACTGAATGCCATACTGGGACTCGTTGCCAGGGAGGGCGTCACAGGGAATGTTGTCTGAGGAAGGGAGAGAACGGCACGGATGAGAAGCATGAGGAAAAAGCATGGAGGGTATTCGATGGAAGGACAAGCAAAATGACCTGGAGTATGCTATTATATATGGATAGTGCTGTAATTCAATGTTGAGATTTCTAATTATGGAAATACTAAAAACTACAAGTACTACAAACGCCTATGGTGAATTCCCCTGACATCTCACAACACCATTAAAGGTTCATAGCAGATTAAGAAAATGGATACATATATTATTCTATCCTTTCTGTTGTTGCCCGCACTGGCAGTCCCTGTTTAACTGACCAGAGCTCAGCACACAGCTTTAGGATTGTGATGTGCTGCATTTTCAAAGATTGCATTGATAAAAAATGTATGGAGTGTGGTGTGGGCTCCTCACTATGGGCTGCAACTGTGCCCCAGGCAGCATGAACTGCATCTGTTGAGCCAACATGGCAGCCGCGGCCTTCTGCTGGATCAGGTTGTTCCTCCCGTTGATCTCCAGCTGGGTCTTCAGGTGTGGAGGCGGGTGCAGGTATTTGCAGTTCTCACGTGTGCAGCGCCCCTGAGGAGGAGGAAAGATGAGAGGGGCGATGGGCCACATTCTACACTGGCCAGGACTTGAGGGTGTGATGAGCTACGTTCAGTCGTTCGCAGCTATGAGTCAAGCGCAATTTGATAAACCAAACACCGGGGATCAAACAGAGCAGAACTATGTAAATCCTGGTAAAGTAAACTACTAATGAAGTCCCAAAGGACTGCTCTTTCACAATTCACCAGAGATGTGCAACTACTCTGTAAAACTGTTCAACATTACATGTACAAGATGCTGTAATCGGCCAACCATTTGACTTGCTGTAAACGGTGACGGAGACATCTAACTAGCTGCCATTACTCTTTCAAACATGGCATGTTTTCATTTCACACTGAGTCATTTCAAGTCAAGGTGAAACACCAGGTGAGGTATCAGAGTCAACTTTGGGTTTTTCCACGGAGGCGGAGCGTTGGAACAGATAAAGCTGGGGAGTGAAAACACATGCTCGACTCTCACTGGCCTGAACAACACATTCAGCTTCTCTACATGGTCAGCGCAATAAATAAACGGCATCCCAGAAAGACAAAAGTCGCAGCACATGCCTCGGTTTCACAGAGGTGCTAAAAGGGGCTAGGATGGAGAATAAAGATTTTACTTTCTTGGTATGAAATTTCCTCATAATATCTATTGAATAAAACCACTGGGGTAAAGGGGACTGTTTTTCTTATGGTCCCATGACCAAGTCACGTGATTCTCAAGTTTCAGACCGTGAGAACTAGCAGTTTCTACCACGACCAGTTTGGATCCAATTTTATATGAAGTAATTGCCCAATTGTCCCGATCCATCCATCCATCATTACATTATCCATTATCTTAGTCACTTCAGACCCACTGATGCCACAGGGCTCACAAAAGGCAAACGGAGGGAACACACCCTGGAGAGGTCGCCAATCCATCACAGCCAATTTCCCCATCATATACTGATTAGTTTACATCAAATTCAGCCAAAACTGGTCCAAATGGAAAAGCCTGGCTATGTGTAAGGCAGACATCAATACCTTGAACACGTTTGCCAATGAACTGTTCCTTAAACCATGCTTGACGGATTACATGCAGCTTGGCACTAGAAAGCCTCTGAGAACATACACCTGACATCCCTCGGGCTTGGAGCAAGATGAAAATTAAACTTTGTCCAGAGAGTAGCATATGTCAGTATGCAAAACGTGGTGACAATGGTGACCTTTGAACCCTGACTGCCAGACACTGCATTATTTGACTTGGACCAGTAGGAATGACCAGTCGGTAGGGTGAAAGAACAATTTGACCAGACCGGTCAGACTGAGCTAAGCCACAACCGAACGCAGCCGAGTCAGAGCAGGGGCGGAGCGCCCCTAGCAACCACCCTAGCAACAGAGAAATGACCTGAGAAATCTTTGTAATGACCGGCAAGCGAGTGATTACGTACATCCCCCGAGCAAATACTTCGAAAATAAACCATGTAATTCCAGTTAAAATGTAATCATAACGCATGTTTATGCCGAAATTACTTCAAAATATTGATTTTTACACCGCAAATGAGAGAAAAGTTCACCGTGCTTTAAGTTCTCACAGCCGGATCTAGAAAGTCACGTAAAGATATCCGTTTTTGGATTTAATTCCACACAATATTATTATTTTTCCGACAAAATTTACCGATCTACCAAATTTTATCGTGGCTTCTTTAGAATGAAGCTATCACATACATCTGTAATGAATAATGTCATGCATTCCACACACCGCATCCATCCTTGCCTCCTAGCTCACGTCACACTGCTTTTACTTTTCCATCATCTTTTTTTTAAGGTGTGAAAATCTAAACACGTCGTAGGTTTTCACCGTGGTTTTACTCTGACACTCTGTAAATAATGAACCCTGTTATGCATAATTATATCTGATTTGGAGTTTCTAATTCCCTTTATTCTCCAAATGCCCTAGTTAAGCAATTAAGATTCTGGAGTTTGGTTGATGGATTATTCCAAATCTGTGCGGTCCGCAGGAAACTAAACTGCAGTTTTTGCTGCAGTTTTTGGATGAATACACATTTTGAATTTTGAACAGGGATGTAGGTGGTGAGGAATTATTTCAACAATATCTTATCAGAATTCTTCAGATGTACTAACTACAATTGTGTCCTACGGTAGTATCCTGCAAACCTCTCACCAATAAATCCACTGGTTTATTTCCAGATTGGACAATACAGACAGTAAAGTATGGTTCACCTTGATGCTATTTAATCAATGTATGTTGCCCAGAAATATGCTCATACTTCAGTTTCAATACATTACAATACATCGTACTCATTACCTTACATTAGTTAGGCTATGTTAGGTAGTTTCATTAGCAATAAGTTCAGTCATCAAGTGCTGCATGGTTTTGCGTTGGACAAATGTGTCCCAACAACAACAATGAATTATGAAGAATGAGACCACGGTAATCATTTGGAATAATGAACAACAGAAAAGTGCTCATGCCCATTCATTAACTAATGCAGCATTAGCCACGTTGGCCGAGCAGCCAGTATTCTAATGACGGGCTTATGTGCGTAGTCAAAGCCTTTCTATTTGCCCCGTATGCAAAGCTTCAGTCAACACTGCGCTCCACAATAACGACATGTATGACTGTAGCCAAAGTCCACACACACACACACACTCACACACACACAATGAGAGTATTTATTGGAATATTCTACATCCATCATGGCACACCAGCTTATACTGTATGAAGTGATTCTGTGCTTTCATCGTCTGGAGTGCAGCCTCTGCCACAAACCATTTCCATCAGGGGTTCTTCGGCTCATTTTGACTCGTCATTTTTGGCTCCTTGACAAACAATAAATCAGATTTTGCACCATTTATCTAAAAGCAATTCATTTTGCCCCAGAATGTCATTCAAAGCAGTGTCCTTCCTCCCTCCCGGCGTCTGCGGGGAAGGTGAAGATGGTGCTGCAGGAACACTGCAGGTCAACGCAGACACGCAGGGGAAAAAAACTGCAGTCTCCATTAAACCCCCGGGCTGCCGGCAGCTGTCTGCCCCTGCGGATGAGCCGCTAGCCCGCTAAACTACCTCTGCTGAGTGTCAGCGACATGCCCTGTCATCAAACCACGCGGGCCGAGCTTTCAGCGAGCGGCCGTGAGCTGCAAACTCAAAGCGACGGCAAATAAAACGGTGAATGCGAGGTGACGTCATGGTGCAGAGACTCGTGACGGTGATGGATGATGTCATGCCGAGATGAGGACGTGTTAAAAATGGGCTTCAGCAGCAGGGGCACCTTATGACTGCAGCGTGTCTCACGGGATAATCCACCGGGGGTTCACACGCTGGGGAGAATGCGTAGAAATGAGACACGTCAATGCCTAAAAACGGCCGGGGTGGTTCGCAGGCATATTCAAACACCCTCACCTACGCCGGAGATGTGAGCAATCTTTGCATCAGTGGGCTGTGTGTTTAGGGATGAGCTTGTAATGAGGAGTGACACCCATGAGACCTGTCCAATACAGGGAAAAAAAGCAGCTATTACACGGGTCTAATGATATACTTGATGATATGACTACTCCTTATTATCACTATGATTAAATCCTTTATTTAAAGAGATACTGACTGAAAGTCGTGTGCAAAAAAAACAGATTTCACAGACAGGGAGGCAAGTGTGTTAGGAAATAGATACGTGTTTTTTGTTTTTTTTTAATTGATCCAAGATTCAAGAGTTCATTATCTGAAACCAGTTTTAGCCAAATTCAGTGTGAACAAGAAGTATCGCCAAGGTTAAAATAGGTTCAGAGGTTCAAGAGGTTCAAGGTTCAAACATCATGAACCGACATTGTACGCTCTGCAGCAGAGCCTGATAAATAATCTGCAGACAGCCCTTCCGTTTTCAAGGAGGTCTGCCCCACTTCCCCTGATGATGAGGCGCAGCGCCGGGCGACGGAAAATGAAAAATTTGAATGCCAGAAACGTGTTGTTGAATAGCGTGGACACTCCAAAAAAAAAAAAGCTACTGATGGTTGATGAGAATTGGTGCTGAGGAGAGTGTCGGGTCAGGAATTTCCTCCCGGTCGCCATGGCAACACACTACGCAGCACGGAGAAAGTCCCCGTTAGCACAGCGGTGCCTTGTTGATGCATTTGGAGAGTGAGGGCATAGGATGGGATGCTGATAAATACACTGTAGCGCACAGTCTTGGAGCTGCATCATATTCTGTATCAGCGCATGCTGTTTCCCTCCGCCTACTTTTGAAATGGATAAATGAATCGACGTGGCGTTGTCCGATGAATCAATTCTCTTTTCTTTTTTTTTTTTGCGTCCCTTCCATGATGTCACTGCGAAGTGACAGTGCTGATGTATCTGCTGAATGTGGAGCAGATGCGATGCCCGCACTAATCATTGAAGATGACAGCAACACTCCAGTTAACAAGGTGAAAAAGAACTAGGCGCTGAGCTACCCCCCAACCCCCCCCCCCCTAGCAGGAGGTTCAGACCCACCAGATAGAGCTAATGGGGGGAGCGGGACAGAATGGCCGCGGTTGGCTTGGACCGGGCTGGAGATGGCAGATAGGGGATGGACAGTGAGGAGGGAGGCCATTAGCAGATAAATCCATAAAATTAACAAAGAAGGGAGGGGCAGGAGGGAGAGCACGAGGAAGGAGTGATGCTGTAGAGCGGCCTTCTTTGTTTTGTTCATTTTTTCCTTTTTTCTAGTCAGTTGACTAAAAAACAATGGCTGTGGGCAGAGTATAATCCAGGACCCACAATGGTGACAGAGACAGTGCTGTGGAGCGGTGCCTCTACAGCCATACTGTGCTGGCACCGGAGCCCTGCTGCAGCTCCTGATACAGGGAGCCGCTTTGACCTTCAGCTGTCTCCAACTTCAGCTCTTTCCCAAACTAACAACATGGCACTCCAACAACCAAATGTAGCGTTTGATGTTTATTCACCGCTTTCGGTACAAAGTGGCTCTCCTCATTCTCCCATCAATGCAACCGATACAGAGCCGGGCTGTTGTTCTGTGCTAAAAACAGCCGTGCCACTCAGGAAGATCAAACTATCCAATGGGTACGCACTCCTGTGCTGTTGCTAGGCCCCCATCTCTGTTCCTCTCCCTCTCTCTCTCTCTCTCTCCCTCTCCCATCTCCCTTCTGCTCTGGAGGACATAACACAGAAAAATGGCTGAATAATAAATTCTAACTCAATAAACGAGGAGACAGCAGCTGCACTCACACAGAAAGCCCCTTGTCTGGGTCTCACTTTTCCCCTGCAAGAAAGCTGCTTGAGCAAAACCCTCTCACAGAACCGCATGTATATACACACACATACACACACACACACACACACACACACACACACACACACACACACACACCACAGCACGCCACAGCAAAAGCGTAACCTCAATTTTATTGGCTATTGATAATGAATGATTGTAAAACACTGTAAAGCATTGTGACTTCCTTTCTGTATATGTGCAGAGCTGGAGAGACTGGAGGAGACTGACTGATCACTGGTGGACGGACAGACTGAAGATTACATTTGGGTGAATAAAGACAATGAATATCTTCAGATATTAGATGCATCCACATTGTTTGAATAGGGAGAATCCTGCCAGGGTATGAACTGAGAATGGCCAACATATATGTTTTTATTTTAGACTCATCTGGAAGGAATGGATTAATCATCAGTGACTAGACGTGATGACCAGAACATCTGTGATGCAGGTGTGTGAGTAATAGCTCTAAATTGATGTGAAGGGATTGGATTCAATAATAGAAATTGTCAATTTGTATTATGAATGAAAAACCTAGCATCTTACCAGCTACACCCAGCAAACATCTGATATTTCTGTGTGTAGCAGAGATGTCAATATTTTATCAGTAAGGTTAGTTATGCCATCTTAGCATTTCGGTCAATAGCTATCATGTAATGTACGACCTCATTCCTTTCATAGAGCCACCAGCACCATTTACAGGTCGGGCAATTATCCCTACAATGCATGTTGTTACACCACACAAAAACAATGTTGTAACGTTGTAATTCAAGGTTTTTAGCGATGACCGTACGATTTACAGAATTGTCTAATTGTTGCACCCTAATTGGGCACTGTCGAGGGACTTGGGTTTCCTCCCACATTCAAAGAACATGCATGTTTAGGTCAACTGGAGGCTCTAAATCACCCCCATGTGTGAGGTTTAGAGTGGAGTTTGTACATGTACATGTTTGTCCTGTGATGGACTGATGACTTGTCCAGGGTGTATCCCCTGCCTTCATCCTACATGTACTGCAGATAGGATCCCCAGATCCCCACAACACCATTGAGGTGTAAAGCTAGTAAGATGGGATGATGGGACACCTACCAGGAAATCTTGACAGGCGATCTCTGCATGTCATCGCCCCCACCCTCTCTTTCTCCCTTTTTAATGTCATTCATACCTATATACTGAGTCTTAAGATACACTTCCATCCACAAAAGCCTAGAGCGTGATGAAAGGTTTGGTCCACATCAAACGCTGCTGGTTGACATGGATCACTTGTTAACTGTTGTCAATTTAACAATGCCATTGATAAATCTGTTTTTTTCCATTCTTAAAACTGCAATATGGCCACCGTGATTCGCAAGATTATAACCCGGCAGCATAACACTAGGACAAAAAAAAAACATCCTAAGCCTCTGGGCACGGGAAGTAGAAATTAAAAAGAAAATGAAAAAAATATGGCAAAGCAGCTTGAAAGAAGCAAGGTGGGGGGTGGAATGGGTGGATCAAATGACCGACTGACATAGTTTGCAAGATTTCCTGGAAAATCATGCTGACGCATCTCCTCTGCTAGGAGTATTTAGCTCGTGGCCAAAACCTCAATGGCTATTGACACGCAGTAATATGCAACATTTGTTGGGCCATACACACGCTTCACTTGAAGAAAATGCCACTTCTGCCACGACACACGACAAAAACCTAGCTGTAAAACCTAAGTCTGAACTGATATATCTGTCTATGGGAGAGCAAGCTGAACACTAATCAAAGCAAATCATTTACCACAGATAGGGCATGCATCTGGACAAACTAGAGGTTTCAATGGGAGAAATGTCTGTCACTTTGGTACCTTGAGGGAGTCGAAGCAGGCAATGACTCGGCCGTTCTCCACATGGCAGCTTCGGGAGGGGTGGGCAAACTTGCACTCGGCGTCAGGCCGCGAGCAGGTGCCTCTCTGGAACTCACGACACACTTCCAGGGTCAGCCATTTGGTGTCCCGTCCCATGGTCATGCTTACAGCCATCAGAGTCGCTCCCAAACACTGAGCAGCGGTGGAGACAGATGGACGGAAAACTGTCTGCTGAGAGCAAAGGGTGACTAATAGTGATGCAAAAAATAGTCCCCAGCCAAAAACACAGAAGGAAGCGGAGGCAAAAATATTTTCTCCTCAGCACAAACAGGCAGCAAGTCCGCTGGGTAGGTGTATTTCAGGGGATGTTTACTAGCTCTTCCTGGGAAAAGTGGCAGCTGAAGTTTCACTGGGGTGAGATAGAGGGGGCTGAATGTGAGCAGAGGCCAGCTCTGTCTCCGAGAAGGAAAAAAAAGGGGGGGAAATTACTCTGAGGACATCACTCTGGCATGCCTGTATATGTGAGCAAGTGTCTGCGCCTTCACCTGAATCTACCGCGGCCCAACTGTTACACTCACGTCAACATGGCCAAGGCTGGGGCAGCCACTGCAGCGCAGGTTGGGTCGGAAAAACAGTTCTATGGAGGAGCAAAAAGCGGGAGCTTACAGGGGACGGTGTCCTTGCGCTGGTGCGGCAGGGTGGCAGCTCAGCTCAGGCTGTGTGGAGACTGCAGCTCAGCAACGTGGGATGGATGACTCTGTGGCTGTCAGGGTAAAATATAACCTCCATTCAAGGCCATACACACTGACACTGTGTCCTGCTCTCATCCAGTGGAGCCAGACGGCGGATAAACAGCAGCAGAAGACCCCTCGCAGTAGGCACTTTGGAGTTCCACTTCCTTCTCTTATTTCAGTCTCTTTCTCATCCCTCCTTCGCCGTTGCCTGTTCTCCTGCTGTCATCCTCCTCCTTACTGACCTCTCTTCCGCATGTCCTTGTCTGTTGTGTTGCTGGAGACTGTAAACACAGAAAAGCAAACGTTTATTCATCGCGTGAGCCACGCAGCCGCCTGTTGAAAAGGAGCAATGTGAGAGCCAGGACCTCGTGTAGATCTTGTATAAAAGGAGGGTGATGAGGATCACGAGGCAGGAGGGTGAAAGCCAGAGAGAGAATAAGGCGAGGACAAACAAATAGGAGAAGGGAGCATACGGGAGGGAGGGAAGCAGCAATGAACAGGAAAGGGCAAGCTATGTCTTGATTAAGTGATACAAGAGAGAGAGAGAGAGAGAGAGAGAGGGAGAGGGAGAGAGAGGATGGAGGGAGGTTGCAGGCAGGACAGAAACGTCACTTCTCCTCCCAGGAGCTCCACACAGCAGAAAGTAATGGACTAACTTGACACGAAGCCGTAATATAGTATGAAAAGCGTGTCCTTGGAATCACCTGCTAGAGACTGGCACATGTGTACGACACGATGATTCCCAGACAGTTATTAATGTGGAGGGAAGGGAGAAGTAGGGACAGAAGAGACAGTGCAGAGAGAGAGAGAGAGGGAGAGAGAGAGGAGGGGGCAGTTCTTCACAACTGCAGCTGCTGTGCTCAATGCCAGTCTGCGGCCAATGGGGCAGACTTTTGCAAGCATGCGGAGCACAACAACCAATGATGGAGCGGTTTCCACAGTGGCTCCTCCCTCCCACAGAGACTGTCCTTGTTCCTCAGGGTTTTTTTTTCACTAGTACAGCACAGTCATGGCTGAGCCACATGCTAACACTCAAACTGTACAACAAGTTGGAGCTGACTCCAAACTGCTTTGTCTTCCCGCAAGTGGAGGACAGAGTACTGTCCAATCACAGTGAAGTATACTGCAGTGTGATGCAAGAGGGATGCATGCAGCCTGCTGTGCAGCTCGCTCTCCCTCCCTCTCTCTCTCCCTCTCTCTCTCTCTCTCTGGGAGCACAGTGACGTGTCCAGACACTAACTGAATACAGATAACAATCAGTGAGGTGGCTCTATAAAGATGCGCACACCAGAGCAACTGACTCCCCAGGAAGAGCCAAAGTCCAAGCAACGTTTTGGACTTGTGGTGGAAGGAAGGCTATCCTGTGTAAAACAGGAGGGCAATATGAGTACACAATGCAGGGGAATGAATAAACAATGGACGAGATGCAGGAGAGGAGGAGTACAAAAACAGAAGGAGGAGAGGGGGTTGGAGCAGATATTATCGGTCCCTGTGTCTGATGGCGGCAGACACAGACGGAGGAAACGACAGGGGGGAGAGTGTGAGGGAACTGGTGTGTGTGTGTGTGTGTGTGTGTGTGTGTGTGTGTGTGTGTGTGTGTGTGTGTATATGAGAGAGAGAGAGAGAGAGAGTATGCAGATAGACAGCCCAGAAGGAGAACACCGCAGTGGAGTGGGAGAAGAAGGGATAAGGGGGGAGGTGGGAACCGAATTGATACACCCACCTTCACACACAAGAACAAAGACACATCCCACCCCCAAAAAAAAGAAGAGAAGCAGGAATGAGAGATGAACAGGTACAGCAATTGCTCTGCTTGCTTAACCATTATGCTTGTCTGTGCCTCCTCCTCCTCCCAGCCTACCTACAGATCGATAGAAACTTTCCTCCGGGGGACAAGACAAGCACTCCTCCTGCAGCCCTGCCCGCCTGTCCACAATTCAGGTCCACATCAGTGTCAAGCACTGCTGCTTACGCACCACAGCCTGACAATGCAGCTCAGCAAAATGCAACCTGCATCCTCAAAACGCTCCTCAGCAACACCGCCACCACTTCCTCTCCCCACATCAGACACCAAATGGTGCCCAGTTGCCATTACAACCATTCTTGGAAAGTCACACGACAATTCTGGCCCTCCTCCAAAGCCATTCCAGTTCATACTGCACCCTGTGCTTTTAAAATATACATGGTAATAACCTTTACTTGATTGATATATACTGCTGTGAGTGTGCCAACCCACCCAAACAGCTCCCTCACTGTGTAACCAAGCTTTTCCTTGTTAGGCTTTACCTTTGGCCTCATCAGAAGCTATACGGATACTGGAAGACAATGGAGGCAGTTAAAAATAGATAAAACATGTCATGGCATAACATCCAAGACTGTAAAATGTGACATGTCCGGTTGGGGCTTGTTTGTTGCAGGTCCGCGAGTAGAAACAGGGAACACAACTGGTTAAACTGAGCTATTAAATATGCAAACACAAAAAGCATAAGAACAAAGACAGGAAGAGATGACATGGAAAACATCTTTTACTCAGAATTCACTTGGACAAATTCAATTTTAACCCGCAGATTACTTCACATGAAGAGTCAGGAGATCATGGCAGTCATGAGGATTCATCGTCCTGGGACCATGACTGATTGCATTTCATGGAAATCCCTTGAATGGTTATTTCAGTCTCTACCAGGGTGAACTTCCATCCAGAGCATTGCAGTCACAAAGATTTCTGATCGGGTTCACTGTGTGAGAACACCATGAGACTAATCTGCACACTGGTCAATGAATAATTCACCAAGAGCAGCAGACTAATGTATCCACAAAGCTACATCAGTGACAACAAACCGGCACACATCACAATGTTTGTTTGTTTTTTTGAAATGCTATAAATATCTACGAAACCCAACAAAGAAACCTCACATTTTGGCCAAACAGTCACATGAAGTATGTATGTCCAGCAAAACAAAAAAACAATACTTTAATTTATTGGATGCAAAGAAATATACTTCAGTTTGGAAGGAGAGAAGCTACAATCCTGCCTATGAACCAGAAAACAGAGGAGGAGCAAATACCAAGAGGCAGGAAAAGCTGAAGGAAAGGAGTGAGAAAAGCCAAGAGGGAGAAGTTTGACTTTAAGTACTCTTGCAGCTAAACATTGATTAAGAGCTCTTCTCCAGGAACAAGACCTTGATGCTACACGCTTGAGGCTGTATTATTGAGCAGTAACAGCCTACACATAATGACTATCAGTGTTGTGCCTCAAAACACCAGGAAATGACTTACAGCTATTGAGCAAAGGCAAAATATATCACTCGAAAGCAGGGAAATGTGCATCGGGGTGTTAAAAATACTGCCTACTTCACTTCTTCACCTAGATTGCTGTCTTTTACATAAACACACACATTTATTTGGTGTGTTTTTATGTGACGCATCTTTGCATACTCCGAGCGATGCATACAAGTGTAGTGCATTTTAAAAGGGTTCGATCAATTAGTTAGCGTATGCAGCTGAGCCACCATTTGAAATGCCACAGTCAAGGGGTAGAAACTGGAAATTGCTACGATGCACGCTCGAAAAGCTATAAATACAATTTACAGCAAGCAAGCGATACGAGCGTGCAATTGTCACATCTGCAGTCAGCTGCAGCGATTAAGCAGCAAAATACCTGGAGATGAATGTCTTTCTGCTGACTAATCTATAAATCTATTTATAGTTACACCCCAAACACAGATACACAGACAGAACTGACACTATACAGCCACCAAAACTCTATTCCCACACATTTCTGACACACAAGCATCGAAATGTAATATCCATGTGTGTGTAGCAGCGGAATAACTCTGACCTGATGAACAAGCCCGACCTCTACAATGCAGCATAAACAGTCATTTGCAGGGATGCGGCATAGTGAATAAATATAGGGTGTCCTAGTTATAACAGTCATTATGCTGCTGCCTGTCCTCCAGGTGTCCGCAGCGAGGAAAGGGGGCTCCAGCAGTCAGCAGGTGGGGGTCAGTATGTAGGTGGAACCGGATGGGGGGGGGGGGGGGGGGGGGGGGGGTGGTGATGGGTGATGGGGGGGGGGATAAGGAGGACAGATGGGGGGGTTGGCTGCCGTTGACTCCAGCGCACTGCGTCCCTCATCAAACACAGTGCACCAAAGGGCTACCGTCTGTGTAACCTTCAGCAGAGCTCTGACGTCTGCATTATGGCTGCTGCGTAGGCCCGGCCGCCACCTCCACAGCCGGGACTGCACCTTATCTGCTCATGCTAACGGACAGCCTGATACCGGTGCAGCCGCACAGTGCCAGACGGGTGCATTAACACACTGCCGAATACACGCTAGCCTTGTTGCCATTCCTCCCAACCTTCCAATTCCTGCCTCTGCTCATTGCCCTTAATCATGGCGTATATGCACGTATAGTATATTTTGTGTGCCGTTAGTTGTACCGCGCTGCTAACTTATGCCATGCATGTTACTTGTTTTATCAATGACACCGAGGCAAATTTATTGTGGCCTTATAAAAACTCTTTTTGATAAAAGCTGTTTAAGAGCCTGTGACCCTGATCAACCCACAGTGAACCAAAAGTCAACACTCCCTGCTACTTCCTTTAAGAGGTTGTTAAAAGTAGTGAAAAGATTGATTGAATCTGCTGAATATGAGACGGTGATCAGAGTTCTTTTTCAGTTCTTTTATCGTGATTATTTATTATTGGATTGTACAGCACATTGACAGACAATTAAAAGCCAGAAAAGGCCAAATGTTTTTGTATATGCTGCTTACAATTTGACAATTGAAAGTGTTGTTAACTCGGCAGATGAGTACAGGGTGAGAGAAAGACCATAAGCCTTGTGAATCTGGTGGCTTTGGCATGTATATGTTGAGGCAAAACATTTGGACGTTTATGTATTTGCCTGTTTGGTTTCTCATGGGTGTGAGAGGAGACTTTTGAGAGACTGTGGGACTTTTTATCCTGTGTTTCCCTATTCCCCAGAGCTCGATGGATTCCTTTTCTCAGACACAGGTACAACGTACCAGACGGGCCAGTGCACTGCAGCACTCCCTCAGTAGACAACTCAATTTGAGAGCAGTGACAAGGACAAGCACAAAAACAGGATAATGTCAATGACCAGGTGATTGATTAAAAAGCACAAGGTGGAGGATCCATAAATCACAATGAGAGTGAAAGCCTGCAGCCTGGAGGGACGGAACAAAGTAATTAGGTTAAGTATCAGTAATCCTTTCAGCTCATTAAAGCACCACGGTTCCCATTCAAACAAACACAGCAAGCCTATCCCACCATGCAGGACAGGCTCGCCTACAGAAAGCATGTAGCAGGCCTGCCGAGGTGCTTTAGGACCGTGCTTTCACTTTCCCTGTCACAACACTGGGTATGAGCAACCCGGAGTAAGGCCATGGGAGTTAACGGGGATGGAAACCGGACGAGACTGATAAACTGTATTCTTGGGGAATAGTTTCATTGGTGCAATAAAAGACAAGGCATCCCAGGTCAGGTCAGGCCAGGGAAGGGGGGGGGGGGGGGGGGGGGTGAAGGCAATCCACGTGCAAAAATGTGACCCATTGGTGTTGTCACTTTATCAGTGTTTACATGGAGCAGAGAGAAACTAGCTCGACTGGTGCCTACAGAGTCCACGCGCTGCAGGGAATGTGAACTTGTCTTGACTTGGCTGTGCCGTTACAAGTCAGCCAAGACGACGGCAATACATCAGCCGCAAGTGTGCATGTGCAGTGCATGTAGGCAACTATTGCCAACACACGGTGACATGGTGGAGTGCGTGTGACCCCTGAGGGTAAACAAGGACAAGCCTCAGCCTCCTCCCGCTGCGCTGCGCTGCGCTGCATGCATGTATGCATGCGTGCAGCCTAGCTGCAGAGAACCAGGAAGCAGCTCGCAGGTGCCCTGAGCCCCCAACCAGCTGCACTGGAACCAAACTAAACGGATCGCACATCAGATTCTGCATATGCATTCAAAGCAGCCCCCCCCCCCCCCCCCCCCCCCCCCCCCGGCGTGCAGACCCCCGGGCTGCGTTATTGCTGTATCTATGCGGGGCAGATTACCCGTGGCAAATGCGGACGACCGCTGCGCAAGTTTGGTCTGGATGGAGCGGCGGCGAGGCTGCTGACAGCCTCTGCGCAACAGGCGTGTTTCGCATGGCCGCGCCGCGCATGGAGACGGTCCGGAGTGGCTGGCCACGGCGACCACGGTCAACTGCGCCAGACGAGCGCCGCTTACCTGCTCCCGGTCCGAGCCCAGGCAAATGTCCCCGGCCGCCTCCAGCCGAGCGAGGAACGCGCGTCGCAGGCCGAGGAGAGGCCGAACGATGAAGAAATGCCAAAAAGAAGAAAAAAGAAAAAGAAAGACAGACAGACAGAGCGCCGCGGAGGGAGGAGGGGGAGGCAGAAGAGGAGGGAGAAGGCGAGGTTCGGCCGGTCGCGTCTATAGCGAGCTGCGACTACGTGCGCTGCGGCGGCAACACGGACTGAACGCGGCGGAATAACATATCTGGGAGAGAAAATAAGAGGAGGGAGGAGTTGGGAGGGTGGGAGAGAGAGAGAGAGAGAGGCAGAGGGACGGGGAGGGAGGGAGAGGGACGGGGGAGAAAGGGATGGTTCGCTTCATTGTGAGGCATCATCATTTAGCACCGTTGGCGTCAGAGTCACGACCGACGACAGCAGGTATGGCAACGCAGGTAGATCCAGAGCAGCCATACTCTGCCACAGGCACTCTGTGACACACGGTGCATATGGGCGTTCATAACACGGACTCACCTTCTATGCGTCTATGCGAGGAAAGAAGTTCACAATTCAGAAAGTATCATATCATTACCGTTTAAGGGACAGCTCAGTCCAGCTTTATAGCTGTGTGTGTGTGTGTGTGTTGCAAAAGGTGAACACCGGCCCATATTCGTTTATTTTAAAAGTGTTTTTGAAAAAAACACGACTTGATGCGTTGCACATTCCGTTTCCATTCCCCAATCACCTCTAACAACGCAACGAGCTCATAATAAAAAAAAGTAGTAATCCTTCCTTTTGGAAATCCAATAATCTCCATAAAGTCTTGAGCGTTTTCATTTTCGGAGTACGGCCGCATAAATCTTCAACATTTTTCAGAGCAGCTGTCACTGCCGACGCCCCCCCCCCCCCCCCCCACCCCCCCCACCCCCTCTGTTAAACCCTCCGAGGACGACCCTAAAATAAAAACTAAAAAAAAAAACCCAGTTCGAATCCCGTCCAACCACATTTAAGAATAAAGCGTGATGTCGAGCGGACACCTCCATTCCGCCGCCTCGCCGCCCGTCCAGGAATTGCGGGGATCGGTTCAAAGTGAACCTCGCCGCCCTCTGCTGGTGCTCCGGGGGGGGTGAGCGCCGCACAAAAGCCCGCAGTCTCCCTCCACGGTGCGCAGACCCAGACAATGGGACACCCAGACACACAAAGACACGTCTCCTTTCAGCGCATGTAAAGGCATCTTTATATCAAAACCGACACTTGAGACACATTCAGTACTCTTGTTTTTTTCTTTCTCTTACGACATTAGTAGTTAACGCTACACACATTGAGGTATCTATGAAAAAAATCATTTTCCGTCACTCCCACCCCCCCACACATCCCCCCCAAACGAAAAAAAAGACACTTAAAATCACATTTTGAATCGGACACACGACAGCGATTTGGCGAACGCGTGGATCGTAGGTCACGAGGAGAGTCGCGCATCGACGTGCCGGAACACGTGTTAAGATTGTTCTTTTTAAAACAAAGAGGAAATGGTCTCGTTCCCAGCTACGTCACTGATTCTGGTGAGTTTGAAAGCCAGGGAAATCAGTCTAAGAGGCTTAACTTAAGATTTTTAGAGGCCGAGACCAGCTTATGTTCGTGGATGTCAGTTGTGGCAAACAATACAATCATATTCTAAAGACACGACGCGTCCTCGACAGTACATGGTGAGAAAAACAGAGACGTAGTGGAGAATGGCATATAAATAAAAAGGAGACGAGACCGTAAAAATAGCTTACTTTAAAAAGGAAAGAAAAGGACGGCACACAAGGCAGAGCTTGGCACGCTTGTTATTAAGACACCTCCCCGTGGTTCCTGCCTCTACCACTGTTCCACATTGTCCACGTAATCCTCCATGGTGCTGTTCTCGTCCAGGTCCCACCAGTCTGGCAGCAGCATGTCCTGCTCTGCTCCGGCTCCGGAGTCCGGCTCCTCAGCCTGCCTGTCGGCCTGCCGGGGAGCGGGGGCCGCCGTGGCCTTGGGCTCCCTCCCCTGCTTGGAGGCCAGCCTCCCTCGGAGCCTCCTCCTCTCCTGCTGCCGCCTCTCCCTGGCCTGCCGCCTCTCCTGCTGCCGGGCCACCTGGAAGCGCTGCAGGAAGAGGTCGCGGGCGTACTCGTACAGCTCCACGTCCCAGCGGTTCAGCCGCAGGATCCGGCGCTGCGTCTCCGCCGGCACCTCCACGCTGGAGGCGCGCGTGCCGTTGAGCTGCGTGAAGGGCGCGATGAACGCCAGGTCGAAGGTGCGCTCGAACAGGTACTGGGTCTTGCGCTGGTACTCGGTCAGCCCGAAGAAGGCCATGCCGCGCAGGTTGCGCTTGGCGCTCTCCAGCAGCACCGCCCAGCGCTCCTCCTCGCTCATGGCCGACACGTTGTAGCAGCCCACCAGGCTGAGGTCGGCCAGCATGCGGGTCTGCCGGTTGTCGGCCAGGTTGTAGGGGCAGTCCATGAACTCCTGCAGGGAGCAGCCCGACCAGTCGTCCCCCGCGTAGCAGCTCGGCAGCTCGGACACGGTGGGCGAGCGGCCGTCGCAGACGTGGAGCGAGGCCTTCCAGGTGGCGCCGCGCTGCACGTGGCGCCACTCGCTCAGGTAGCGGGACACCGGATCTCTCAGGATGGTGATGTAATAGTAGTTCCTGCTGCGGAGAGAGGGGGAGGACGTCAGCCGCGGCTGCTCATCAGGGAGGAGGGAATCGGCGCGCACAACCTGCTCCTGCTATAGCGTTTACCCTGCCAAAGTCAAACTGCCAAAACTGTATACCACCTCAGTGCCTCAGTCAGGACTATAAATACACAAACTGACATACGCAATTGTACAGCCCTTGCATATCTTGCACTACGATTAAGGCTGAAATCTTGACAGCAAGATTTCACTCCTTTTCAAGTTAATGTCAGCATCAAGATTTTCGAGTGTATTTTCTGGAGAGCGGAGAAAGCATTAAACCGAGGTTAAATGGCACCAAGTGCTGTGGTCTGACCTGTGAATGATTGACTCTGACTAAAAATTATGTGATCCGTTCACTATGTGAACGGTTGAGTGGGCATTTCTTCCATTCAGCATCAAGGTAAATGGTCACAGTGGTTCCCAGACATTTTACTGGACTTTCCCAGGGCATTTTCATTTACCACAGTGTCAGAATCAGAGCACTTGGCTGATCCCCACTGATCATTTGTTTGCTACAGTTGCTGATCAAAGAAGAAAACGGTTGTAATGCCATGCACTATTATAATATGTCATTTTCTACAGTAATAACCATCAGCGTCTGTGAGCAGAGTGCACGTATGTTTTGCATGTTAGAATAATGTTAATAACGCACCTGGCCAGGTTCTCTGGAATTTCCCGAGAGTCCATGCGGCTCGGGACGCAGCTGGTCAGCTCGGTCCAGTCTGCGTGGAGGCCGCAGCTCCAGCCGGTGGAGAACCTGGAGAAGAGCCAGGTCTCCTTCTTCCCGGGCCGGTAACAGGTGCACTTCTTCTGCCCGGCGTGGCACTCGCACGGCCTCTCCAGCTGGATGTTCCGCACCAGGTGTCGACCGAACGTGGTGCCACCGGTTTTCTGGATGTGCAGGAACACGATCACATCGTCCCCTTTGATGTTGAAGTCCACCACGCGGTTCAGATCCGCTCTGGTGAAGTTGAACCGAGGGACGAAGCGCACCAGGGCACCGTCCTCCGCCACGTACGGGTCCTTCTGGAGCCGGTCTTGGCCGTCTTGGCCCCGGGTCCGAGAGGCGGCCGCCCCGGCGTCCGGCAGCCAGGATCCCAGCTGGTGCAGCAGCTGGCACTCAGACCTGCTCGGACACACGTACTGGACCATGATGACGCCGAAGAGCAGCACCATGAGCAGCACGATCAGCAGCCGGTGGTGGCTGAGGCTGCCGGACCTCTCATCCATCTTCCCGGGACAGACAGAGACACATCACTCAGGCGGTCCGGAGCCCGGAGTCCGGCCTCGGCCTGGGTCTGGGTCTGGAGCCGGGGGACCTCCTCGGTGTGTCCGAGTCCAAAACAAAAACAAGACTGTTGCTAGCCGGCTAGCGGGAGCTAGCCACCGAGCCCAGTGATTCTCAGTAGACAAGCGGAGGATATCTTGTAACAAGTACCCTAATGACCATGCACGGCGGCCAGTGCCTGTCTCAGCGGAACTACTTGAATTATTTTCCCGGTGGTATTTGTCGGTTCACCGACCAGGTGATCTTTAACGCCGTGGAGATTTGCTGCTGTTGTGGCCATCGATTCTTGACCTTTCTTCCCAGCAGCCACTGCGGCGGACAGGGGCGTGAAGGTGACGTCACAGAGCGCTGCGTACTTCCCCGTCTCCACAGCAACGAAAATAGCCTTAGATTAGCGTCGTCTGGTGTTTTGTGGCGATATAAAACAACAATTGCCACAAAAATGAAAGAATTGAATAAATGTTATGAGGGTTTTGTTTCACACACACTGTTATAGAGCTCGCCGCCGAAATAGCTCAGTTGGGAGAGCGTTAGACTGAAGATCTAAAGGTCCCTGGTTCGATCCCGGGTTTCGGCATTTTGCGCCTCTTCCGCAAGTGTGTTATGGCTGTGCCGTTATAAATTAATTCAAACCGAAGACCGGAGTTTATACCATATTAGCGCGTAAAGACATTATGAATGTGGACCCATATTTTTTGTTGACAAGTGACCTTTACATAGGCAGGAGCACAAGTCACATTCATTATATCTTACACATTTTATTACCAAAGCAAATTCCTCATAGCTGTTTAATTGGGTTGTATAATTACATCTTTATGTCAATAAAGAGGATTCTAATTACAAAATTTATGTCTATTAATTCAATCACCATAGACCAGCTCTAATGCAGTACAATCTAATACAATGTGTAACTACATTGTTTTGAAAGATTTGTTCTGCTTGGATCCTCTCAACGAATCCTCTCTGTTCCTCATTGATTAAAAACAAGTGGTCAGCAACTGGAATTCAATGGAAGACATTTACCAAATTCACTATGTTTACATCTGGTGCCTTATATTGTCACTTCAAAAAATTCTGTGAACATCACCCATTGCATTCTAGCATTTTATTTAGTCATTTTGGGGGCAGTTTGTTTGTTGTTGACACAACTTTTGTGGTAGTCTGCCTGGGTATTCTGTGTGTGTGTGTGTGTGTGTGTGGAGGAGGGGTATAGTAAATGAATGACACTGTCTGAGATGTCAGAGATTTTCAGCCGGGGCTCCACCCCACATTCCTCTTGACCAAACAGCTACCACCAGTGGGGATGCCTCTGGGGGCACCTAAAACCAAAGTACAGAGTTAACCAGTCTTGTCACTCTGGTCCTTCTGCACCCAGAGCAGAAGGAAATTAGACTCATGTAGTACCTCAGAATGTGAGAACTGCTGTGTTTACACTGAAACCAGCATGTCTCCCTGGGCTGTGGGACCTGAAAAACAGTGTTTATGCAACAGCTGGGTAACTGTATCTTAACCAAGATTAGCATTCAAACCTACTTTTATCTTGGCTTTGCTGAGTAACAATGGTCTATACCTTGCCAAAGATGTAGGTTCAAAAACATCATCAAAACATATCCTCATTCATGTATAAATATTGAATCGAAAAGCCTGTGAATCTGAACAAAGATGGAATGTGATGTAAAATATAAATTTGTCGCAAATCATCCTGCCCCCACAACTGAAACAATTTACATGTACCTGCCTCCAGTTGGGTACGTGAGTAAATGAAAGTACACAACTGCAGAGTGTTAAGTCATATAATCATTCTCCAGTGTAAAGCTTGAAAGGGACCCAGCTGTGTACAGAATCAGACCATTTCTGCTCTGGATGTTTTTGGGGGGTATTAGGAATTTGAGAATAGGCAAAACAATTCTGATGAAACCAGTGCTTTAAAGCTTCTACCAAAAACACAAAGCAGGATTCCCATGAGATAAACCTGCAACACACATTTGGCAGCACAGCGCTGCCAGGACAGAAGAATCTGCTGATAAGTGTCACTGATGGAACCTGGCCTGTATCGGCTCCACGCTGATTAAAGCCTGGGCTGCAGCTGCTGGATGATAGCGCGAGGCCTAAACAGACGTTCAGACGACGCGACTACGTCACCACTGGAGGAATTTGTAGTAGTACACGTGATGGTGTGAAGGAAACAGATGTATCACTCTACTCCATAATAAAGGGACATTAGATGTCAAGCTATCAAATGTTGACGAGCTTCCATGTGGACCTTATTATGGTGAAAATAATGATTTTGTCTGTAGCTCCTGTGGCCCCTGCATGTTTTGTACCTGAACAATTACAATACAGGCTTAATATTCTGTTCTAAGACACTGATTTTGTTGGTGAAGCAAAATAATTCACAGCTTCATGCTTTTCGAGATGATCAAACTTAGAACTTTCAAATAATTTGGACTTCTTTTAATAAGTTATTGTTTTAATGACACATATCTGTCTGGAAAGACAATGCCGATGCCAGTGTTTTTTTGGGTATATTATCAAGTGGCAATGTATATCCCTTACAATGTATCTTTGAAGATTTTTTAATCAAGGTTAGGGAATGTACAAGACCCTTGCATTGTAATGTAATTACGACAGACTTTACAACAAAAAGAAAAAAACTACGAAAAATAAACAACATAAAACACAAAACATCAATATCTGCCCCAAATACATACACGGGAAAAAATATTGCGGTAGAGGAAAACAGGACTAACATCCAGCAACTGGAAGTCAAAACTGAGGAATCAACCTATCAACCATAATCATCTAATTATTATCATTATCACAATGCTTATATTGGATGTATTAGATGAGCTTATCGCTTGTTGTTGTGGCTCCTGCACTTGGCAGCAGAGTGAGACCTCTGCTCATGCTCCCCCCTCTCTGCCAGACAGCGGAGCTCCGCCCTGTGCCCCTCCCTGCTCACTTTAAACGCCCTGCGCCGGACTGCACGCGCACAACACGGGGATATGCACAGACCAGACCCGTTACTTTGCCTATAACTCGCAAAGCGACACAGCCTCTCTCTCCTCTAGCATGGAGCTGGACAGACGGTTGCTGCTGGCCCACTGCTCGGCCCACGCCCTGTCCATGGCTGCGGGCCTGCTGGTGGTGGTGCCCATGGCCCTCAACGGCTCCGCCTTCAAAGGCCGCTGCGCCCTCTTCTCCAGCGGCTTCTGGAGGACGGAGAGCCGGCCGGAGTCCAGCGAGCAGCCCGGGGAGCTGTCACGGCTGGTGGTGCAGCAGTGGGGGCCTCCGGCCGCCTGCCAGTTCGCCACCTTCGTGGGCATCTTCACGGTGCTGTACGGGGCGGCGCAGGGATGGAGGAGCCTCTTCTATCTGCACGGCCGACACGACGAGTGAGTGCCCCCCCCCCCCCCCCCCCCCCCCCCCCCCCCCCCCCCCCCCCACACACACACACACACACCCACGCACCCACACACACACACACACACACGGCCCTGACCTCATTCTGCACGGCCCACTCCCTGAAACCATAGATAGTCCCAGAGAATAATGCACATTATGCAATGTAGCGGCTTAAAGCAAGCGGCAGTGTCTAAAGCGTTTCAAATGGGCCGCACCGTTACCCGCCGCATCACATCAAAAGTGACATTAAGTTCTAACTTCATCCCTTTTAGGAAAACAATCCCAATTTACTGTGAGGGGGGAAAATCATCCAGCTAAAAACAGAAGCAGTAAATATGCAAAACCTGGAGTTTAAAATGCCTATTTGGAATTTCAAATTCCAAACTGGCAGTTAAAATATTCACGTTTTAAAACGCTATTCATTTGATTTGAATGTGGGTTGATTGAAGGATCTGAGAGAAAAGTTGTGATGTTTGGTGTTTAAGTTTAGTTTTGAGTCCCTAACACAGTAAATAAGGCTGTAACTGACTCCCTCATTAATGACCCTTTAAAATAACATTTAACAACTTAAATTTCAAAAAATTTATATAAAATGTGAACAAAAATGATTCAGTTTGTGGTAATACAGTGACATTTATGGACAAATTAGAGTAAAAAAAACTTCCCTTAGTGGAAAAAAGAAAGTGAGATAAAACAGTAGGTTAAAACCCAGTAGTAGAACATCAGTTGTGTAGAAATGATACTCTTGTACTTACAGCACTGTACTTGTCTTTTGGGTATAGTCATGAAGCATGTTTATACTGCGAAAACACTGATTTTTCACGTGGAAAACACCAGTCACTGCAGTAGTAATGCTGTGAAATGCCGTAAACATTACTCCAGATGTGTTTTAGTCAGTGGGAAAAAAAACAACTTGATGCCTGCTCCTGAAATCGAGCTCCAAACAGACGCGTCTGTTTAAACAGGCGACGTACCTCTGAGTATCGGTGAAAATCTGAATTGCAGCTAGTGTCGCGGGTGACCAAGTTGATAGACTTTCAAAGCGAGTTGTCATAAAGTGTACACCAAATGGATTAAGCTCCGTCTATCCAGTACGGGCTCACAGATGGTCTGAGCCGGTCGTGGGCGTGGTGCGTCGTTCCATCCAGGCCTCTGAACGCGCGTGTGTGTGTGTGTGTGTGTGACGTGTGTGTATGTGCCGCTCGTTTCCACTCAGCACCCTGTTCTCGTCCTTCCTGACCGTGCTGCTGAGCGTGTGCGTGCTCTTCCTGTCGGCCGGGGCCAGCGTGATCCTGTCCCTGGGCCTCGTCTCCTGGTGCGACGCCGTGACCAACGACGGCACGCGGCCATACAGGTACCCGTCGGAGCGAGGCTTTCGCCTGTGTGCGTGTGTGTGTGTGTGTGTGGGGCGGGGGGGGGTTAGCCGGAGTACCCGGACAAAGTCTGTGTGCCGGGATCCCACAGCGCCGACTCCGTGCATGATGGCCACAGAGCGATGAAAGGAAGTACTTCGCTCCGTCGCGACCCGCGTGCGAGACAGTGGAGGCAGTGTGGTCGCTGAGCTGATGGAATGTGACAGCCGACGCGCGTCTCTCATGGTGTTTGTCTGTGCTCAGCTGTGCAGAGTCCCAGTCTGTCCCTCTCTACCTGGACGTGGACACCTCCTCCTTCTACACGGAGCTCAGCCTGGCACAGGTACGCCCACTGTTTCCCTTTTTGCATGCGTATTTTCTATCCTCTTATATTCATGTTGTGAGAGTGTCGACGCCCATGGGTGTTTTTGGTCTGCGGGCATTTTAACGAGGTTAAACGAAATAGGAGAGCAGAAAAGGGCAAGGGCACTGCTCCACTCTGAAATCTTAATTAATCATCGCATTCTTTATGATTCAGCCACATACTCGCGTAAGGGCTGTGAGGATGGGGGTAAATTACATGTAATTCTGCTCAACACAGTCGTAGCACTCGGTCCACGTGCGTGTGTTACATGATCATGTCTCCCGTAACACAGGGACTATTCTGGGCTGGGCCAGCTGCAGTCCGCGCATAGACACGAGAACAGACGAGCATTTAGCCATGATTGAGTTAACAGAGCCACACCTAATCTGGCCTCGCAGAACCCGTGTTTTTTTGCGCAAGTTGATTGCACTGTGGGAGGAGGCTGACTGTTTTTGTGGCTGTTTTTTTTTTTATATAAGCGACACATCTCCCCTCTGTGTCCTCAGGCCTCTCTGTGGTGCGTGACGGCCCTGTGGCTGGCCCAGTCCATCCTGGCCTTCCTGCGGCTCTACCACTCCCACAGCCAGCACATCAGCCGGCCGTGTCGTCCCCGGGAGAAGGAGCTGCTGCTGGGGCACAGTCCGTCCGACAGCGCCTCGCCCTCGCCCCCCCCCGCAACGCCCACCCTCCTGGTCTAAGGGCGACATAGAAGCACTTGTGATGTAAACTCTTAACGCCACTGTCCGAACCCAGCTTTAAACTTCAATTGTTTTCCACTCTGTAGACGTGCAAGTATGGTTCAAGACATGCCCTATTTAACTTAATTCGCAAGCTTCTCTAAACGGGTAAAATCCTGCATGTGGGCCGACGAGTGATCGTGGAATTTCAGTACAGAAGGATTTCAAGATCACTGAGAAACCTTCATCACATAGTTTGTCCCGGGGAGAGTCGACAAGTTCGTCTAATACATTCAAGCTAGATCATAACAGAGCCTAGTGCAGCAGTGAATAAATACTACATTCTCCATCCTCCCAGGGGAGGAGACTGAGAGAAGTAGGAGAGGGAGGAATGAGAGCAGTGCTGGGTGAAAGATAGGAGACAAGATGCTCTGTTGGTACTTGGCATCATGGAACTGCAAATGAGAGAAGTCTGAATTGCTTGCACAGGCAATGCAAGACTACACTTGTTTATCAGGTCTTAAACAAACCAAAAAACAAACACTCTTCTGATTGGGTGTTGCCAAAGTCTGATCATCTAAAGTATTGATATGTGACGATGTTTGACCGACAGAACTGGTACGTCTTGCGTACTAATGACTTCACAGTCACGCTAGAGTGCAGTTCAAGCTGACCAATATCTGCAAAACCCTCATTACTGGGACTTGCATTGAAATTGACGTACTCTCAATGCCAATACGGGAGATTCGTGTCACTTTAAAACGGCCTGCGCGCCGTCTACACAGGCGCAAAAGCAGAGCAGAACTTTGGGGACATTTCCGCTCGAATAACGTGTGAATGGTCTTCTCGTGTTGTCATTGTTCACTCTCACTGGGACTAACTCTGTCTGAGGCCAACAGGGACTTTACAGAGGATGAAATCAAACGTGTATATATATATATAAAGTATATTTGAAGCAGGGTTATTCTAACGACTACAGTGTTATTTTGAAGCGATTATGATCGCCTTAGACTTGGCGACGAAGGCGTGTTTTTCTACAGTCTACTTTGAGCCCGTCGACTGCATATGGTTGTTTACATTTCGGGAGACGTTGGGACGTTTTGCACAGTTGTGTCCTCATCAGTGAGAATGAATCGTTTGTTTTTTTGTGTGTTTTCTTTCCTCTGTTCCGAGCCTCGTGTCGAGCTGTAGCGCCGAGGTGCTTTTTTTAAAATCGTGACGCATGTGGCGACAAACGGGCTCACTGTGTGAGCATGACCTGAACGTCCCGTTACGTAACTGGGAGGGGGGGTAGGGGGGGGGGGGACATCGCGGCTGACTCTCTCCCTCTCTCTGCACTGGTGACGATTGTTGTCTAGATGCTGTCTGTGCAGACGCGGCCGCTCGGGGCAACCGCGCAGCTCTCGGATGAAACCGAGAGAGCCTCCGGAGCACATTTAGGGGGTAAACCCTCGGAGGTGTGCGCCAGTTCTCATCCTGAGAGGGGCTCGTGCTGAGCCCGGCAGGGCCGCCGCACAGGAAGAGGCCACGGGCTTTGTTGAGTTCGAAAAACAGACAAATGATTCGAAGCTGCCTCTCTCCTGCTACCCTTGACCCCGGCGGCTGTAATGACGCGCACACAGCGGAGCAAAACATCCGAAGTGAAGAGAGACGAGACGGCAGTGTTACTTGAAAATAGCGTAACTGACGATGATCTCCATGTCCGCCCGCTTTTTACATGTCTATGCGCATTCACATGTATGTCCCTTGCTTTTGTGTTTGTTGAATAAAAGTTTATAATGGCACGTCTTAAGTGATCTGAATTGTGTTGACTGTCAAGTAGTCAAACGACTTCCTCGTGAAGACACAAGGAACGTGTATTAGTGTGTCCGAGCAAACATGAGTAAGATGAACAAGTAAGCAACACAGGACAACAATCCAAACGACATTCACTCAAATTATAGAGATGTATGCATAAAAATGAGAATATAATCCCGTAAAGGATGAGGACACCTCTATTACATCTGCTTTTCATAAAAAAAGAATATGACTGAAGAAACAAGGCACAGCATCCCATCCAATGTGCTCATCCGTCTCTCAGTTACTATGAGTCAGTTTCTGAGCCTTCAACCCACTGCTGAGAGGTGACAGCGCAGCCCTCATCAAATACAAAACAAACACATTTCATGCAAATGAGTTTGGGGAGTAGGGCAGGGCAAATGAACTCTCCTTTTTCAGAATTATATTGGAGCTATCATTTGATGGGTCAGACCATAAAGCCATAGCAAATGTGAAGGCAGTAATAAGTAATACCAGATTACTTATTAACAACTTTACGGTCATTTTTAACTGAGTGAAACAATTTGTCACTCCTTTTTGAATGTGTCACTCTTTTTTTTTAATGAAAATGATAATAAGGTTTGACATTCATCTTGTTCTCATACATGCTAAATTCTTTATCCATAAGAACAAGCTTTCCAAATCTGTGCCATGGTTCTCTCATTCATCTTTAACACTGAATGGATGGATGGATAGAAATGGATGGATGGATGGATGGATGGATAGATAGATAGATAGATAGATAGATAGATAGATAGATAGATAGATAGATAGATAGATAGATAGATAGATAGATAGATAGATAGATAGATAGATAGATAGATAGATAGATAGATAGATAGATAGATAGATAGATAGATAGATAATGTTGGAGTACCACATGGAACCACGTGGGGGTAAAGGGAGTCAACAGATCAGCGAGTCTCCGCCTTCGAAATAAGAGCGACGAAGAAGACGTAGCGAGCCAATCAGAAACGAGGGCACCATATTGAATAGTTGTTTTGATCCGAACTGCCTCCACTGTTCTTTTCCAGCAGTTGGACTTGGAAGTTGCCACGACTGACATTGGCAAGTATTCCCGCTGTCGCAATGAAGCTGACGGAGATCAAGAAGCTGAAGGTGGCGGAGCTGCGCGAAAGGCTCCAGGAGCTGGGGCTGGACGTCCGGGGACTCAAGACCGAGCTCATAGGGAGGCTGTGGTCCGCCCTGGAGGCAGGGCAAGCGGTGGAGAACACCCAGGAGCAGAGCCGAGTGCCGCCCGACACCCCGCTGCCTGCGCCGCTGGAGGTACCGCTGGAGGTACCGGTACCGCTGGAAGTAGCGCCTCGGGCCGCATCACCGGCTCCAGCCGCCGGTGTCCCTGCGCGGAGGGAACTAGGCTGCAGCCGAGAGCTGACAGACTGTGGAACGCAGACCGAGGCTGGAACAAGTCCCAGTCCGGGAGCCAGGTGCCCGGCAGAGGAGCCGGACAGAGGCAGAGCCTTCTACGAGTTCAAAGAGGAGATACGATACAAGAGGTAAGCAGTCAAACTTCATCCATGTAGGACCTTAACGCAGGAGCAGCCCAGAGCGATCCACACGGTGCACACGGGCAGCTGCAGTACAAGTGCTCTAAATGTATGGACTTCTCTAGCTTCGATGACCGGGATCCATAGAGTAACTAATCAGCATCCTAATTTCCTTCACTTCCCTATATTATGGATGGATGGAGGGAGGGTTAGAAACTTTACCGATCCCATGGGGAGGCTCCATTTGGGAAATGGAGACTACACGGTTGTAAAAGGTTGAAATGAAATGAAGGAATGCAGCTTCAAGGTTCACGCGCTGCATCGTGTCTGGAAACAGTTTTGAGACGAAACGTGGAACTGTGGCAGCGGGTCGTCCTATTTGAAAGGAATGAGTAGAGAGGTCGTTTCACATAGGTAACCCTAAGGTTTTGGCATCGACATGCTCTGAAATATTCAAACTGCTCTGACAACCAGGATGCGTGGTCCCGAACCATGCCATTGTATGAAAACATATACTCCACACAACCAGGAACACACACACACTCACACATGGGCAATGCTGAACGAGTACACATAATAAAGTGGCCCCAAATTGTATTTACATTCATCAAAGCACAATTGTCAAGTGTACATCCTGGCTAAGAGGGTGCTGGGAGGTCCCACCCATCCACCTCCTCCAGCTACACAACATGTTGGGTTTAGCTGAGCTGGTGTTTGACCGTTCACAAAGTGGAGGAATAATCCGTGTGAGACTTGATGGAAAGGCAGCACGCGTCTCTTTTGTCTTTTCTCGCTCAGAGCCAAATCACCGCAACCCCCAGTGGACGGCGAAGAGACCGAGGAGCCGGATGACGACACAGTCGGGCTCAATCCATGTAAGACAGCATTTCCTGGTGTCAGCCCGCTCAGAGCCAGTGTGTTAACCCTGTGGGAGCTGACCGTGTCCTGGTGCTTGTGTGCTCAGACGACGGCCACCTCCACTTCGAGCTGGGTCCTGACCGGGCCTGCGGTCAGCCCAGGTTCTGGCATCGGTGCCCGCTGCTGTGGTCGGGCTGCAGGCTCACCCACGGGGTGCTGCGGGGCAGGGTGGGCTTCGAGGTCAGGCTGGAGAGGAAGCTGGAGGAGCAGGCGGGCCTGAGGGTGGGCTGGTCGCTGGCCGACACCTCCCTGCTGCTCGGTAAGGGTCCCCACCGTGCATCCACTCGTCGTTCCTTTTGGAACCTCAAGCAGAGGCGGCTGTGTTGATCTCTGGCTGCACGTTCCGTCTCCTCACCAGGTGAGACTGAATTCTCCTTTGCCTATGATGGACTCGGTAAAAAGGCGTCAGGTGGGAAGGAAGAACAGTACGGAGAGCCTTTCTCGGAGGGGGACATCATTGGCTGCTACGCTGTGAGTGACGCTCCTCTACGAATGCCATCTCATTGCGTTAACGTGTTGCTCTCGAATCTTAATTGTGTGTGTGTGTGTGTGTGTGTGACAGTCTCTGCCCACAGACGCCGCCATTGAGCTCTCTTTCCACAAGAACGGCCGCTCCCTGGGTGTCGCCTTTACCCTGGAGGCCTCGGTGCTGGGGGGCCGAGCTCTCTTCCCTCACGTCCTCTGCAGGAGCTGCTCGGTCAGGTTCCAGCTGGAGCCTGCGGCGCGTCCCTGGCACCCTGGCCCGCCGGGCTTCGCGGCCCTGGCGGCGCTCCCCGCTGATCAGAGGGTGCGCAGCGCGCTCGCTGCCACCCCCAGGGCCCAGTGCGAGGTGAGCCGAGGACGTTTCAACAGAGAAGCTGCACAGGGGTGATTTTGCAGGTAGTTTACGTCGAGCCCCTCTGTGCTCCGCCCAGGTGGTGCTGATGGTGGGTCTCCCTGGGTCCGGGAAGAGCCACTGGGCCCGGACGCACGCCAGGGAGCATCCAGAGAGGGCATACACGCTGCTGGGCACAGAGGAGCTGCTGGCGTGTATGATTGTAAGTCCAGCCTCGGGTCCTCACGCGTATCATATGAAAACACTAGAAAGTAACATCCAGGAACGTCTGACCTGTGTGTGTGTGTGTGTAGAGTGGAGGGCAGAGGGACAGCAGGCTGCAGCAGGCCTCTCAGTGTCTGACAGAGCTGATCAAAGTGGCAGCTCAGGTGCCAGGCAACTACATACTGGACCAGGTAAGTTCGCACCGTTTTGCTAGTGTTTACCACACAGTACCACACAGCAATCCTGCCATGTTGTACCGCTCTCTGCACCAATGACGCGTTCCCTCGCACGTCCCCGGGGTTCAGTGCAACGTGCTCTTCTCTGCGCGCTGCCACAAGCTGCGGCTGTTCGCAGGCTTCAGGCGGCGGGCGGTGGTGGTGTTCCCCCCGGCGGACGAGTGGAGGAGGCGCCTGTCCCGGAACCAGGCCAGGGACGGCGGGCGGATCCCCGAGACGGCCCTGCTCAAGCTCCAAGGTGCGACTCTCTGGGTGGCGTTGCAGAGCGGGAGGCCCCCCCGGGTCAACACGCTGGGGATGTGGCGCTAACGTGACCGCTCTCACCTTCCGCCCCGTGCGCTCCAGTGAGCTGCAGCCTGCCGGAGCGGGGGGGCGAGCCGCTGGACGAGCTGCAGCACGTGGGGCTGCGTCGGGAGCAGGCCGAGGCGCTCCTGCGGGAGCTCCAGGCGGAGGCCCGCCGGCTGCTGCCCCCGCTGCCCGAGCGCGAGCGCGGGAAAGCCCGGCCTCACAGGAGAAGGCCCCGCGGCCCCCCGGGGCCGCCGTGGGGCGGGCCCAGAGGTCAGCCCGCCGCCTGCGCTTCCGCACGTCTCCGCCGTTTGTCTCCCGATCGCTACTGATTGCCGTGCTCTCGTTGCAGGGTGGAGCCAGGCCAGACCCGACCTGCAGCCCTGGAGGCACCCGCCAGGATATGTGAGTGCTGGAAAACATACCCAGAAGGCAACCAGACCCCCGCTAGCTGCTTTTCCAACTTTCCAGCTGGTTGGACGGTCACGGGCTCTAACTCGATGGCCATTCCGTGTCCCTTGCATTTCAGCGGAATGGGACTCGTCGGGACCAGAGCGGGCACTGCAGAGACCCGGTGGGAAGCGCTCATGGGGGTCACTGGTGAAGAGGGGCGGAGCCAGAGAAATCGGTGTCTCGTGTCTGCGAGAGCAATAAAGCTGCCGGGGTCGTTCAGGTGAAGAACGGAGAGGACGGCGTGCCGGTGGACGCCAGCGTGCGCCCCTCGCCGCTCGTTCGAGATAATCGGTGTCGAATCATTGTCACGGGTCACTTTTTGGGGGGGGGGGTTTATTCCAATGTTTTTTTAAGAAAATCTGTATCAAATTACAATATACAGGAAAAAATACAGTATTTCAAACACCAGCGTGTTTCCAGTTTACGACCAATGACTTGCTGAACTGTGTGGCGGCCCGCGGTCAGCCCTGGCCCCGCTCCCCGTCGGGCCTCACCGTCTGGTAGAGCAGCACGGCCCCTTTGGCCGAGGGGCACAGCTGCGGCCACAAGGCGCTGCGCCCGTCCAGCTGCAGCACCTCCTGCACGGGGCGGGGGGAACAACGCGGCTCAGCCACAGTTCACGCACGTCAGACATGACGGACAAAGAGGGGGGGGAAAAAAACCCCATTTTACGAACGGGAGCAGACGCTACCCACCGTCCGGCTGACGAACGCGATGTCCGTGGACTCGTGGGCCTCGGCTCCGCCTTTCCAGTACAGCTTCCTCACCTCGTCCGACGTCAGGGAGCAGCTGAGGCACAGAGAAACCGGCATCTGTATCTGCACCTGCACAACCTGTCGCATCATAACCGGCAGTCCTCGACCTCTTGACACGCACAAATTCACGATTTTGGAAACCTATGGCGCAGTTTCCGGTGAGGATGTTCCACCTTGACCACAGTTGAGCATATAAAAGAGGCACACGTCAAAGTGGTCATTCCCCCCCCCCCCCCCCTACATACTGCTATGGTCAATAACTATAAAAGATTTATATAAAACAAATGAAATTCTGCGCCTTCTATGTCCTCTGATACTCGACCCAGTGGTTGGGGGGCCCCTGTTATAGGTGACATTTGCCCAGACCGAGTCGTTCTTGACCTTTAGAGGCTCAGCTGCGTGCGTGCGTGTGCGTGTGTGTGACATTATGCCAAACGTCCCGTGCGTTTTTACGACACTACTTGGCCGCCTGAGCGAGAGGACCGGGCTGAGGGGATGAGCACCTGACGTAGAACTCGGCGCTCGGCCTCCCGGCGCTGGTGTGGTTCAAGGCCACGCCCATCAGGACGGGCTCCCCCAGGGAGCTCAGAGGAACGTTGACCTGTGGGTGGACAGATCAGAGCAAGTGACAGTGACTCCCTCAAGGTTCACACACGCCCTGGGAGAGCTGGAGAACGGACGGCCGGCACATTTTCTGCCTCTCTAATCCCGTGGAGATGGTTTGGGAGGTTCGCTCATACACAGTCAGTAAATGAGTCCTAGACGAGTCATGGACTACAGGGAGAGGAACAACAATGAAAGCAATTTGGGTGAATGTACAAAGTACAGGAGGCACTTTAAATGTTCCGATGAGTCAGGCAAAGCCATTCTGAGCCGCACCTTTTGGGTGCGCAGCACTCACCTCGTCTCTGATCTCGGCACACACGGAGGAGAAGAGCTCGGCGACGACGGCCCTCTGCTGCATCATGTCCACGCTGATCTGCTCCTCGCGCACCTCCTGGCGGCCCAGGCGCTCGCACACCGCCTGAGGAGGGCACCGGGCGTGTTAAAAACAACCCCCCCCTGTCTAGACACACACACACACACCTCTGTGTCGTTCCGCTGTCCTCACCTTGGGCTCCGGGTGGCCCCCGGGGATGTCCAGCAGCCCCCCGGCCTCGGCCACCTTCTGGCTCCTCCTGATCAGCACCACCTGGCCGTCGTCCGTGCACAGGACGGCGCCCACGCCCAGAGGCTGAGCCAGCAGCGCCGCAGGGTCGCCGAACTCCCGCTCCCCCCGCCGACGCAGCTCTGCCGCCCGACGCGACCAGTTTGTTCCCAGGTAGTCCTTGTAGCACGTCAGGCCCAGGCGCAGAGTGAGCAGCGGGCTCTCGGGCTCTCGGCCTGGAGCCGATGCCTGATTCAGAGGCGCGTTGCTCTCGGCTGCAGATTCGGTGCATGGAGCACAAGGCGATGAGGCGCCTGCCGGAGGGGCCAAGTGGAAAGAGTGCAGTCTGAATTTGGAGCCGTTGAAGAGCCACGACTCCTTGGATACCCGCTCTGTCCATGCCGCCTCGATCTGACGCTCCAGGATGGGATCCGTCTGCCTGTTATATCTGGAAAGAGGAGCAGGAAACTCATCGAACCTTTGAGGCCCCAGAGGAGGAACCAGAGACTGAGGTAGAACCAGAGACTGAGGAAGAACCAGAGTAGGAATCAGAGACTGAGGAAGAACCTGAGGAGGAATCTGAGACTGAGGAGGAACCAGAGACTGAGGGGGAACCTGAGGAGGAACCAGAGACTGAGGGGGAACCTGAGGAGGAACCAGAGACTGAGGGGGAACCTGAGGAGGAACCAGAGACTGAGGGGGAACCTGACAAGGAACCAGAGACTGAGGATGAACCAGAGACTGAGGCGAAACCAGAGACTGGGGAAGAACCAGGAGCAGAGACACTGACATTTCACCAGAAGTTTGCACCAAAACTGCTGCAAACGCACAGTCCTGGTCCTTCATCTACTCGCCTTGTTCCAATTAATCAGTGCTAAGAAGTTACAGGTATTCAAATACACAAAACAACAAGGGTACCCAAAGTTATGCACCTTGGTATTTTGTTTTGGTGTATATTGCATAATTTCTGTCATTCCAGCACGTTGATTAGATAAGAACACCTGCGTCAAGTTCTCTCTACCACTGCCTGGGATCCTATGTTTGCACTCCGGAGGAGTGGTGTGTTGACAGGGATGCAGGTGTGATGGCGACCTTACCTTTGTGAGAGCTCCACCTGGACCTGGGGCTCCAGCAGCCCCCTCCACGGCGCACACTGCAGCAGCACAGACACCTCCGAGTCCATCACATCCCTCGGATCTCATTAGATCTCACCCTGGACGCACATTGACAGAGTCTGCTCTCAAAGTTACTGCGCTTAGCCCCGAACTGCCTCACCTTCCACTACTTCTGCTTCTGCTAGAGCTCAGCGCGCACCGTGTAAAACTAGTGTAGAACGACGTCAGATGAGTCGCAGCAACGTTACTGTTACACACAAAGTAAACGGTCGTAAAATATTCGATATAAACACGGATATTATGGTACAGTATTTACGTTCCGAAGTGATGGCTCTTCGGAGAGGCTCTTCCTCTTTATTGGGCAGCGGGAAAAGTGTCGTCACTACGCCCCCTAGAGGCCGAGCGGCACAACTGTAGCATGTCCCAAAAGTTCTGTGTAATAACCGTGTGAAACAGGAATGTAATTAATAATGTTTAGAAACAAATATAAAACATAAAAATAAAAGATGTTATAAAGAGTGTTTAAAAATTGCAAACCGGGTTAAATGCCGGTAAATGTGCACACGGGAGGGGGGCGTGTTTGTGGTACGTTAAGCTCCCCGTAACATCAACTTTCAGAAACACCAAAATAAAAAACCCAGGGCTTTGTGTTACGAGTGTCCCGCTGTATAGTTCGCATTGTGGCGGCATACCGAGTGACACTGTTGCAGTATCGCGCGTAGGAGCACATTTTGTGAAACGTAGTGTCACGCAGGGGCCCCTTCCCGGGGGTCGGAACGCGTCGCTTTACTTTGAAGGGTCGGACCGCTACTTCCGGTCGAGGGGCGCGAGCTTCTGGCTTTACGCAACGTCCCGTGCTCAGCCTCTGTTATGAAACTGAGCGCCGCCGGTATGTCGCCTTCGCCTGTCCTCCCGCCGCCCTCCCCGCTTGTACAACTAACCGCGTCGGAATATTCGTTCTTTGCTTCATACGCGACTCTGACGGGTTGACTAGATGTTTGTTAGCCGGCTGACAGAGGCGCAGAGTCACTGTCGGGCGCTGTAAACGCTGCCCCGTGCTAGCGCCGGCTATGGGGACAAAGTGTCCCTGCTGGAGACCAGCGCCTCTGTCCGCTCTTTGTTTGGCACTTCGATGCAAACTTCTGCATGCACGCACCCCCGTCTGCCATTAAAGTCACCGACGCTGTTTTTTTTTTCCATCAATGCACGTTCAATGTCGGAACTCGTAATTCACGGGGAGGACGCAGCCAGAGCTGTAACGCGTTGCGGTCACTAACAAGTGTCTTGTAATAAAGCGCATCCTCGCTGGTTTCGCCGTCCGGGTTTGTTTTTTTTTGTTCGGGTCCCTTTCTAAACGTTGTTGTCTGTGTCGCCGCAACTCAGGTCACGTTGCGGCAGAGCAGGGGGGCAGGCAGCTGCTGATCTCATCACTTTGAATGGGAACACAGTGAAAGGTATGTGCGGGGGCAAACACTGACAGCCACGGGGGGGGGGGGGGGGGGGGGGGGGGGGGGGGGTCTGGAACCGACCTCGGATCTGTACATACAGCCGTTGTTACACATGATCGGGATCTGCCTGGGACGTACCGAGGACAGATCAAATCTTGCAGACACATATATAGTTAATTTGTGCCTGTAATTACAGTATCTATCTATCTATCTATCTATCTATCTATCTATCATGATCAAAATCATTTTCCTGGTTGACTAAAACCACCAGAAAACTTGTGGTCTGCCTCCTGGACTAGCACATCAGTCTAGACCCTCATTTGTGCTCCTCTGATGGTGGACCCATCCATGTTCAATGAGCTCCTGAAGACCTAACTCTTCAGAGAGGGTCTCCTCTTTCTAACACAGCCCTTCTCCCTTCT
>CM055195.1:25752865-25866134 GCA_029224185.1 Karalla daura
CATTTAGCCGTGATTGAGTTAACAGAGCCACACCTAATCTGGCCTCTGCAGAACCCGTGTTTTTTTGCGCAAGTTGATTGCACTGTGGGAGGTGGCTGGCTTTTTTTGTGGCTGTTTTTTTTTTATATAAGCGACAGATCTCCCCACTGTGTCCTCAGGCCTCTCTGTGGTGCGTGACGGCCCTGTGGCTGGCCCAGTCCATCCTGGCCTTCCTGCGGCTCTACCACTCCCACAGCCAGCACATCAGCCGGCCGTGTCGTCCCCGGGAGAAGGAGCTGCTGCTGGGGCACAGTCCGTCCGACAGCGCCTCGCCCTCGCCCCCCCCCGCAACGCCCACCCTCCTGGTCTGAGGGCGCGTGCGACATGGAAGCACTCTTGACGCCACTGTCCGAACCCAGCTTTAAACGTCAATTGTTTTCCACTCTGTAGACGTGCAAGTATGGTTCAAGACGTGCCCTATTAAACTTAATTCGCAAGCTTCTCTAAAAGGGTAAAATCCTGCATGTGGGTCGACGAGTGATCGTGGAATTTCAGCACAGAAGGATTTTAAGATCACTGAGAAACCTTCATCACATAGTTTGTCCCGGGGAGAGTCGACAAGTTCATCTAATACATTCAAGCTAGATCACAACAGAGCCTCGTGCAGCAGTGAATAAACACTGGTCTAACGTTCTCCATCCTCCCAGGGGAGGAGACTGAGAGAAGTAGGAGAGGGAGGAATGAGAGCAGTGCCGGGTGAAAGATGGGAGACGAGATGCTCTGTTGGTACTTGGCAGCTTGTTCCACTATCATGGAACTGCAAATGAGAGAAGTCTGGATTGCTTGTACAGGCAATGCAAGACTACACTTGTTTATCAAGTCTTAAACAAACAAAACTTCTGATTGGGTGTTGCCAAAGTCTGATCATCTAAAGTATTGATATGTGACGATGTTTGACCGACAGAACTGGTACATCTTGCGTACTAATGACTTCGCAGTCATGCTAGAATGCGGTTCAAGCTGACCAGTATCTGCAAAACCCTCATTACTGGGACTTGCGTTCAAATTGACGTACTCTCAATGCCAATACGGGAGATTCGTGTCACTTTAAAACGGGCTGCGCGCCGTCTACACAGGCGCAAAAGCAGAGCAGAACTTTGGGGACATTTCCGCTCGAATAACGTGTGAATAGTCTTCTCGTGTTGTCATTGTTCACTCTCACTGGGACTAACTCTGTCTGAGGCCAACAGGGACTTTACAGAGGATGAAATCAAACGTATATATATATATATATATAAAGTATATTTGAAGCAGGGTTATCCTAACGACTACAGTGTTATTTTGAAGCGATTATGATCGCCTTAGACTTGGCGACGAAGGCGTGTTTTTCTACAGCCTACTTTGAGCCCGTCGACTGCGTATGGTTGTTTACATTTCGGGAGACGTTGGGACGTTTTGCACAGTTGTGTCCTCATCAGGGAGAATGAATCGTGTTTTTTTTGTGTGTTTTCTTTCTTCTGTAGCGCCGAGGTGCTTTTTTTTTAAATCGTGACGCATGTGGCGACAAACGGGCTCACTGTGTGAGCATGACCTGAACGTCCCGTTACGTAACGGGGGTGGGGGGGGGTGGGGGGTGGGGGGACATCGCGGCTGACTCTCTCTCTCTCTCTGCACTGGTGACGATTGTTGTCTAGATGCTGTCTGTGCAGACGCGGCCGCTCGGGGCAACCGCGCAGCTCTCGGATGAAACCGAGAGAGCCTCCGGAGCACATTTAGGGGGTAAACCCTCAGAGGTGTGCGCCAGTTCTCATCCTGAGAGGGGTTCGTGCTGAGCCCGGCAGGGCCGCCGCACAGGAAGAGGCCACGGGCTTTGTTGAGTTCGAAAAACAGACAAATGATTCGAAGCTGCCTCTCTCCTGCTACCCTTGACCCCGGCGGCTGTAATGACGCGCACACAGCGGAGCAAAACATCCGAAGTGAAGAGAGACGAGACGGCAGTGTTGCTTGAAAATAGCGTAACTGACGATGATCTCCATGTCCGCCCGCTTTTTACATGTCTATGCGCATTCACATGTATGTCCCTTGCTTTTGTGTTTGTTGAATAAACGTTTATAATGGCACGTCTTAAGTGATCTGAATGTGTTGACTGTCAAGTAGTCAAACGACTTCCTCGTGAAGACACAAGGAATTCAGAATTATATTGGAGCTATCATTTGATGGGTCAGACCATAAAGCCATAGCAAATGTGAAGGTAGTAATAAGTAATACCAGATTACTTATTAACAACTTTACGGTCATTTTTAACTGTGACATTGAAGTGAAACAATTTGTCACTCCTTTTTGAATGTGTCACTTTTTTTTTAATGAAAATGATAATAAGGTTTGACATTCATCTTGTTCTCTTACATGCTAAATTCTTTATCCATAAGAACAAGCTTTCCAAATCTGTGCCATGGTTCTCTCATTCATCTTTAACACTGAAGTGAACTTTTTACTTGATTCTCTACAACGGGCGAACAAAAACATCAGTCAAGCTTCTCCAACACTATGATAGATAGATAGACAGACAGACAGACAGACAGACAGATAGATAGATAGATAGATAGATAGATAGATAGATAGATAGATAGATAGATAGATAGATAGATAGATAGATAAAGTTGGGGTACCACATGGAACCACGTGGGGGTAAAGGGAGTCAACAGATCAGCGAGTCTCCGCCTTCGAAATAAGAGCGACGAAGAAGACGTAGCGAGCCAATCAGAAACGAGGGCACCATATTGAATAGTTGTTTTGATCCGAACTGCCTCCACTGTTCCTTTCCAGCAGTTTGACTTGGAAGTTGCCACGACTGACATTGGCAAGTATTCCCGCTGTCGCAATGAAGCTGACGGAGATCAAGAAGCTGAAGGTGGCGGAGCTGCGCGAAAGGCTCCAGGAGCTGGGGCTGGACGTCCGGGGACTCAAGACCGAGCTCATAGGGAGGCTGTGGTCCGCCCTGGAGGCAGGGCAAGCGGTGGAGAACACCCAGGAGCAGAGCCGAGTGCCGCCCGACACCCCGCTGCCTGCGCCGCTGGAGGTACCGCTGGAGGTACCGGTACCGCTGGAAGTAGCGCCTCGAGCCGCATCACCGGCTCCAGCCGCCGGTGTCCCTGCGCGGAGGGAACTAGGCTGCAGCCGAGAGCTGACGGACTGTGGAACGCAGACCGAGGCTGGAACAAGTCCCAGTCCGGGAGCCAGGTGCCCGGCAGAGGAGGCGGACAGAGGCAGAGCCTTCTACGAGTTCAAAGAGGAGATACGATACAAGAGGTAAGCAGTCAAACTTCATCCATGTAGGACCTTAATGCAGGAGCAGCCCAGAGCCATCCACACGGTGCACACGGGCAGCTGCAGTACAAGTGCTCTAAATGTATGGACTTCTCTAGCTTCGATGACCGGGATCCATAGAGTAACTAATCAGCACCCTAATTTCCTTCACTTCCCTATATTATGGATGGATGGAGGGAGGGTTAGAAACTTTACCGATCCCATGGGGAGGCTCCATTTGGGAAATGGAGACTACACGGTTGTAAAAGGTTGAAATGAAATGAAGGAATGCAGCTTCAAGGTTCACGCGCTGCATCGTGTCTGGAAACAGTTTTGAGACGAAACGTGGAACTGTGACAGCGGGTCGTCCTATTTGAAAGGAATGAGTAGAGAGGTCGTTTCACATAGGTAACCCTAAGGTTTTGGCATCGACATGCTCTGAAATATTCAAACTGCTCTGACAACCAGGATGCGTGGTCCCGAACCATGCCATTGTATGAAAACAAATACTCCACACAACCAGGAACACACACACACACTCACACATGAGCAATGCTGAACGAGCACACACCATGAAGTGGCCCCAAATTGTATTTACATTCATTAAAGCACAATTGTCAAGTGTACATCCTGGCTAAGAGGGTGCTGGGAGGTCCCACCCATCCACCTCCTCCAGCTACACAACATGTTGGGTTTAGCTGAGCTGGTGTTTGACCGTTCACAAAGTGGAGGAATAATCCGTGTGAGACTTGATGGAAAGGCAGCACGCGTCTCTTTGTCTTTTCCCGCTCAGAGCCAAATCACCACAACCCCCAGTGGACGGCGAAGAGACCGAGGAGCCGGATGACGACACAGTCGGGCTCAATCCACGTAAGACAGCATTTCCTGGTGTCAGCCCGCTCAGAGCCAGTGTGTTAACCCTGTGGGAGCTGACCGTGTCCTGGTGCTTGTGTGCTCAGACGACGGCCACCTCCACTTCGAGCTGGGTCCTGACCGGGCCTGCGGTCAGCCCAGGTTCTGGCATCGGTGCCCGCTGCTGTGGTCGGGCTGCAGGCTCACCCACGGGGTGCTGCGGGGCAGGGTGGGCTTCGAGGTCAGGCTGGAGAGGAAGCTGGAGGAGCAGGCGGGCCTGAGGGTGGGCTGGTCGCTGGCCGACACCTCCCTGCTGCTCGGTAAGGGTCCCCACCGTGCATCCACTCGTCGTTCCTTTTGGAACCTCAAGCAGAGGCGGCTGTGTTGATCTCTGGCTGCACGTTCCGTCTCCTCACCAGGTGAGACTGAATTCTCCTTTGCCTATGATGGACTCGGTAAAAAGGTGTCAGGTGGGAAGGAAGAACAGTACGGAGAGCCTTTCTCGGAGGGGGACATCATTGGCTGCTACGCTGTGAGTGTCACGCTCCTCTACGAATGGCATCTCATTGCGTTAACGTGTTGCTGTCGAATCATAATTGTGTGTGTGTGTGTGTGTGTGTGTGTGTGTGTGTGACAGTCTCTGCCCACAGACGCCGCCATTGAGCTCTCTTTCCACAAGAACGGCCGCTCCCTGGGTGTCGCCTTTACCCTGGAGGCCTCGGTGCTGGGGGGCCGAGCTCTCTTCCCTCACGTCCTCTGCAGGAGCTGCTCGGTCAGGTTCCAGCTGGAGCCTGCGGCGCGTCCCTGGCACCCTGGCCCGCCGGGCTTCGCGGCCCTGGCGGCGCTCCCCGCTGATCAGAGGGTGCGCAGCGCGCTCGCTGCCACCCCCAGGGCCCAGTGCGAGGTGAGCCGAGGACGTTTCAACAGAGAAGCTGCACAGGGGTGATTTTGCAGGTAGTTTACGTCGAGCCCCTCTGTGCTCCGCCCAGGTGGTGCTGATGGTGGGTCTCCCTGGGTCCGGGAAGAGCCACTGGGCCCGGACGCACGCCAGGGAGCATCCAGAGAGAGCATACACGCTGCTGGGCACAGAGGAGCTGCTGGCGTGTATGATTGTAAGTCCAGCCTCGGGTCCTCACGCGTATCATATGAAAACACTAGAAAGTAACATCCAGGAACGTCTGACCTGTGTGTGTGTGTGTGTAGAGTGGAGGGCAGAGGGACAGCAGGCTGCAGCAGGCCTCTCAGTGTCTGACAGAGCTGATCAAAGTGGCAGCTCAGGTGCCAGGCAACTACATACTGGACCAGGTAAGTTCGCACCGTTTTGCTAGTGTTTACCACACAGTACCACACAGCAATCCTGCCATGTTGTACCGCTCTCTGTACCAATGACGCGTTCCCTCGCACGTCCCCGGGGTTCAGTGCAACGTGCTCTTCTCTGCGCGCTGCCACAAGCTGCGGCTGTTCGCAGGCTTCAGGCGGCGGGCGGTGGTGGTGTTCCCCCCGGCGGACGAGTGGAGGAGGCGCCTGTCCCGGAACCAGGCCAGGGACGGCGGGCGGATCCCCGAGACGGCCCTGCTCAAGCTCCAAGGTGCGACTCTCTGGGTGGCGTTGCAGAGCGGGAGGCCCCCCCGGGTCAACACGCTGGGGTGGGATGTGGCGCTAACGTGACCGCTCTCACCTTCCGCCCCGTGCGCTCCAGTGAGCTGCAGCCTGCCGGAGCGGGGGGGCGAGCCGCTGGACGAGCTGCAGCACGTGGGGCTGCGTCGGGAGCAGGCCGAGGCGCTCCTGCGGGAGCTCCAGGCGGAGGCCCGCCGGCTGCTGCCCCCGCTGCCCGAGCGCGAGCGCGGGAAAGCCCGGCCTCACAGGAGAAGGCCCCGCGGCCCCCCGGGGCCGCCGTGGGGCGGGCCCAGAGGTCAGCCCGCCGCCTGCGCTTCCGCACGTCTCCGCCGTTTGTCTCCCGATCGCTACTGATTGCCGTGCTCTCGTTGCAGGGTGGAGCCAGGCCAGACCCGACCTGCAGCCCTGGAGGCACCCGCCAGGACATGTGAGTGCTGGAAAACATACCCAGAAGGCAACCAGACCCCCGCTAGCTGCTTTTCCAACTTTCCAGCTGGTTGGACGGTCACGGGCTCTAACTCGATGGCCATTCCGTGTCCCTTGCATTTCAGCGGAATGGGACTCGTCGGGACCAGAGCGGGCCCTGCAGAGACCCGGTGGGAAGCGCTCATGGGGGTCACTGGTGAAGAGGGGCGGAGCCAGAGAAATCGGTGTCTCGTGTCTGCGAGAGCAATAAAGCTGCCGAGGTCGTTCAGGTGAAGAACGGAGTGGACGGCGTGCCGGTGGACGCTCGTTCGAGAGAATCGGTGTTGAATCATTGTCACGGGTCACTTTTTGGGGGGGGGGGGTTTTATTCCAATGTTTTTTTTTTAAAATCTGTATCAAATTACAATATACAGGAAAAAATACAGTATTTCAAACACCAGCGTGTTTCCAGTTTACGACCAATGACTTGCTGAACTGTGTGGCGGCCCGCGGTCAGCCCTGGCCCCGCTCCCCGTCGGGCCTCACCGTCTGGTAGAGCAGCACGGCCCCTTTGGCCGAGGGGCACAGCTGCAGCCACAAGGCGCTGCGCCCGTCCAGCTGCAGCACCTCCTGCACGGGGCGGGGGGAACAACGCGGCTCAGCCACAGTTCACGCACGTCAGACATGACGGACAAAGAGGGGGGGGAAAAAAACCCCATTTTACGAACGGGAGCAGACGCTACCCACCGTCCGGCTGACGAACGCGATGTCCGTGGACTCGTGGGCCTCGGCTCCGCCTTTCCAGTACAGCTTCCTCACCTCGTCCGACGTCAGGGAGCAGCTGAGGCACAGAGAAACCGGCATCTGTATCTGCACCTGCACAACCTGTCGCATCATAACCGGCACTCCTCGACCTCTTGAGCATATAAAAGAGGCACACGTCAAAGTGGTCATTTTTTCCCCCCCCTACATACTGCTATGGTCAATAACTATAAAAGATTTATATAAAACAAATGAAATTCTGCGCCTTCTATGTCCTCAGATACACGACCCAGTGGTTGGGGGGCCCCTGTTATAGGTGACATTTGCCCAGACCGAGTCGTTCTTGACCTTTAGAGGCTCAGCTGCGTGCGTGCGTGTGCGTGTGTGTGACATTATGCCAAACGTCCCGTGCGTTTTTACGACACTACTTGGCCGCCTGAGCGAGAGGACCGGGCTGAGGGGATGAGCACCTGACGTAGAACTCGGCGCTCGGCCTCCCGGCGCTGGTGTGGTTCAAGGCCACGCCCATCAGGACGGGCTCCCCCAGGGAGCTCAGAGGAACGTTGACCTGTGGGTGGACAGATCAGAGCAAGTGACAGTGACTCCCTCAAGGCTCACACACGCCCTGGGAGAGCTGGAGAACGGACGGCCGGCACATTTTCTGCCTCTCTAATCCCGTGGAGATGGTTTGGGAGGTTCGCTCATACACAGTCAGTAAATGAGTCCTAGACGAGTCATGGACTACAGAGAGAGGAACAACAATGAAAGCAATTTGGGTGAATGTACAAAGTACAGGATGCACTTTAAATGTTCCGATAAGTCAGGCAAAGCCATTCTGAGCCGCACCTTTTGGGTGCGCAGCACTCACCTCGTCTCTGATCTCGGCACACACGGAGGAGAAGAGCTCGGCGACGACGGCCCTCTGCTGCATCATGTCCACGCTGATCTGCTCCTCGCGCACCTCCTGGCGGCCCAGGCGCTCGCACACCGCCTGAGGAGGGCACCGGGCGTGTTAAAAACAATCCCCCCCTGTCTAGACACACACACACACACCTCTGTGTCGTTCCGCTGTCCTCACCTTGGGCTCCGGGTGGCCCCCGGGGATGTCCAGCAGCCCCCCGGCCTCGGCCACCTTCTGGCTCCTCCTGATCAGCACCACCTGGCCGTCGTCCGTGCACAGGACGGCGCCCACGCCCAGAGGCTGAGCCAGCAGCGCCGCAGGGTCGCCGAACTCCCGCTCCCCCCGCCGACGCAGCTCTGCCGCCCGACGCGACCAGTTTGTTCCCAGGTAGTCCTTGTAGCACGTCAGGCCCAGGCTCAGAGTGAGCAGCGGGCTCTCGGGCTCTCGGCCTGGAGCCGATGCCTGATTCAGAGGCGCGTTGCTCTCGGCTGCAGATTCGGTGCATGGAGCACAAGGCGATGAGGCGCCTGCCGGAGGGGCCAAGTAGAAAGAGTGCAGTCTGAATTTGGAGCCGTTGAAGAGCCACGACTCCTTGGATACCCGCTCTGTCCATGCCGCCTCGATCTGACGCTCCAGGATGGGATCCGTCTGCCTGTTATATCTGGAAAGAGGAGCAGGGAACTCATCGAACCTTTGAGGCCCCGGAGGAGGAACCAGAGACTGAGGTAGAACCAGAGACTGAGGAAGAACCAGAGTAGGAATCAGAGACTGAGGAAGAACCTGAGGAGGAATCTGAGACTGAGGAGGAACCAGAGACTGAGGGGGAACCTGAGGAGGAACCAGAGACTGAGGGGGAACCTGACAAGGAACCAGAGACTAAGGAAGAGCCTGAGGAGGAACCAAAGACTGAGGAGGAACCAGAGCCTGAGGCGAAACCAGAGACTGGGGAAGAACCAGGAGCAGAGACACTGACATTTCACCAGAAGTTTGCAACAAAACTGCTGCAAACGCACAGTCCTGGTCCTTCCATCTACTCGCCTTGTTCCAATTAATCAGTGCTAAGAAGTTACAGGTATTCAAATACACAAAACAACAAGGGTACCCAAAGTTATGCACCTTGGTATTTTGTTTTAGTGTATATTGCATAATTTCTGTCATTCCAGCACGTTGATTAGATAAGAACACCTGCGTCAAGTTCTCTCTACCACTGCCTGGGATCCTATGTTTGCACTCCGGAGGAGTGGTGTGTTGACAGGGATGCAGGTGTGATGGCGACCTTACCTTTGTGAGAGCTCCACCTGGACCTGGGGCTCCAGCAGCCCCCTCCACGGCGCACACTGCAGCAGCACAGACACCTCCGAGTCCATCACATCCCTCGGATCTCATTAGATCTCACTCTGGACGCACATTGACAGAGTCTGCTCTCAAAGTTACTGCGCTTAGCCCCGAACTGCCTCACCTTCCACTACTTCTGCTTCTGCTGGAGCTCAGCGCACACCGTGTAAAACTAGTGTAGAACGACGTCAGATGAGCTGCAGCAACGCTACTGTTACACACAAAGTAAACGGTCGTAAATTATTCGATATAAACACGGATATTATGGTACAGTATTTACGTTCCGAAGTGATGGCTCTTCGGAGAGGCTCTTCCTCTCTATTGGGCAGCGGGAAAAGTGTCCTCACTGCGCCCCCTAGAGGCCGAGCGGCAGAACTGTAGCATGTCCCAAAAGTTCTGTGTAATAACCGTGTGAAACAGGAATGTAATTAATAATGTTTAGAAACAAATATAAAACATAAAAATAAAAGATGCTATAAAGAGTGTTTAAAAATTGCAAACCGGGTTAAATGCCGGTAAATGTGCACACGGGAGGGGGGCGTGTTTGTGCTACGTTAAGCTCCCCGTAACATCAACTTTCAGAAACACCAAAATAAAAAACCCAGGGCTTTGTGTTACGAGTGTCCCGCTGTATAGTTCGCATTGTGGCGGCATACCGAGTGACACTGTTGCAGTATCGCGCGTAGGATCACATTTTGTGAAACGTAGTGTCACGCAGGGGCGCCTTCCCGGGGGTCGGAACGCGTCGCTTTACTTTGAAGGGTCGGACCGCTACTTCCGGTCGAGGGGCGCGAGCTTCTGGCTTTACGCAACGTCCCGTGCTCAGCCTCTGTTATGAAACTGAGCGCCGCCGGTATGTCGCCTTCGCCTGTCCTCCCGCCGCCCTCCCCGCTTGTACAACTAACCGCGTCGGAATATTCGTTCTTTGCTTCATACGCGACTCTGACGGGTTGACTAGATGTGTGTTAGCCGGCTGACAGAGGCGCAGAGTCACTGTCGGGCGCTGTAAACGCTGCCCCGTGCTAGCGCCGGCTATGGGGACAAAGTGTCCCTGCTGGAGACCAGCGCCTCTGTCCGCTCTTTGTTTGGCACTTCGATGCAAACTTCTGCATGCACGCACCCCCATCTGCCCATTAAAGTCACCGACGCTGTTTTTTTTTCCATCAATGCACGTTCAACGTCGGAACTCGTAATTCACGGGGAGGACGCAGCCAGAGCTGTAACGCGTTGCGGTCACTAACAAGTGTCTTGTAATAAAGCGCATCCTCGCTGGTTTCGCCGTCCGGGTGTGTTTTTTTTGTTCAGGTCCCTCTCTAAACGTTGTTGTCTGTGTCGCCGCAACTCAGGTCACGTTGCGGCAGAGCAGGGGGTCAGGCAGCTGCTGATCTCATCACTTTGAATGGGAACACAGTGAAAGGTATGTGCGGGGGCCAACACTGGACAGCCACAGTGGGGGGGTCTGGTACCGACCTCGGATCTGTACATACAGCCGTTGTTACACATGATCGGGATCTGCCTGGGACGTACCGAGGACAGATCAAATCTTGCAGACACATATATAGTTAATTTGTGCCTGTAATTACAGTATCTATCTATCTATCTATCTATCTATCTATCTATCTATCTATCTATCTATCTATCTATCTATCTATCTATCTATCTATCTATCTATCTATCTATCTATCTATCTATCTATCTATCTATCTATCATGATCAAAATCATTTTCCTGGTTGACTAAAACCACCAGAAAACTTGTGGTCTGCCTCCTGGACTAGCACATCAGTCTAGACCCTCATTTGTGCTCCTCTGATGGTGGACCCATCCATCTGCAAGGAGCTCCTGAAGACCGAACTCTTCAGAGAGCGTCTCCTCTTTCTAACACAGCCCTTCTCCCTTCTCCTTGCCCCTCTCTCTTATTCTTTGCCAAACTAAAAACCAGCGTGGCTGTTGATTGTCTGCTTTGTCCCTGTCCACCTCTTCATCGTCGCTGACGTCAGATCGCCCGTCCGAGCATCGCCGAGCGCCATGCAGCTGGAGGCCCAGCTGCGCCTGTGTCAGGCCTGCGCGTGGTGCCGCAAGAGCGGGCTGCGCCTGCTCTCCCAGAGCTACGCGCACAGGTAGGCCGAGCCCCGGTGTCCAAGCAGACCGGACCCGCCCGGAGCGCGACCCGCCGCCGCCGTAACGCGCCTGTGTGTGTGTGTGTGTGTGCGCGCCTCTCTCCCCCGCCGCAGGAAGGCCGCGAACTACTACGACCTCCTGGGGGTCAAGTCGGACGCCAGCGTGGACGAGATCAAGAACGCGTTTTTCGACAAGTCCAAGAAGGTGAGGGCTTCCCTTCTTCCTCCCTTGCGCGCGGCCGGGGCGCGTGGCCACACGGGGGCAGCCTTCGGCAGCCCGGCCTCCGCCTCCCCGCCGTTCCCACAGTGCACTTCCCGGTGGTTTGTTTTCGCGTCGTGGCTCCCAGTGTAAACGAGGATGTGCCTGTGTATTTACCTTGCGCTTCTGGTATGGTCGGAGGGAGACGGACAGACAAAAAGAAAAAGTTGCGCGCCCAGACCGCACGTTCGCCCTCTTCCGATGAAGAAGCCGCTTGTCCTGAGGACGCACCTGTTGCCTCACCGGTCCTCTCCCCCCCCCCCCCTCCCCTCTCCCCCCTCCTCCCCGCAGCTCCACCCAGACAGCGACCCCACCAACCCGGCGCTGCACAGCCGCTTCGTGGAGCTGAACGAAGCCTACCGGGTGCTGAGCAGAGACCCGAGCAGGAGGGAGTACGACTTCAAGATCAGGCAGCACTCCGCCGCCGCCGGCCCCGCCGCCGCCAGATCCGCCTCCGCCTCCGCCGGCTTCACCGGCTTCACCGGCAGGTGAGGACGCTGGCTGCTCGAGGAGACGCTTCCAGCGGCTTGAATCCCAGGTCCTCGTGGGGGTAGCTGGACATTGGACGCGCTGCCCTGCTGAGGACGGATTAACCGGGAAGGGCCGCTGTAACACTGGGGAATTAGCCTCTTACCACGGGAAGAAAACTACTCTTAGCATTAGAGTGGTGATATGCATTCCCCCGTAATCCTTGTTGGAGGGCCTTCATAGTTAGATATTCAGAGCATGCGAACGAATGAGGAAAAGTGCGTTTCTCTCAAGATGCAAGCCCCACAATATCTGAATATCCAAAGTTTTACACTGCTGAAAGCCAGCGTGAGGTTGCTGTCTTACATGTAGTTGGATGAAGCATCCTCTGCCCTGTTTGTAACATCCCCTCTGACCCCTGCCCCCCTCCCCACACCGTGCTCAGGTCGGACACGGAGGAGACCGTGCGCTACTGGGAGCAGGTCCACCAGTCACAGGCCCAGAAGATGACGGCAGAGGAGTGGCAGAAGAGGAGGAAGAGGAACCTCCGCCTGATGGGCTACTGCATCGTCGCCATGTTGGTCAGCATCGGAGCCCACTTCGTCTTCTTCTGGTGAGGAACTCCGCTCCCTGGCTTCGTTTCTCGCTGCTCCCCGGCGCTGCGGCCCTGGCTCCGCTCGTCTTCCCTGCACGGTCCCGGTCACGGACCCGGGTCTCACCTCTCGCTCTCTTCCAGGAAACTGCAGCAGGTCCACACCAAGTTCATGGACGAGAAGGACCGGGTGATCACAGAAATTTACAACGAATCCAAAGAGAGAGCCAGGTGAGCGTCCGCCCACCGCCACCCCCACCCCCACCCCCCTCCCTAACCCGTCTCCAGGCTGCAAACCGCAGGCGATCGACGCTTGAGTGTGTCCCTGTGCTGTGCTTTCCAGGATCAACGGTTTCAAGAAGCAGACGGAAATCCTGCGGCAGAAGCAAGCAGAGTACATGGAGAAATACAAAATCCCCAGAGGTGGGGGGGACTAGCGGAGGGCGGGGGGGGGCGGTCCCCAGCTGTGCTCAGAGATGGAGGAGCCGCCGTGGACCCAACGTGGCGCACGTTTTAGGATTTTGAAAGTGTCCCCCCCTCTCCCCCCCCCCCCCCCCCCCCCCCCTCTCTATACCCACACGCGCTCACACGCGGCTTTCGCCTGGTCGCACGGGCCTCGCTCCACGGTCAGCGCGAACCGTGCGAGCCCCCTCGGTTGTTAGGTTGCTCGAGGCGACGCGGGCCCTCGTGACGGGGGTCCGACCCGGAGGCCCGGGGGCCGCGAGGGGGGACGCGGCGCCGCTCTGTGGAGAGACGACAGAGGGCGGGAGCCGCGGTCGGGCCCCCCCCCCGGCGCGCGTCCGGCCCGGGGGAACGTCCGGGCGGTCCTCCCGGCAGAGCGAGATACGGACCGCGACTCGAAAAGAGCGCCGCTGTGTTTCTTGTGCGAACTGTTGCGTTGACGTGGAGACTGTGGAACAAAAAAACAAAGGTTCCTGATACAATGGAAGACGGGGATGAATGGTCCCATGGAGCCACTTGTTGTTGTTGATGACTTTTGTGTTTTCGTTTGCCTTACCTCTGATTTCAAAGAGAAACCATTAAAACTTTCCCTCGTCCGTCATCACCTCCTCTTTTTTGTCTGTCCCGGCTCGCGTTCACACCTGTTTTGGCTTTTGCTCTGGCACAAGCGCCGACCTCAGACGTTTCGGACGCAGAGATCCCCATCCAGGTTTTTCCCATTTCCCCCGAACAAAGGTACGTTGACGACGCCGAGCGACGCGTAGCCATATCTCACCCTCTGATCTCTCTCTGATCTCGGTCTCCACCCACTGGTCACAGGCTATGACATCCAGATGTAGTTTAATAAGCAAGCACACATTCTCGGGTTGCAGTAATTGGACGATTGCTCCTCGTGCCTTTTGCCGGACCTATGTGATCTGACATGAACTCTCGGGAGTTTGCCCCCTCTTCCTCCCACCGTGTCTGCTGCCTAGCACAGCGGCGCAGGGACTCGGACGGGAGATAACGCTCCCCTGCATGGCGCTCAGACACCCTCACCCCCATATGGCGTGACTGCCCTGTCATAACCCAAACACAGCATAATGACTGAGATCCTGCTGCCGGCATGCCTACACAATCTCGCGCACGCATTCTGATGGAAGACAAGCCTGCCGACAGAGGCGGCCAGAGACCGTACAGGTCGACTTTCTCCGCGGAGAAAGCTTGAACGTACATTAGCCACGGTTTAACGAGCTGCAGTGAAAAGTGCTGTCCGCTGAATTAACCTGCCCTGATCCACAGCATGGAAAACAATAATCGTGATACTGATAATAGTGTTACTTTAGTATATTTTTAAATTCTCACCTTCATTGTGCCCCTGTACTGAGGGCCCATCATGAGTGCAGAAGATATGGAACATTGTTTTTTTTCTTTTTGGTCAGAACTACCTTAAATGCTATTTTACAGCCCTTTCACTAGCCTATTTTAGGTGTGGGAATATTGAGCCGCTCGTCACACAGATTTCATGTTTACCTGGCAACCACACACAAACTTAATGCTGATTGGCTGTGTCACCTGCCACTCAAACAACCACTCGATCTTGCCCTTGCTAAATGGCAGAGCTTAGCTACTTTTTAAGAGCAGAGCTTAGCTACTGAACTGGAAGTGGTAACTGGAGCAACGTAGCCATGGAGTAAGTAGACATCTATATATTGGAGCCAGAGTCGGAGGAGGAATCAGAGACTGAGGAAATACATTTATCCAGAAACCTCACTATGGAGGTGGAGGTGGGGGTGCTTTGGTTTGCATCACACTCTTATTTTACATCTCATTGCATCTCTGTTCAGGTTTGCCTGTGTTTTGTCACTTCAATTCCAAAAGCCATCCATTCATTATGTTACCAGCTTTGTGGTACCTTTGGTGTCAGTGGAACCTACCTCCAGTGCACAGTCTCCAGAAGATCAAAGGGCACACATACTATTCACTCTCATGCTCAGGAGAAATTTAGAGCCTCCAGTCGACTTGAACATTCATGTTTACAATCTATCTATCCATCTGTGTTGAGCACACTGAGCTCAGTTTTGTCAGTTTTCAGATCATGCACAAAGAGTAAACTGTGATACTGAGTCCAGGCTGCTGAGGGACAGATAAACAGGGGTCCCAGGCAGGGCCTCTGTCCTCCCCCCCATCCCCTCCTGGCACCCCACCCCTACCCCCACCCTCCCACCCCCCCCTCCAGCAGGGCCGCTGCACCTGCGCTCCGTGCGCCTGGAAAAGTTGGCAGCGCAATGGTTACGCTGCGTGCGTCTCAAGGGCAAAGGAAACGAGAGGGAAGAAGAGATCACAACACAACTAATGTGGACGGACACCTCCACGCAGACCTGCCTCTCTCCTGCAGCCCCCGCTGCCATGTCAGCACAGGATGTTATTCTGCTCATATTCATAAGAGGATAAAGGACGGACGGACGGGGGGGAGAGAGAGGAAAAAGAAAGCGAGAAGATGCGCCCGGAGAGGAAACGTCACATTTTCATGGGGAGCGACACTGTGGAGAGACTGTGACCGAGCAGGGAGCAGGGATATCTGCCGAACCGACCCTCGCGCCGCACAAAAAAAACCGTTGGATCTGTACCGGACGAATCGCCCCGGAGCTGCTCAATGAGATTTATTGATTTATTCCATTGATTGATTGATGATCGCACCACGTTTCACCGGGAATCCGGCTGATCAGGACCCAAAGCAGAGCGGCTCCATGGGATCCGGAGCAGAGAGGCTGAGGCTGTACCCCTGGAATAAAAACAGCCAAAGTCTCAAACAATACAAAGTCTCAGTGAAAATCCAAGGATTTCAAGGTTATTAGGCATTGCCGGTGTGCTCAGGTCCCTGCAGGGAGCGACATTTCAGATCAGCCTTCTGCAGGATCCCCGATACGGAGATAGAGCAAACTATCATCGGAGTTAGTTCACATTTACTGTCAGATGTTAGAAGATAAACTTGTTGTGTGGACACTGAGGATGCCACCATGGGTGTCACTCCAAGGAAGGGAGACTGGAGAATGAAACGTCTGCCTCTTTAATTGGACTGTTGATTCATTCTCGTGTTTTGTCCTGCTGATTTGTTTGGATTGGCCCCCAAAAGAGAAAATATCTTTTTTGCGTGCCCCCTTGGACTCCTGCACAATGGGGATTATGCTTCAAGTTATTCTAGGAATGTTTCAATTCCTGCTGCTCACCAGAATACCCACGTCCCAAGCCAAGGTATGTATGCGTGTATGTGACTAAAGAAGCCTGCTTGTAGAAATGAGCTTTGAGGGCTTTTCCCCCCAGCTCACACTGATGGACACCTGATTGGCATGAGGTAATATGATTTTTGCTCCTGGATGGGGAACACTGTGGAAGTTGTTGCTGTGCAGAGACAGTCCCCAATATTCCTACTCTTAAAATAGAATAGAATAATGATCCATAGATGCTGCTTTAGCTACAGAGAACTGGGATTGATACACGTCAGAACCATTTCAGGTTACTGTGAATATTACAAAAACAGCCTTTGAAGTTATGCAGAAACCACTATATTGTTTAGTACTTATTAAAGGTCTATGTTGTTGAATAATAGCAGTAAGGGCATTTTGGCAGAACATTGTGTTGTCGTAGTGTAGATATCCTGACCCTTTAGATACTGATCATTGTTTCACTTTGAGCCACCATTCCACCCTTTGTGAATCCTCTAGATGAGCCAACTAAATCTTAACTTATGGACACACGTGGTCGTGGTGATGTTGACCCGTGACCACTAAATCCACACCAGTTCGTGCTTGAATCGTCATTTGTCTTTGCCTTCCCGGTAGCTATCACATTTTCCACAGCGTCGTGAACCCTGAAAACACGATTCTCTCACCCTGTGTCGTCAGCAGCGAAGCTAATGATATGAAGCGAAGTCTTTGTAAATCATGCAGTGAAGTTTAGTCCATGGGTGGAGGACCTGGGGAAGTTATCCCCCAGGTCAATGACATCTGCCCCTTCAGCTCCAATATTACCCATAGCTGCTGCTCAGTAATGACTCGGTAGCATTATTGTCTTCTGGGTCTCCTCTCACTGTAGCACCTTAAGCACAAAAAGTTTATGCGCCGTGATGAATAATTTACTGAGACGTTGTCCCAAAAACAACTTCAGGGTTGCCAGATAGACAAATATCCTCTCCCAGCATGACACGTAGTTACCTTTTAATTCATTTTCCACAGGCCCTCTGATATAACTCAAGGTAAAGGGGCATGTCAGCTCGAAGTTAATTCATTACTAGCATTAAAATTGAAGTGATGAAGCCTTTTTAGGAGATGGATCTGAGGTGTACTCTGGTTCGCCCGGTTTAGACCGGAGCTGAGGAAACTGTCCAAAAGCCTACAAAATCTGCCTAAATCTCATAGTTTAGCGTGGTTTATTTTGAGTTAATCTGTCCAAATAAGAGCTTTGAGGGACCAGCAGCTTCCTGGATTGTCCCTGATACTTTCCTGGAAGCTAATTGCCAGCTAACATTGCCAATATACAAATTCATCCGTTATGAAAATGTTTGCACTCATTGTGTCGGAAAGGAAGACATAACGTCTCCATGTTTTTCTACTCTTTTGAGTGAAGCCATGCTAGCCATTTGCAAGACTTATGCTAAGCTAACCAGCTACAGACTGGGTGCTGAAGAAAGTAGTATACAACAATTTTATCTTCCAGAAAAACATTATATATATATATATATATATATATATATATATATACACACACACACACACACACAAAGTATTTATTTATTTATTTACTTTAAAAGCAACCAAGAATGTATACCTTGCTGCCCCCATTCAGGTCAATGAAGGCGCATGATGGTCATATCACTTCAGCTACCACCCAGTTCTGAAAAAGTTGCATTGCTTTGTCAGTAATATTAAGTCCCCTGATGATTTCTGTGGAAGGCAGGAAAGACAGCCAATCAGCTTAAGGCCTGCATGTGGTTGCCAGATAAACATGGAATGGATGTGTGCAGAAACAAACTGTAACATTTGCACATCAAAAATTGAGTTTGTAGGAGCTCGAAAAAGACAATTTGAGGCATTTCGGATTCAAATAATGTTCCAGTGCTTCTGTGTTAAGAACAGACGACAGGGATCGATATTCCATTCAACCATTGTCATTTATTCCAGGGTAGATGGGAAGGGCGAATGATTCATATTTGTGCTGGAAATCGAGTCGCATTGATCCCATTGAGAACGCCGCTGGGCAAGCTGGCATCTCCACGGCCGTGTGCCTTGTGTTATTTATAATCAGGCTTATTTTAGGTGCCGATCATTAATTCATAAGAGACGTTCAAGCCGTTGTGTCGACGCGGTTCTCCGTGTGACATACGGCCTTCTCTGTCTCACACGCATGCACGCACGCGGAGGCCTGCACGCGCTGCTCTTTTATTTATGTCTGGAGACGAGTATCAGGAACAGCCAGTGCTCTGCGGCGGTGTGGGATCCGGCCCTGACGTCGCTGTCTGCCGTGCAGCGTGGTAGACGCGGCTCGCTCACCTGCTCACGGCTGCCGTCCCCTCACCTGAGAGCCCCGCGTCCCACGCCGTCTGCCAGTCTGGTTTGAGGAAAGGGGGTCATCCGTCTCCCGCCGTGGCCACGGAGCCCAGGGTGGGAGCGTGAGCGCACACTCTTGGCCCATCTGACATGGTAGACAGCGGGCCGACGTCAAGACGAGTGCAGATGGCACTGGGGTGCCTTACAGCACGTGTGTGTGTGTGTGTGTGTCTGGTGGGCCTGTGTGCGCGCGCTCCGGTGCCAGCTTCTTGCAGATATGGCTGCCAAAAGGAAGCAATCTTATGCTTGTCTCTGAGACTGACACAGAAAAGACACACTTGCTCAAACTCACATCCTTCCAGTAACAAAATGGCCCCAGTCCCAGCTCAATCCAGAATGAATGTGGGCCACATTCGTGTGTGTGTGCGTGTGTGTGTGTGTGTGTGTGTGTGTGTGTGTATGCAAGGGGGTGGAGCAGTTACAGGGGGGCGAATGGACAAAGTCTACATTCCCGTAGAAGTGGCCTTGGTCTTCACACACACATACACGGGTCCAATGGCGGCAGAGTGCGTGCCATGAGAGAACCGGGGAGCTGTAAAATTCAGTCATGTACAGAGTGTTCAGATCCTTTACCAGTGGACGATTGTTACAATTTAACAAATTCAGAAGTTCTGCTTCGGAGCAAGTGCAGTGGCAGGCAGGTTGCTATACATGACGTTCTCCAAGTCTGACGGCAGAAAATCTGCAAAAATGGTCAGTTTGAAGTACTTTACATGTAAGAGTTCACTCCGGCTGTTCCCCACCTTGGGGTCAGGCCCAGCCAAAGGATTAAAGGATAATATGGCCAACTGATACACCGTGCAGACCATTGACCCATTAACCAAAAAGGTTGATTCTATCGCCTCACAGTACAATGCATTATCATGTTATATTTAGCATGTTTCAATATGAGTAAAAGATGGGAAAAAGTGTTCCGATAATGAATAAATGTACCTCTTTCAACCCAGAGGTGCCTATAGGAAACTGTGTGAGAAGCTGTGAAGGGGCAGCTTGTGTGCTGCTCTCAGATCACCTGATAATCATAAACAAGGCTCTTGTGAACTCCCTCCACTGTGAGAGTCTACTGTTGAGAAATCCAGTGGCAGATATTCCCACTATCTACCTCCTGCGGGGGCTACTGAAAGTGTAAACTCCCTCATCAGGTGACAGACCGGGGGGGCAAAGGTAGCAGGTGCAACGCGTTCAAAGGCAGAGCACTTTCAGCGACTCAGAGAGACCGGTGGACCCCGGTGAGCTGTCATTATTCTACAACAGAGCCCGAGACAGGGCATCTTTGACTGGCCGTCTGTGTCTCAAAGTTCAGCTTTTCACCCCCCACCCCCCCACCCCCCCACCCCCGGTCCTCCACCACCGTGCGTTATTGATCTTTTTTGGGCGCAGGTGTGAAGCATTGTGGGATTCATTAACAGGAAATGGCTTTGATGTGGAACAATTTTCCAACCATGTCAAACAGGGCTGAAAGGTTTGCGATGGGCTGCACAGCACAGCTGCCCCGGGGAGGGCATTCAGATCACCCATCGGGACCGACAGACACTGTTACGTCATTGAGCTGCTGAGTTGTCTGGGACGGTTTCGGGATTCATTTATTTACAAAGCAGTGTGTCTATCTGGTTCATGGGCGGCTGTGACCTTTGTTCGCTTTCTAGTACCTTTATTGACTAATGTGTGACTCTGGGCCAATTTAATCTTTCTTCGGTTTAGTTTACTGTCAATTATTTATTGTATTTCATGCTCTTATTGTGAAACACTCTTATATTTTGGTTTGGTTTCCAAGTTTTCCAACTGAACCTTTTTTACTTAGTGTGACTTTTGCATGAAAAAGCTCTTCGTGTGTCATCAACTCAGCGATGGTACATGAGGATATTTTAGAGGTTAAAAGTGATGTTTACCTTCGTTTTGGTTGACCACTCTACATTGTTTGTTCATATTTTTGTCAAACTGAGGTGACCAGAGGTGGCAATGCTGACTGCTATCTTACAGATCAGCTGGACCTGGAAAGCCTAAGCCTACATTGAAAATGTGAATCTTTTTCATGTCCCTCTCCAGCTTGCCCACTGGCGGCCATCGGACTCCTCCAAATCCCGAGAGGGTCGGGAAGGTACGCTCGCCGCTTCCACACACCAGGGCTGTGCAAAATGTACAGAATTTTGGAACTGGCCCCAAGCTGACAAAAAGTCATGGTGGTACTACACAGTTTGTAATTTCAGTAAGGCCAGTTCTGCAAAGCAGCTCTCAGTCAAATGCTGTCCACCTCAGACTGATCCATCACCTTTTTGAAGACTTTTGGTTTAAGCAAAGCATGCTGAGAAATGATAAGGCTCCTCAAACCCAAAGTGGACGACAAATGGAATCATTTTGTAGAAAACATTGATTAAAAAAAGGTAATGCTTATGAACAACTCATGCACGATTGCTTTTACAGAATATCTAATACAGAAATAGAGTTTCATTTCATAACGGCTACATCTGAAGAGTGAATATGCATTTCTTCTCCAATTCAAATGGAATTCAAACTCAAACTCTGGAGCTGAACTGTCATCCCAGTCATTCTGGACTCCGCTGTGAATGTTGCGTGTCCCGCAGTGCGCCGCTGGTTGGAGGTTTACTCCCGGAGCGGCTGCCAGCCCCGGGACACCCTGGTGGAGGTGTGGCAGGAGCTGCCGGGCGAGACGCACCACCTCTTTGTCCCGTCCTGCGTGTCGCTGAGGCGGTGCGGCGGCTGCTGCTCGGACGAGGCCCTGGAGTGTGTGCCCTCGCTCACGCACACGCTCACCATGGAGGTACGCGCTCAGACTCGCGCCAAAACCCCCACCTGCCGCAGGGCGGGGCGTGGGGCGTGGCTTGGGGGGTGATTCATTGAGACGACGTGATACTGTCTGCGAGCGCAATGTGACATGTCCCTGTGGTCCGCGTGCAGCTGATGAGAACCTCCTTCATGAAGCACGAGCTCATCGAGCTGCCCTTCGTCGAGCACAGCCAGTGTGAGTGCAGGTAATGAAGCATGCTGTGGCGCGCGCGCCTGCTGTTCCTTGACCTCTGTGCACCTTCACGCTGACACCGCCCGCTTTATCTCTGTGCAGATTAAAAGAACAGTTCCAGCCCACGCCAACAACAAGGTAAACCCCCCCACCCCCCCCGCCTGTCACTCTGGGCTTTGTCTCGTTGCACGCTGTCTGAGCGAGCCCTGAAGTCTGCTCCGGCCTCTCTAATGACCATATCGAACCCCGCATCCACGCTCACTAACCATCCACTTACGATTCTGCAGCGGATGTTGTTGAGGAGGAGGTGGGAGGCAACACGGAGCTTCGGGCGAAACACAGTGTTATGGCCTTATTTTGAGGGAAAGAGGCGGAACATGTAAATCACACTTCAATGTGGTAACATCAGGTTTCCGATAGGAGCGTATTGCAACTGCGTTACCCCACGTCAAATATCTCTTTATGAGGTATCTGAAATGATGCGGTGATGGTTGCATCAATCTAAGCTAGAGTGAAGGTTTTCTACAAGTCCAAAAACATTGTGTTCTGATTCACACATACATTTTGAATATTTAAATGGAAGTTCAAAAACTGGTGAATCTGAACGTGAAGTCATGTGAAGTGTGATGCAAATCAGACTGTCTCCCAACTGCAAATAGTTTGCATATTACCCGAGTGCTTTTATTACGCAAGTGAACGATGGAAAATGACTGTAAGTTTGCAGCAGTTTGGGGAAGTTTTCATATTCTGATTCAATTTCAGAGAACTTTATTTATCCCCCTGTGGCAAATGAGGAAACCAGTTTGCAATGAAATAACAGTGTCTGCTCTCTTGGTTCTTCCGCAGCATCTGATTCCTCCTCTGATTCTGGCTCATGATTTTTAAGTTCCATGGAGAGACAGCTAGTCAGCATAGAGCCAAAAAACATGAACCAGATCTGTGCAAAAACACAGATAAAGCATCAGGCCTTTCTGTTGAAGCCACAGTGCTATAGCATCTATGGTAACACCAGAGAGCAAAGATGACCACTCCATTCAATCCTTTTGGTTTTGTCCAAACCATTCCAGATTGACAGTGGGGAGATGTCACTGGTAGCCACTGGTGAGCCTCTCAGACTTTGCTGCTGGTCAGCTGGGACCAATAGCTGTGCACTGTGAAAAGAACATTTCTGCTGCTCCCTGATGTTTGCTTGTGTACCTCATACTGGCAGGTCCAACCAGACAATCATATGATTGCATCTTTAATGTTTATGTACCCATGCTTCCTGTTAGGATGTGGATGTAAATAAAGAATTCCAGTGCATGTGTGTGTGTGTGTGTGTGTGTGTGTGTGTGTGTGTGTGTGTGTGTGTGTGTGTGTGTCTTGCTCAGGCTTTATGTCTTTATATGTGTTTGGTTTTGCTGAATCTCTGCATGAACCATACGTCTGCCTGTGTACATTGTCTGTGTTTCATTATCAATGTGCAAAGTTTTTGCTCTGCGTGTGTGTGTGCGTTTGAATGTTTGCTTGGCTGTGTTTATGTGTGTGTGCGCCCCTCAGTGAGTTAGCATCTGTGTGACTCTTTCCCAGTATCCCCCGGGACAGCCCGCATCCTGTTGTCACCATAGTGATGATTTTATCTCCCCTGCCATGTGCTCTCTCACAGACTCGCGGAGCAGAGTCACGCATCCGCGCTAGCGAATCACAGCAGCAGCACACGCAGTTTATAATGTCAGGGCTAAGCTGGTTAACACTGCCCACACGATTTGATATAGTTTAATGTGGTTTGCCGCAGATGGGATTAGGACAGAGGGATAAGGAAGTTAAACAGAGAGGCCAAAACCCAAAGCAGTGAGCAGATGCACCCTGCATTTATTAAAGTTAAATAGACTTGTTTGAATGGAGGCCGGCCACTCAGCATGATGAGGAGGAGAGTCATTGACAGAGAGTTGTGAGCCGAGCTTGAACTCTGGATGTGGCTCCAACAGGCAATGTGATATCCCTAGGCTGCTTGTATTACTATTATTATCATTACTACGGTAGTTCACCTCGACGCCAACTTTTTATGTATTCTACGCAGAAGGTGAAACCGCACCCGCCTCAATTCAGAGCCCAGCCAAATCCACATGGTGTGGATATACACCACCTTTCCCCCCCAGATCCAGACACGCTTCGGACACAAACACCACTCATCGAGTCTAACCACTACCTAACAAATGTCAGAGTGGAGTTAGTGGGAACATGGATGGAAAATAAAACAATACTATTAAAGAGGTCCAGAATCACGTCCAGCTTTTTTCAAATTTCCCTAGTCTTGCTGAAGTCTTTCCGTGGTAAAGACTTTGTTTACTGTTTCTCCACCGCATTAGACTGGGGCCTTGTGTTTTCAAACAAGAGATTGTTTGGTCATTGTACTTGCTATTACGAGCATGACTCTTAGAAAATTACCACAATCTTAATCAGGCCTCAATCAGAGCTCCAGGTGATATCCTGTGTATATACACTGTCTTTATTTCTTTTCGCAAATCTTTCCAAAACTTCTTTGGGCAATCCCTAAACGGTGAAGGGTGAAGTCACACACCATTCCTCGGTGACGTTACTATTTTAGACCGTGTGTTAGGATAATGCATATTTACAGACGTGCCAATGTTTGATATTGAATGGTAATCAACCAGTCATTGGCGCAATTTAGTCCGCGATCTGTCCTACACAGCTGTGACAGTACTTTAATGTTTTCTTTGAGTGAAACATACAACTTTGCAGGAATGCCTCCTGCACAGAGACCTCAGATTTGTGCTCCAAGTTGTTTTGGTCTCATCACTTGGATCATAAATAATCCAAAGTTTTACCATTTTTTAACATTAACGAACTGACTACTGATCATATACAAAAATCAGGAGGTTCTTTTATAAAATGTGTAGTGTACTGTACTGATGTTGGTAATGTTATATGAGACTGACGCAGGGAGTATATGAAGCTCGCATGAAACTCCGGCTGTACTCTAGCTTCCTGTTTTGAAAAGGAGATTTAATGCGTTTTTTGAAGGCCTGGATGTTTGTATAAGGGTAAAACAAGCAACAATTTCAGATGGAATATTCTGGGCTTTGTACTGAGTGGCATTTTCCAAGACTAAATGCAGTCACTGTGTGACACATTATCTAAACATGATTTAAAAACGATATATATTTGTCTTGAACTAAAATTCTCAAACTGTCCGGTGAAAGAATGAGTCAAGAAATTGGCAGCCTATTCACGCATTGAAGAATAGATGGATTTTCTTGACTGATGAGATGCGGGGAGATGGCTTTAACGTGTGTGGCATTTTGTGTGTCTGACTTTCCCAGGCCCCATCTGAAGCCGGCAAGAAAAGACAGGAAGAAAGAGAGGGGAAAGTCCAAGCATGAGACGACTGCCCTCACCAGAGCTGTGTACGTGGAATATTCACCCGTCTGATTTGTTAACTCGGTTACTGTGCGAACCTTGTGTCCTTACGTCAGTGAGTGTTTGGATTTGGAACGACAAAAAAACTGGGTTATCTGGTCTTCGTGACTATTGAAGGACAATTTGTTTTACAGTGAAGGTCTCACACACACTCACACGCCCTCAACACTAAGTCTTTACCTTGTCCCCAGGTCACTATCATTTATGTGACCTTTCATTATGCAACTCGCGGCTCGGGCCGTCAAGAAGTCTCTTCTAGACACTGATATTATGTTTCTGCAGACTCTGACAGTAACAGACAAGACTTCGGTTTTCTGCTTGTAGTCTTGAGTGTTGTACTGCTGGAGTGGCAGCCTCAGAGCTCATTGGCTATGACTGACAGCAGTTTAGCCTCTAGTTATTTGAAACTGATCCAGATTCATATGCAGATGGTGGTCCAGAGATGCCATTGAAACTGTGACAACAAAAGTTCATTAGAGGCCCCAAAACATTGGCCCCGGGGGCTAAATCGTTGCCTGAGGTTTGCCGATTGGTTCCGAGATTGCTGCCCCATGTACCAAGCTTCAGTCCCGAGCAGTGAAGAATAACAGTTAGCGCTCTTTTCCTCACCACTCTTTCATCATCTGCTTCTGCTTCACTTCGCTGTCAGTCATTTCCGGGCCCGGGGGATTGAGGTGGTCCGGTCTGGGTATGATGTCCCTCAGCACCCATCCATCACTCAGAACAGGCTTTATTCAGGCTTTGGCAGGGGTGAAATCTGTGTTTGCTCCCAAATGCCACGTCCTCTGTCTATGCCAGCGGCAGGCGTGGTCATCGGGATCTGAACAAAGATGGCCCCTCTCTGCCTCATTAAGTTACTTCATTAAGACTGCCAGGCCCCCGGGAAGACTGAGGCAGGACCAGTTAATGGACCAACTGACGTAGAGAACTTTCTCAGACTTAGAAAGACCTGGAGAGTTCAGAGAGTCTGGAGGAGAAAGCCTCTGAGGCAACCGAGGGACTATCGCCGTGGTAACGGCCGGAGGGCCAGACTGACCAGAAAGAGCAGAACGTTTGTTAATAGCAAAGGAAACACTATCCCGTATTAGTCACACATCTCCCAGAGGCTGCAGCGTGCAGGTTAGCTTCACACTGGCACTGTGCGTCTTTAGCTCTCCTCTGAGGCTTGGGATCAATAGCATAATAGCACCATTTTTATGACACTGTATTGATCTTATGATGCAGCAAAAGGTGGCCGACCCAATGGTCCAGACTGAAATACGTCAGCCACTGGATGGGTGGGTGGCGCCCATGACGCTGATACAAACACTGGACATGTTTACATTCCCGTGCTAATCCCCTCAGGTTGTCGCCAGCGTGAATCATGAAATGCAATGCGCAGCTGACCGCGCCTTTCTCCCACCCCTCTTCCACCCAGCACCCACGCTCCCCCAACTCCTCCTCCCCCATCCTCCCCTCCGCCTCCTCCTCCTCCTCTGTCCCCTTCTTCCACCAGCATCCCTCCCTCTCCGCCATCACCGCCCCCCGCTGCTCATTGCCGCCCCTGCAGAGGGAGGAAGTGGGCGCTGGATGCCTCGTCCTGCCAGTGCCGCTGCACCGTCAGAGCGGAGAGCTGCACCCGGAAAGGCCGGACGCTCAACCCTCACCGCTGCAGGTCAGTGCGCACGCACCAGGAAGATAGCCGCAGTTTTCTAATGGTTTGGACATCGACATGGGTGCAGAGCATTAGAATAAATGTGGGAATCTGATCAGAGAATAGAGAATATTCTCTTACTAGAGAGGTCCAAAGGGGTCCAAAGGTCATGTTCTCATACTTGTCTGGGATACTGAGGTGGCATATAAAGAACATGCCAGTCTGAACGGAGACAGGACGTTTGCATGCAAACAGGGACGCAGGTGAATGAAGGCACACGACTGTGAGGCAGCGGTTTGGTGAAGTTTCTGGAGAGACTTAGTGTACACATTCCTGTTTATACAGGAGGCCGGATGTGTACACGATAAACTTGGAAAATGCAATAAATTAAGCCCTGATCCACATCTGTAAGCTGTATCTAATACAGAGATCCATTTAATGAAGATGAGAGAAACTAATCAGATAGATAGATAGATAGATAGATAGATAGATAGATAGATAGATAGATAGATAGATAGATAGATAGATAGATAGATAGATAGATAGATAGATAGATAGATAGATAGATAGATAGATAGATAGATAGATAGATAGATAGATAGATAGATAGATAGATAGATAGATAGATAGATAGGAGTTAACCTGTGCTAATGCCAGACCGAATGTAGCTCCAAATCTCATTTGAAGCATGATGGTGTTTAACCCTGCCCATTCCATCGCTGCAAACAGGATCTGGCGCCCAATCATTGCTCTGCTGTTTCTTGTTCCAGGTGTGATGCCCTGAGGACTTGATGCGTCCGCCCGCTCTCCGTCCACCCTCTTATTCCCACCGTTCCCGGCCGACTCATTGCCCACTCTCAGTACCAGTGCCATCAAACATACGTTTCGCTAGGACATCAGGACCTCGGACCGAAGGAAACATTAGCAGAAGCACAGACAAGAAGCTGTGGTAGCACTACGGCCTAGATATAACTTAGCGTAGGTGTGCGCGCGCGTGTGTGTGTGTGTGTCAGTGTGGCGCCTCCTTGCTTCTGTGGCAGTCTGTCCACGTGTACGTGCATGTGCGGACTTGCTGGAACCATCAGACAGCAGACCTCGTGAGCGGAAGGATGACTCGGCGGCGTGGCGGCGGCTTCGCGAGACGCGCTTTGCTGCGGCCCGGAGGCCAAGGACAGTGGACACGACCCCAACACGGCGACGCCCACGGAAGAAGCTGTGCATGGGCCGCACACGGAGACGGATCCCGGGGCCGATTTTCTTTTTGTGTGCCGAGGATTTGAGAAGCAACTGCCGGGGATTATGCGCGACTGCGGCGGGGCGGGGGGGGGGGGAGTGGGACGTGCTCGGGAGCCGGCACCCCAGGGAGCGGGGACCCGCAGCGAGCTGAATGCCGCCGGGGTGCATCTGTGTGGTCTCCCCCAACTGAAAGACCCCGGACGGGTTATCCCCGCGGCCGCTCTCTCTCATTCAGAGCGTACGACCGCGGGCTGGCTCTCCAAGCCGCCTTCCAGCATTTGTTTAATTTGGGCCCTTTGTCTCCGTCTTTTCGGGGCTCCTCGATTGAAAGCAAGCCGCTTTGCCTCTCTTTGCCTCTCTTTAAGGCAGTGAGGGGAATGACAATCATGAGGCCTGGCGGCCGTCCACCGCTTCACACACAAACATTCACGCGTACAATAGCGGGAACAGACGACGCGACAAATGAACACGCACGCACGCACGCACACACAGTGCCACGGCGGGCACACAGATTTACACGCAATGTGAAACAAATGCAGGTGGTCATAAGCTTTTGTGCGTGCCGCACCACGTGTGCAAATACATGTTGGTTGTTTATATTTGCAATTTGCTGCAAAGTCTTCATTTCATACTGCGCGATATGCCTCTGTTTTGTATTTTGCCATGATTCCGTCAGGTCGATCGAGAAGACGTCCTCCGTCGTTGGAACGAGCCTTTTGTTTTTGCCCCCGTTCATCTTTAATCCGACGGCATAAAGGGTCACACTGGGTGGGCCGGCTATGAGCGCGCTCTGCATCCAGACCGATGCCCCAATGTGTTGAATTCAAACAGAGATGGCTCACACGGGCCACAGATGGGAGACGATATACATCATGATGTGTGATTCAAACAAGCGGTGGCGCGCTGTTGTCCGCAGCGGCCAGAAACCAAGCAAATAGCCCCCCCCCCCCCCCGCGCGGTGAAAGGAAAACATGGCTGTTTTTGTTGCGCCTCGGTGACGGAAAGAGCATCATTCATCTGGAACGTGACTTGTTTATGCGCCGGGCCGAGTCTCGCGGTTTAGCTCCGTGCTAGTTCGCGACGTGCTGGGCTCCCGGGTGGGAACGGGGATCTGAGCCGAGACCGTCCCACAACGGATGAGGTGCGCGGCGGCCTGTCAGTCAGCGTGACAGGCCAAAGCCGGGGCTCAGAGCGGGTCATGGAGTCCTTTCTCCCCGCGCTATATTTGACCGAGGACATTTCGGCAGCGGCGTCTTAGCCCCGTGACGAATGGCAGCTTTGAAACTCCGCTGATTCGTGTCCGTTCCCCTCCCTGCAGTCCGAACAGTCTGAGTTCTGTGTGCCGGCCTTGCTTTGGTGACTGGTGTGATAAGCTCTGTATTTAAACTCTCCCGAGATGAGATTATTTTTTTCTTTCTGTGCTCGAGTCAATTGTCCAGTGTTGCTGTTATTGTCAATCGATGCTTCAATCACTACCTCTATATCATATCATATTAACGACCAAGTATTAGAGTATTGATGTTATTTTCTCTTGTGTTATTTCAGCCCTCTTTTTATGTTAATGACGTTTTTATTCACATTTCACAATAATGTGGAGCTGCGGCAGAGCTATAGTGATTATCACTGGTTTAGAGGAACCCATAGGAGTTTCTGTGTGCATCTTAGTAATCTTGAAGGGAATTTTTAATATGTAGCGCACTGAACAGGTCCTCTGAGGACAGACCTAGACACTGTGTGATAAAGTGGGACAGGAGATGCTTTCCCAAAGTGTTGGCGGCCTCATAATACCGCTGACTCCTCTTGGCTCGAAGGGAATATTTTCACATTTTGGGAAATGCAATTGCTCATTCTCTGGCTGACCTTCAAGAGCCAGGCTTCATGCTAGCTGAAGCTTAAAGACTGGAAAGAAGAAGGGGCTGCTAGCGAGGCTCTACTTGAATGTCAAACACAAGTAATCCATGTAGAAACAGCTTGAAGTCTCACAATCACTTTCGTTTAAGTCGTGCAAAAGCAGGGGTGTGAAAATGACAAGTTGTGTTTGAATGGGGGGGTTGGGTGGCAGAGTATTTGTTAGTCCACAATGCCACTGTGCATTAGACCGCCTACAGACACACTTTCTATTGGACCAAATAAGGGAGATAATGTGATTTAGAGGTGCTAGTAGGCATATTTTTACTTTTAGACATATCCAAGCCACTGATTTCCCCAGATCCAGTCCAGTATCCAGTCTTTATGCTATTGAAGCATAAACTGAGCAAGGTGCTGAGGTAGAAAAGTCTTTTACTAGACACGAAAATGTGTCAATCGTATTGTTGAAGTCTCACTAAAGGACACAACAACACAAGTAGGCATATTTCCCAAATGTTTAAATATTTCCTTTACACTTATCTTACTGCGTTTGTTAATATTTCATTTCATTTTTCCCCTACAATTTTCCAGTCTTCGATCCGTATTAATATTGCATTTTGGCAACAAGAATACCAACACTTTAAGAAACCTATGAGTCCTGGACCTAAGTACAGATTGCACTTGTGTTTGAGATTATAAAGCGCAGGCTGAGCATTAGTACCACGCAAAAGTCAAGTAAAACCTATGTGGAAAGGAAGAAGCAAAGGGGCAAAGGGACTGAAAAGTCAGTCCGTCTGACCACAGGTCAGATCCAAAATCATCTGTGGTGTCCTGGGGGCCTATGGGACCCTAGTTGCTGCTCCCCGTGGCCTAAGTCCTCATTCCGATCAACAACATCCAATAGAAAACATTCCGTTTCATCGCAATTCTTCCAGAGGTGGATGGATATAGTGGTATCCTGGTCCAATATCCTGATCCCGTGTCCGTGTCAAACGTCAGTGAGCTTTATATCTGCACCGTCTACATTGTACTATAAAGGTAGCCCTGTCCTAGCCTCCAGTGTCTTTGCCTATAGAGACCCCCTACTAAACCATGTAACATTTTGTAATCTCTAATACCCACCTGTGACCTTGTGTATGACGTGGTGCATACTTTAGAGATGTATTTGTAACTTCATTTAGCTGTACTTTGCAATGAATCTCCTCTCTGCAAATACGTTGTACGTTGTAGCCGATGTATAAAGACTAAACCTACACTCTTATTTTGCTGCTACACCATTTGTGCCCTATTATGATGTCTTTGTAGATGCCACGATGCAGTTTTATGTTGTATTCGTATATAAAATGGCAATTAATCTACTCAATGTCCACATAAAAGTGTATACCGCCTCGTCCGATATATTGACAAATGATACCAGGACACAACCGTGATGTTACAGATGTTATTAAAGGAAATGTCTTATTTTTTGTACACACCTGGTTTTCTTCCTGTCACTGTGTATCCACACCACCACCGGCCCCGTCTAACGTCCCCATGCTGTGACCTCAGCTCTTTGTTTTGATCTCTCGTTTGACCGTAATGAAAGGTAAACAGCCCCTTTTGATTACAGTGACACCCTGGGAGTTGGGCACAGAGACAGTGTGCGTATGTGTGCGTTTGATGTGAGGTAATGTTATGAGACACAATATTGTTCCCTGCCCTCCTCTCGTTTGCTCTGCTGAGTCAGAGGACATAGGTGTGCAGCCCCACACTACTGCGTGATGGAAAGTTACCAAATGCAGTTTGTCAAATTTGGTGCTGTGCATCCATCCATTATCTTACCCGTCAGTGTTGTCGGGGTCTGCTTGAGCCTATCTACAACATGCATCGGACAGAGAGAGGGAATATACCCTGGACAGGACACATGCACATGCATTCACTCTCGCATTCACATCTAGAGGTGTCTCCAATCAGCCTAAACATGCATGTTTTCAGACTGTGGAGGGAAACCAGAGTAGCCAAAGAATGCCTGGGCAGACACGGAGAGAACATGCAAACTCCCCACAGAAAGACCCTTGGCCTGGCCATGATTTGAACCAGGGACCTATTTTCTCTGAGGCGACAACGTTTTTCAACCATCCACCATTTCTGTGCTCTTTTTTATCTTTTTTTATTCAGAGACAGAAAGGAAGAGTAGATAATCACTGCAGCACTGATGATATAGATGATGATGAAAGCTGCTAGCTGTCAATATGACATCCTTATTCGCTCCCTCATTATCATCTCACATTGCAGAGCAAACTTTGTGCTAGAGGAAGAGCTAAAAGTTAGTGACAGCTCTCTGGCATCGCTGTCCCTGCTTGCAAATTCATGAGCTTGTGGGCCAGCGTGATTAATGGTGACTGATGGCATGTAGATTAGCAGCAGTCTGATTGGGCCATCAATAGCCTTTTTTTACAGAGTGTGAAGGAGAGAGGAGAGGATGAAAGAGCAGAGGAGCTAAATGCTGCTGCCAACTTATCTGTCTGGAAGGGCATTATGCCAGTACTAAATATAGCTGCAAGATTAGGGAGACAGAGAGGGAGAGAGAGAGAGGGAAAAGGACAGTGACTCATGCATCTCCATACGGAGAAGATGCTTTTGCATCAAAATCTGCTCTACAGATAAATAAATAAATAAGTAAACTGCTCTCATTATGACCCTCCTAGTGAGTAATGACAATAGTGACGCAGAAACAATGTCTCAGCGCGAGCACTTACGTAGCAGACACTTTCTCCCTTCGCCCCATGCATTAATTTTTCCCCCCACATGGATTTTCAGTCAGCAGTCTACATTTCTCTCTGTCTGCCCCCCCCCACCCCCACCCCCACCCCTCCATCCCTCTGCCACCTTCACATCACCTATCTCCCTCTGTCTCTCTCAGTCTTTGCACTTGTATCAGGACTTCCTGTATTTTTCCACCTTGTTCTCCCTGTGTCCAGAGTCGTGTTTTTCCAATAACTCCAGCCCTGGTTTCCTCCCAGCTTTTGTAGCACCAGCTGTGTTGAAGCAGGTACTGGACGCTATCTAGCCTGTAAGTGTGTTTTGTTAGATGGTATCAGTGCCTCTGTGTGTGTGTAAGAGAGACCGAGTGTGTGTATGAGAGAGAGGGAGAGAGAGAGAGCGAGAGAGAGAGGGAGCGATAAAAGCAGAAAGAGTGAGATTGTGTTCAACATGTGCAGTGTGAAGAAGAGCTGTGTGTTTGCCGGTTTCTGTCACACTGACAGGAAAGTGAGTGTTTTTTAATGTCTCTTGTGAACACAAAGAACTTTTTATTTTCTTTTCCAGGATAAACAAACAGCGTTATCTCCAACAGAAACATGGATCCACAGGCCTTGTCTGTCTCAGTCTACTGAAGGACATCAACCCTGATAAAAGATTTACAGTCCTGGTTACCACATGGGAAACTGTATCTGAAAATTCAAATGGGTGAGAATTTAGTGTGAACATGAGAGGTTTAACAAGGACATTTATCCCCATTCACATGGCCTGGCCTGACACAGAGGAATTACTTAGTGGCTAAAAGCTTGTTAAACAGTGTTTACTATGGAAGTATAGGCCTAATAACATACACTAGATCTATATGATATGAAGCTAATCATTAACATCAGTCATGTTCATGAGTTAAAGTCATCCTTTCACCTGTTCCCAGCTGTAGTCTGGACAGCTAATGGGTATTAAGGGTATATTACAAATCACTGTATTAGCTCTACAGCTATTAACTATTATAGCTTGGCTACACAGTGGATGAGTGGTAAGCACTGTACGGTCAAAGCAAGTTGGGTTCAGGTTGGAAAGAAAGAAAGAAAGAAAGAAAGAAAGAAAGAAAGAAAGAAAGAAAGAAAGAAAGAAAGAAAGAAAGAAAGAAAGAAAGAAAGAAAGAAAGAAAGAAAGAAAGAAAGAAAGAAAGAAAGAAAGAAAGAAAGAAAGAAAGAAAGAAAACTGTTTGGATTATAAAGCTACTCAAGTTCATCTTGTGTGCAATGAATGAAAAATTGGACCCAATCCAACCAAAAATGTGGGAAAAAAGTGTCCCCCTGACATAGCTGGTCTGCTTGTACCACTTATACACATTATCAAGAAATGAGATGTAGCTCAACAATTTCATTTCATTCACAGAAGAAAAAACAAAAATGGAGATTTTAAAGGAGAACCTCTTTCTATTGTGTCCTGATGTGGTGATTATGCTCAGAACATCAGATTAAACCATCATACAATATGAGAAAGCACAAAAGCGAGTATTCCAGAGGGAGAGATAAGTTTGGTGGATTATAGCGAGGGATAAAAGGTGAAGGAAAGTGTGGTTGAGGTAGGTGAGAGGTAAGGAGTAGGGCAGGGCTTTGGAGGAAGATGGAGGACTGGGGTTGTTTTGCGGTTGGAGGTCCAGCAGGCAAGGCAGCAAGGGCATAGTTGTGGTCTGGGCATGCTCAATCCTGTCAGATGGAGGATGCGGGTACCAGTAGGCGTGAGAGGAGATCAGAGAGTTGGCTGGATGTTATCTCTCCGTCCATACCATACCTGCAGGTTGACTCTCCAAAGGAAACAGCCAGTCAGGTTCTGCGGCTGCCTGTCTGCTCATTCCTCCTCCGCCACACTTACAGGTTAATTTGTCCATGTAGAGCATAACTTCCCACTGACACCTCACATTTTACTTGAACCATTGTGTTTAAACATGTCTTTCTTTTGAGTATTATTATTCAGCAGAATTTTTTGCATTGCAAAATTTCTGTCATTTTCTTTTTTCTTTTTTAACTCAGATGATAGAACAGCTATGTCAGAACTGCAGATGATGACTGAAAGAGCCAGGTAAAAGGGTTAAAATAAGTTTTCTCCACAGGGTGGCTGGACTCAGCTTTGAGACAGGGTGAGGAACAGAGATATCTTGGAGGGGCTCAAAGTAGAGCTGCTCCTCCTCTGTGCTGAGAGGAGCCAGCTGAGGTGGTTTGGACATGAAGCGAGAATGCCTCCTTGTTCCTTTTCCAAGGAGGTTTTCCAGGCATGCCCAGGCCGCAGACCCCAGGACAGACCCAGGACACGCTCGAGAGATTATGTCTCTCCAGCTATTCCACCCAACCCCCCTAAATGACCTGTGATAGACTGGAGACTTGTCTAGAGTGCGTTCCCTGCAGATGGATGGGTAAAACTTCATAATAAATATGTACCAAACTTATTGATGACTATTCAAAAATAGGTTTATGAACTAGAAACTTCCCACACAGAAATTTGAAAACTCATTGAGTACCCCTCTAGCCATCACAGATCTGGTCACTTCTCGAACAGAAGTGACCAGATCACCAGAGGGTGGCCATTGGTGGCCACGGCCACCATAGATTGATCTCCAGCCACCCTCCCCCTGGCAACTTTTTTTGCGGAACCATCTCTGTATGTTGGTGTTTCAGTCACAACTGTTTCTTTTTATTTATTTATTTATTTTTAATAAGTTTAGGTTTGAGTACATTAAAAAGCTTATTATGTGGATCCCTGTGATGTGGTAGGCAGTCATAGTTACTACATGGCAGTCACTGGCAGCATAAGTGAGCGAGTGACAAAGAAACGCCATTAAAACAGCCACCCCTGTGTGAGCAATGGTCTCAGTCTGACCACCCCCTATGAAACTATGACACTGACTAGATTTTACAGTAAACTATTGAAGTGGGACAAGATTTTATGGAGGACTCTTTCAAAGTCTGGGAGGCAGCAACAGAGCTTTGCAGTACTGATCCTCTTTAAAACTCCGTATTGTGTATTGAGATAACGTTGTTACGTATCGGCACTTCAAATAAAGTCGATTTGAACCGAATTGAATTATTCCCGCCTACCGTGGCCCAAAACCTCGATGCCCAAAACTAGAGCAAAGCTGTAAAGAGGGAGTATGGTGACCCCTGGTGGTCCGACGGCATCACTGTAGCGTACCGTTTTCCACCCCGCACTAAAGTAGACGTGGCAATGACGTCAGTACCGGAAATGACCCGGATCGGAACTTTAACTCAGGGGTTGATGAGTTTCTGTGAGAAACATCGAGGAGCCGCTGAAAATACGATGTAATACCGACCCAAGTAAGATATGACTGTTTGTTTCGGCTATTTAAATACGACTAACGCACACAGGCTCAGCTGAGGTCGAATTTGTACCAAATTGGAATGTGAGGAAGGGTTTGTATCGCGCAGTTAGCAGTGTGAGCTAACGGTAGCCGCTGAGGCCGAGATCAGCTGTGCGTCGTGATGGGCCTGGACAGCCCGGGATAATCGTTATTACCTAACGGTGGATAGATTTAGCTCATCTGTGGCTTTATTTAGGCCCATTGTTGGCTATTTGACGTATTCGGTTGCTGTGGCTAGCAGCTGGCCGAGCTCTAGCTCCCCTCCTGACGCGTGAGGGCTGTGATGTTTGTCCGGCGCTGTAAATGAAGGCAAATAAAAGACGACCAGCGTCTTCTCTAGAACTGAAGAGAGGTGAAAGTCCAGTTTTGTTCAGTTTTCGCACCCTGAGACTCTCCCTCCTGACCCGCTTCGCCACACGAACGGTTACGTTTTCTTTCCCCCATTTGGCAGACGCGTTCACCCGAAGCGACATTCCGTCGCAGCTCGCACAATAATAAACCAGTGACGCTTGAACGCGCCCCCCCTCTCCGCTCTCTGCCCAGACATGAGTGCCCGTGTGTCCGTGAGGGATAGCCCACCTTGGATGTGACTGAGCCCCCAGAGCCCCCACCTCTCCGGCACCGCCACCCAGAGCTCCAGGAGCGGCCCCCTCCTCCGCAGGTGTACCTCTCGCACACGGGCCGGGGCTGAAGCCGAAGCTCCCTCCAGCGCGGCAGGATGACGTGCCGTGACCGGACCTCGGAGTTCCAGTCCGCCTGCAAGTCCCTGCAGGGCAGGCCGGTATGTCGGCGCAGGCACAACCTGACGTCTCGCAGCGCAGTTATTGTGACCCGACAGTTTGTGGTCGGCCTCCAGACAAGAGGCTCTCCGTATGTGTCCGTTCAAAATGTGTTTTTCCTCAACAGGTGCACCGACAATCCGGCTTTTTAACAAACGTGAGCCACAAACAGCCTAAAAAAAACACATCTACTCCAGGCTCTGTGTTTACTTGGGGCCCTTTCTGTGCACGCTGACACCGCGACTATCGTGATCTTGTAATCATAACACAAACGCCATAAATGACACGTCGTTACGGAGTCAGCCGGGGCCTGTGGACATCGCACAGCCCGACTCTTTTTGTTTCGGCCCTTAGTCTGGGTTACTTTTCCTTTTGGTTTTGTCGAGGCCTGTCTCCGTTTATAGTTTTGGTTCCGTACTAAGACGGAGCTAGGGCGTATTGGACAGCTTTCACGAAATCTTGCCAACGCTTTTCTGTTATTTCCAGGCGCGTCCTAGCCGACCACAGAAACCCACGTTTTCAGTCGCGATTGATTGGAATCCGCGAGTGTCTTATCAAAAAGCGCCGAGGTCGGAGCTCTCATGAGATCTAGCGCGAAGGGGGGGGGGGGGTTTGTCCTTTGCTCCTTCTCACTGTCTCTCGCCCCTCCTGTCAGAATGGAGTCCAGCCCAGTAAACCGGCTCTCGGCGCGCTCCGGCAGCGCAGCGACTTCACCGTCATGGCCAAGTGAGTTCCTCGTAGCCTCTCATGTTGTCTTAAGCAGCAGTGCAAATAAACTCGTTGTCCCAAGACGCCGACATGCCTCTAACAACGCGGACGTGAGAAGTCGCGTGCGTCTGAGTGCAGATTGGATGTGTTGTGGAACTGTTCTCTGCATGTTCCCCGGACAGTGACGCGTGTTTGTGTCTTGCGTGTTTTGCAGGAGAATCGGAAAAGACTTGAGCAACACGTTCGCCAAATTGGAAAAGCTCACGATTTGTAAGACATTTGGGTTTGGCCTCAACACTGACTTGGAAGCGGCTGGGCGCGATCCTTCCTGATTTCTGTCGTCTGGGTTGTTTCAGTGGCGAAAAGGAAATCCCTGTTCGACGACAAAGCCGTGGAGATCGAGGAGCTGACCTACATCATCAAGCAGGTGAGTTGGGCCCGAAGCACGAGGCGCCGCGCGGCGAGCTGACCCCGCCGGCGCCGCCTGATCGTGTCCCCGTGTCCCCGTGCGCTCAGGACATCAACAGCCTCAACAAGCAGATCGCGCAGCTGCAGGACCTGGTGAGGTCCCGCGCCGCCCCGGGCGGCCGACACATCCAGACCCACTCCAACACCATCGTGGTGTCGCTGCAGGTACGCCCGCCGCCTCACGCCCACCCGAGTCCCACCCGTGCGCGCACGCCCGCCGCTCACCTCTGCCGCCTCTCTGTCCACAGTCCAAACTGGCTTCGATGTCCAACGACTTCAAGTCGGTCCTGGAGGTCCGAACGGAGGTGAGGACCCTCGTCTCCCTTTCACATTCCGGGGACGGCGGACCCGCTGGGGAGTTGAGCTTCACGTCCCCGCTTCCCCCTCTTCCCTTTCAGAACCTGAAGCAGCAGCGCAGCAGGCGAGAGCAGTTCTCCCAGCCTCCGGTCGCCTCCTCTCCTCTGATGGCCAACAACTTCAGTAAGTCTCTGTCCCGGACTCAGACCTCTGCCCGCTGTGCTTCTGATTACAAGGGTCTCGCCTCTAGGTACTGGCTTGAAAGGGCACGACTGCAGCATGGTGTTGCAGCCTCATAAGGGCGTGTTCACTCTATTTGCTCCGCCCCGCCCCCCCCACCCCCCCCATCTCGTGTTTTGATACCTGGCGTACGCCGTACCCCGTCCTCCTTCATGGCACAAACGAGCATCCTCGTCCTCCCCTCGTCAACACCCGATCGCGGCCCGCTCTCGCTCTCTTTGCCCAGCAGCGGACGCGTTCCCACGGTCTCCAAAAACTCAAATAGAGTGGACACACCTTTTATACTTTGTGTGTGTGTGTGTGTGTGTGTGTGTGTGTGTGTGTGTGTGTGTGTGTGTGTGTGTGTGTGTGTGTGTGTGTGTGTGTGTGTGTGTGTGTGTGTGTGTGTGTGTGTGTGTGTGTGTGTGTGTGTTTTGGCTTCGAGGCAGTATTGGACACGTGTGGCTCCTGCTAACTGTACAGCCAGAGGTGCCGCCAAACAGGTTACCTAACAGAGACCCTCTGATTAGCGCTGGTATCTTACACGCATCCTGTGCACGCTCTCACACTGCCAGTAAAGTGTTAACGAGCTGGACCACTCCTCAGCTGCAGTGCTCAGTGCTACGTTGACAAGGCGATAACGGACCGGGCAAATGATCTACATCGGATGCCGTTTGATCAGGAAACGCTATTGACTTGCAATTGTGCAGTTCAGGGTCAAGTTTTGCCAGTTCAAACTCAACTCAAACTTATGGGGAGTAATGACAAGACCGGACAAGTTTTTTTTCATCTTTATTCAATAATGCAACAAAAGCACGCCGTTTGAATTGAGCATTGTAGCTGAAATGGGGCCTAAGGATCCCCAGGTGTAGACATGCAGATGCCTTTACTGGCAGTGCACTTTTCTGGTCGCGCTCGGGGAACTGCTCGACAGCCGTTGTGAACATGATTATTCCTGTGCCTGGTCGCCTGTAATGCAAAAATGAAAACGTATTTTAGGGAGCCGCAAAAAAGGGGCCCAGGAGCCGCATGCAGCTCGCGAGCCTCGCTATGACTACCAGGGCAATACAACCTCAAATTTAAAAGGTATTTCCCTGGAACGTTTGACTCTCCCAGCGGGTATAACCAGCCCCTGTATGTGCCCGCTGTTCTTTCTGCTTTTCCCCGCCCTGCCGCTGCACACTCCCGGCTGAACGCGCCCGCCTGTGTCTGCTCTTGCCTGTCGTCCCCACTCAGAGAGCTCGGTCCTGATGCAGGAGGAGTCCAGGAGCATGGGGGCCGTGGCCATCGACATGGACTCCCCGTCAAATCCCATGCAGCTCCAGCTCATCGATGAGCAGGTCGACCGCCTTCGTCTTAGTCAAATAGACAGAGAGACATTCTAACCGTGCAGATTTTTAATGGTGTTTTTGTCCCTCTTTTTCCACCTTGCCCTCGCAGGACTCGTACATCCAGAGCCGCGCAGACACCATGCAGAACATCGAGAGCACCATAGTGGAACTGGGCTCCATCTTCCAGCAGCTGGCACACATGGTCAAGGAGCAGGAGGAGACCATCCAGAGGTAGGACGGGCTGGGCGTAGGGGTGGGGGGTGGGGGGCACGAGGGCTCACACATTTCGTACAAGGGAGAGGAGGAGGACACGCCTGACGCTGTCCGCTCCGTGTCCCCTCTCCGGCAGGATCGACGCCAACGTAGAGGACACCCAGCTGAACGTGGAGGCCGCCCACACCGAGATCCTCAAGTACTTCCAGTCGGTCTCCTCCAACCGCTGGCTGATGATCAAGATCTTCCTGGTCCTCGTCATCTTCTTCATCGTCTTCGTCGTGTTCTTCGCCTGAAGAGGGGAGGAGCGGCCGACGGGAGGGGTGGGGTGGGTTGGGGTTAGGGGCGGAGGAGGAGCACGTTGAAAGAATAAAGCTGGGCTGAGCCGTCACGTCCAGACCAAATCTCTGAAGGACGGGCTTCTTCGCGGGAGCGCCCCCCGGGGGGGGACGTTCCCAATAACTCTGGAGCCACGGACTCTTGACCTCAACCCGACCGAGTCGTCGAAGAATGAAGGCGCCGAACTCTGTCCAGATGGACGCATAAATTATCTAAAATCCCCACTTTGTATAGAGAGAGAGAGAGAGAGCAGGAGAACTGCTCCGAATTGTTCTTTGACCAATTATCCACGAACACTTAATCCAGATGGCTATAATTTAATGGTTTGATTCTGCAAACTGTCTTTTTAATTGTGTTGTTTTTGTTTCGTCTAACCCCCCCCCCCCCCTCGCCGCACGTCGTCATCGCCGCTTCCCGGCCAAAGCAGTGGAGCTGCAGTTTATCCCCGAGCATTTTTTTGTTTTTTTTTTTGCTTTCCCAGTCGACCCGCCCACCACCACCCACTAACCATATATCCCTAGCCCCCCCCCCCCCCCCCCCCCTTCCCCCCTCTGATTCCGTCGCGCCCTGCTCTCCCCTCCAGGCGCGTCTTGCCAAACGGGAACTCTCGACGCGATGCGAGGACGGACCTTTGCACGCCCCGGCTGCGGCACCGCCCGAGCCGCATCGCTGCTTATGAAGGGGGGGGGGCGGCCCCCCCCCTCCCCTCCCCTGAAGCGTCCCGTACGACCTCGCCTCTCTCCTTTCAGCCTCCGACGCACCGCATTATTTAAGCCACCGCCGGCTTTTTAAGGAGAGCGGGAAAAGCCTCCTCCCTGTACTTTCTGTCCCCTCCTCCTCTTCTTCTTCTTTGTTTCTTTTTTAGCCAAATGCCTTGACTTCGGTGTGCAGAGGATGTGTCGACGAGAAAGCGCATATTAATAAAAAAAAAAATGATGAGAGGTGCTGGCATTGGTGGCGCTGCTTTCCCCCCCCCCCCAGGCTAAGAGGATTAGGCGGCAGCGATATAATTAGCCGGGCTCGGCTAGGAGGCCAAGCCCGGCGCTAAGCGGGCGCCTTTTGCGCCACGTATTAGACGCCTCCACACCACAAAGGTTTGTGCTTATCTGTCACGCACAGGACGAAGACGCACTCGCAACCCCCGGTTCGGAGGTAAAAGGAGGTAAAAATCACTGAATAGACGGTTTCACATGCAAAGAGTGCACACAGACACCGACAGGGCAAAATCCAAGAGTCCCGTTTATTCTCAGACGATGGACAGTCACAGCTACATTTCAACCCAGAAAAGAAAAAAAGAACTAATGTTTGGTGGATACACTATGAGAGCGCCCGCTGGCTGAGCGGGAAAACCAAGCCGACTGCGTGTGATACAGATGCTGCGCGAGGCAGCCGTCGCGTCTGACGTCATTTCCAAGGGACGGTTTGTATGATGCGTGAAGAGCTCTGGTCGGCTCGCGCGTGTCTGTTAGAATACCTGAAGCATGTGGAGGTTAGCAGTGTCGGCAGGAGTTCACTCGATTATTGCGGAGTTTCTCTTTGGGCCGCGCGAGCAGCACAGCCCTGCAAATGGAGAGACTAGTCTAGACTCCAGACGGTTGTGCCCCGGCAGCCGCTCGTGTCGCGTTGAGTGAGAGACGTTATGCCACATGTGTGATAGGATTCCACGAAACGCATCCGTCTCCCCCTCGGGATGCATACAGCATCGCCGTGGCGGGCATGCTGTACACCATCTTCTTGACGGGGGGGGGGGTGCTCGTCCCGCCCACGTCCGCGCGACTTTTCTTTGGACGCTCTCGTTTCCTCCCACGGTCCGAACCCACGCAACTGTAGGCCGGCCGGGGACTGGAGCGAGAGTGAATGCGGGCGCCCTGCGATGAGTCGGCAGCTTATCTTGGGACACCGCTCTGCTGCAGACTGCCGGGGCCACACGCACGGACGTCCCCATCGGCCGCGCGCTAACACGCTAAACAAAGGCAGCGGGACGGGGGACACTAGATGCCTGGCGGACCTCAGCATGCTAACATTGTCTCCCCCGACACGTTAGCATGCTGACATCAGCGTTAAGCTCAAAGCGCCACGGTGGCCGAGCGCAGCCTCGCGTGTCTGCCGGCGTGGCTGTGGGGCCGGCGTGCTGTTTTAACAAGCTGGTACTCTTCGGCATAGCACAGTGCTAACCTCATGCTTCAGAATCCAAACTCATGGTCATTGTTTTTTGATAGTTGGGCCTCCCGAAGGTCAAGAAATCAGTCCTTGTGTTCTCCTCCCCTCTCTCCGAATCTATTTCTTCCCCCTCGTCACTGAGTGTTACGCTCATCCATCACCCCCTGTTGTAGCCTCCCTCCTCCTCCTCCTCCTCCTCCTCCTCCTCTCCCACCCCACCATCCCCTCCTCATTGTCTCTTGTCTGACTCTCCCTCCTTCCACTCCCTCACCCATGGGCGCTCTGCTCCATCGGGCTGATCTCGGGCATGCTCCTGCTCCTTCCCTTCCTCGCCCTGGCCTTAATGGCCTCAGCCTCCCCCTCCGCATCCTCCTCCTCCTCATCGGACCAATCCACCTCCTGCTGCAGGTTCCCCCTGGAGCCTCTCAGGGCGCTGCCCTTGAAGAACTGACCCGTGCGGAACTTGCTGCGGAAAATATCGAAAGAGAGGCTCTTGCTGCGCTGCTGCTTCTCGAAAACGGCCTCTTGCACGTTCTCGTTCCCGTTCGCCTCGTCCACGCACTCGAGCAGCACCGTGCGGAACAGGCGGGGGACCTCCTGAACCTCAGGCTCCACCTGTGACACCAGCCTCCTGAACCTGGAATGGAAGGAGCAACGGGGATTACTAAGTGTGCACATTACACAGACAAGATCGGACAAGTGGAAGTGGGGACAATGGCAGACAGATAAAGGTGAAGGTTCACTGCCACCAACTGGGGAACAAAGGCTTATTACAAGGGGACCAGAATCCATGAATACGCTTAGTGGGTACAGCAACATCAGAATCAAGCACTCAAAGTTTAGTCTATAAAATTCAAAAATTAAGAGGGAAATGAGGCATTCGTCTTGGTTCATGGCCCCACTCCTCTAGTCTTGTACGCAGGTAATGCAAACGTGGAGTAGGTGTTTGAGCACGGTTTACATCGTTCGAACTGTCATCACCATTTAACCTAAGAGTTGAACCTCATAGCAAGGTGGTCCTCAGCAGGAATCCTGGTCGACTCAAAGACGGCAAGTTCTCCCCGTGTGCGTAGATTTTCTACATGTTGTCCAGTTTACTTTCCCACGGTCCAAAAACATGCAAGCTGAGGCTGGTTGGACACTCTGAATTGCCCCTAATTGTCAATGTGAATGGTATGTGTACCCTGGGATGGCAACCTGTCCTTCGCCCTGCCTGAGTGGCAGTTCCCAACTCCAGTGTAAGGAAGAAAGCAAGCACAGTAATGGATGGATGGAGGCCCGCACAAGGCTTCCTCGAAGAAGAATGGGGATTGAGAGTATCAGCTTACTTGCAAGGTTATAGTTAAGGGTTTTAAAGGGATTAAATTGAAACCGTGCAGCTATCTCCTCTAATGTCTCCAATGTCTTATCTTGTACATACCTTCTATGTTCTTGATGCTCTCTGTCCAGGTTCTAAGAGGTTCCAACTACGCTCTCTGACAGGTGTCCCCCTATCTCTCTCTGTCTCTCCGACTACCTCATACTGGATCCTCCGCCTCACCTGACGATCACAGGGCCACACTGAGCTGGAGGGATCTTGGCACAGAGGCCCTGAAGCTCTACCAGGGCGTTGGGTGTCATCTCGTAGGGCTGCGGGGCCGGGGTGTCAGCCAGCCAGCTGTAGTCGGCCGTGGAGGTGGAGCTGCGGCGGCGGCGGCGGCCCTCCGTCGCCCGCTCCAGGCGGATGCGTTCGGTGCGCTTGACCATGGCCCCCAGCTCCAGCATTAGGGTGTTGGTGACCAGCTCCTCAGTGCTGCGTTGGCCGGGCACTTTGGGTTCAAGGGAGAAAACAGCCGACCAGGGAAACATCTGGGAAAGAAGTGGCGGGGAGTTGTGGTTGAAAGAGGAACAGGAAAAAGCAGCATGCACTACAAATAGATCATAGCAAGCAAATGGTGGCAGAAACCTCAAGGGTCAGTCTGCAGAGGATCGGTTTCCCTAAATGGATGCAAAATCAAAACATTGCATTTGACACAGCAAGCAATGATCAGATCATTTCAAGTGTCCGTGGTCAGACTCCTTTATCATCTAGGCAGATACGTTTCATCAGTATGAAGTTTGTTCAAGAAAAGTATGATTCACGGCCACATAGATGAGACATATGTGTCTGATCAACACATCAGACTAAATCTTTTTTGGAACACTGACTCTATCCTCGAACTAGTGCTACCACAGAGATTCGGCTATTGTCTTACCGTCATGAAACTTTAGTCGCAAGGCTGCAGTGTTGTCCTCTCTGCCTGTAATCCACCTGTTGTCTGTTAAAGCCCCTGTTATCAGCCGGATGCGGCGCAGACCTCCATGGACATTCAAAATGGACGAAGCTCCTCTGGCACACAGCCACCTGCCTGCCTTGCTACCTTTGACAGTCCTAGGCAGACAGTGCCTATGCTTATGTTAGGAGCCCGTGGAGTGTGGTGTGTGTGTGTGTGTGTGTGTGTTCGGGATTGAGAATAATTGTAATCCTGTATTAATAAAGAGTGACAAGACTGAGCTTACCCCACATGAGTGTGCACCTGGAAGAGGAGTGTGTGTGTGTGTGTGTGTGTGTGTGTGTGGCTGCTAGGGGTGCAGGGGTGTTATATAACAGTGTGGGATTGTTGAGATATTGAGCTATTTTCTTTCATTTTTCCATTGAATTAATGCCATGGTTCTGCTTCCCTTTTTGGCAGCGCTGACAGAGTTTAGACTCTTGCATGCGAGCAGGCTGCACGTCTTTATTTTAAAGCACTTCCACTGTGACAAAACTACTCCACAGCAGTCTCGGTCAATTTGAAGAAGTGTGCGTCCCCGCCCCTTAATTTAAATTGTGAAGCACTGCAGTGATATCTCTTCAAAGAAACAAAGCATGCATCTGGTGCAACCTCGCAGGAATGCACTGTAATTCGTGTTTTCATCATTGTTATTGCTATTTAGCCAAGCACTGAACTTACACAGCTACAAAACTAGCAACGTAATCTCGTCTTTTCACACCTCTGTACTCTCTATTTGCCTTCGAAGCACATCCCACTCTGTGCTACGGCAGGGCAGCGACTGCAGGCCAGTTTCTGGGTTTCCGTACCACTCAGCACTGAGCCACCAAATCCCAGATTACATTCAAATCCAGAGCCTACCTGGAAGAATGAGTGATTGTAATGATTATTATAATCTAATTACAGTTGCCTCGAGTGGACCCTGTTACTGCTGTAACTAAACGGGAAAGGTTGTGCATTACGGTATGTGAGCCACGACCAGCGTTGACTGATTTAACTAGTTTAATGAAGTCAAATGATATCATTATGCACAATTTAAGATTATTTGCATTTGATTACATGCTTTAGTCTTACTTCACTGCTCTGCAACAAAACAAAAAAGATTTTCATTAAAATGACTAATAATGTAGTGAACGGGGGAGCGGCCCAGTTGGAAACAAACCTAAATCTTCTAAGTCTTCTGCACCTCAGACAGCGCCATGGATTTATCAATACGCTCTCCCACTGGGATTACGGATATCTGGCGTGGCGGCTGCACACTCTGTGCATGAACTTCAGTCAGGTGATGAGTCAGGCAGACCAGACATGCAAACATGTCTCGCTGGGTGACCTCTCAACCCCCTGCACGCTCTGTGGAGCACATTCATGACACCACCGAGCAACCATTCGTTAAGCGTGCACTTTGAATGCTTTCCCACACACTCGGCTCAGCTGAGCTACATGATGTGCTTTTACTGGCTGAGACACGTATTGCGTCGTACTTCAGGCAAGATCGACAGGCAATCATGTCACAGTGTTGAAGGTAATTGTGGTAATGAAGAAATACCGTTGGTATTGCCGCCGGTGGGATGAGTAATTTTACCCTCTGGCATGTCATTGTTTTTCTGACTTTTTATGGCTCGCGATCTAGCTAGACTGTGCTTTCAGTCCTCACAAAATGCTAACCAAACTGGATAAGAAGCGAGTCACAGTCAGAGCTTTTCACAGTTCATTCCTCGCCTGAACAGTGTGTGCAATGTACATGTGAGCGTGTCGCATTGTGTCCTCTGCAGAAACACTTGAGTGACATGAGAAATCTCTTCAGAGTCTTTGCAGTGTCACCCAGTGGATTAGCAGGCAGATCAGGTCACTCAGATGCAGGTTACTATGAGTCAGGAATGAAGCTGAATCCTAAAATGTGTAATTCACTTTCCTTTGATTCGTTTGTTTTTGTTTGTTTTTATTGACAGTATATTTTCTATATTGTGAAACACATTTTATTTCTGTGAAAGATGCTATAGAATGTATGTTTTAGTAGCTAGTGTAGCTATTTTAGTCCATAAGAAGTGCATCATCACATATTGCTTGAAACAGAATTAAGATAATTTCCATAAAACAGTCAGTGTGACAATGTCTTGTAGACCAGTGTTCAATTTAAGGTATTAACCAAAACCTCGATGTAAGTAAGTTAATAAATTAGTAAGTAAGTGGGAGGCCAGCACTGGGAATGTAATGTATTGAGGAACACATACAATGCAGCAACACAAAACAATACATTGACTAAAATATAAAGAGTAACTGTATTCCAATACTGTTCTAAAAAGGACATATTTTGCCATCTGCCATCATCTCCATCTCTTTAGTCTTCTTTGGTATTTTATTTTCAGTTACTGCATCCAAAAGTCCCTTTGAGCTTTTAGAAAGTATGGTAGATTGTGTATGTACACAGAAGAATTTGCTATCTATCTATCTATCTATCTATCTATCTATCTATCTATCTATCTATCTATCTATCTATCTATCTATCTATCTATCTATCTATCTATCTATCTATCTATCTATCTATCTATCTATCTATCTATCTATCCATCCATCCATCCATCCATCCATCCATCCATCCATCCATCCATCCATCCATCCATCCATCCATCCATCCATCCATCCATCTATCTATCTATCCATCTATCTATCCGTCTCTCTGCCTGTCTGTAGCTACCAGGTGCGGCCGCTAGGGGTCGCCAGAGCACCACTCCTCCTCCTCCTCCTCGAGGACTTTCCCCCCCAAACAATCGACTACGTCACGCAGCCCGCTCCGCCTCGTGCCACAGAGGACCGTGGATCTTGTCAGCTGCGGCGAGCGGCGCGCGGACACTTTTCGGACGGTTGTGCCGCCGGTCCTCCACTGACCGAGGGCTGGCTCTCCCGGAGCCTTGGCCGCGCTCGGAGCAGCCAGGGGGAAGCGCCAAAGTTCGGCCGCGAAACCCGGGCCAGCGCTGCAGCGAGTCCGCAGCCCCGGGTGAACTCCGCAGAGTGAGTGGTAAGTCGCTGAGTGAGTCACTGAGCGTGTGTACGTACGTGTGTGTGTGTATGGGGTTAGCCTGTAGCATCACTGCTAGACTAGTTGTCAATCACTGACCGCTGATGGACCAGCTGTTATTCCCGGCCATTTTTACCCAGGAGGCGGCTTCACCTGCTGCTCCGAGCACCCTGCTGCCCGGACACACGCCGCCAGACTCCGCCACCGGTTGCTAGTTTAACGCGACTCTCGCCAACTCGGACACTTGTCAGTCGCCCCCCGGAGTCGCCGGACCTCGTGATCCGACGTTTGTGAGGCTCTGGGCCGGGCTCCAGCCTCCGATCGTCAGCCTTGTACGGTAAACGTGCTTCTCAAAGCTGCCAAAGGACTTCTGGTGGCAGTGGGCGGCGTAGCCTCAGCTGCTTGACTTAAAGTTTAGAGAGTTAAGTGCTCATAATACCAGAGCCAGTGTTTCAAGACACGGGTCAGTATCAACAGGCTTTGCTGCTTTGAGGCGGTCTCGCCAGGTCAATTAAGTTTCAATCAATGAGCCATCGGTTTGAAGTGTCAAGCCCTTATCACCTACTGATTTGAGGCCACCACAGTCCCTTACATTCGATTTGTCGCTTAAATATGGTCCCGTTAGAGTCCGAAAAGTTGTGTTTTGTCGATCGGAACGCTGTGGGAGACGGATATTGGACAGTGAAAAACAGCAGCAGCGGTTAAAAACTGCGAAGGCGTGCCAAGAAGTGCCGAGCCTCTGTGATGCAATGACCCGAGATAAGGGATTCCAGCTCTGTTGCCTGGATATGAGCCCACGAGGGTCAGAAAAGCTGTGTCTTACACCTTCTTGAACTTGCGCCCAAGCAAAGCCAGCTGAGAAGGACCCGAGTGAGGCCGGTGAATAGATGCGCCGCGTGTTCACTCGCTGTGGCAGATTTCTGCGTGTGTTTGATGTGATGAAACACGCGTGGACGTGGGTCAGCGTGCGTTTGTCTGGAGGAGGCAGCCAGCCGTGGCCTTATCGTGGCCTTATCTTAGGTACACAACTTCAGCTGTCAGTTTGAGTGTTGTGAGCATTTCTGCCGCTCCTTCTCGGGGGCAAACACAGTGACATAATAACCCCGCGAGTAGTGACAGAAACCATCCGACTGGATCGAAGGTGCCGGGAGCCTGGAGGCGGAAGAGTTCCCGTCTGAACCTGTTTCACGCCATTATCCTCCTGGGCCGGGTCAGGCCCTCGCCTCCGACCTGAACCTCGTCCCCGTCGCCACCGCGAACGCTGCGGCCAGGACGTCGAGGCGGGGCGGGCCGGGCGAACGGATCGTGACGCGGCGGCACGGGGGAGCGTTCCGCGTTCCGAGTGCGGGAGAGGGAAACGAGATTTGTTTTTGTGACAACCGGCCCCCCCCCCCCCCGAGGGATCCAAGGCCCTAGCGACGTAGCGCATTCAAGCCAGAGGCGCAGATGCCTCAGACGCGCTCGTTACCTGTGCCACCACCTGTGCACCGCTTGCGCCTCGCCTAACAGCTTTTCGTTTCCTTTTCCCCCCTCCAGACTCATGCGTGTTGCGCGTCTCCTCGCCCCAGCGACTGACTGCCTGATTCTGGATCTGCCGAGCAGGAGCAGGACAGGTTAGAGCACTATCAGCCACCTGGCGCTGCCTGGGAGCTCTCTAGCCGAGGGCGGTTTGTGCCTGGCGGCACTCTCACTGGGGTTTTTCCAGTCACTGCGCCCGGTGTCGTACCCTGAACACGCCGCACCATGTTGGTCTGCCCTCCTTCCAGCCAGTTTTGAACAGTTCTCGACAAAGTGGTTGCACTGTGCGTCCCCAGCAGAGAGAGATGAGCTGGGCCGAGGAGGACTGGACGCTGGGCCTGTCCGGCCGGGCCCTGCAGAAGGTGAAGGAGCTGCGGGTGCACCAGGAGCGGCTGTCCAGGGAGAATAAGCAGAAGCAGCTGCAGCTGGACAACGCCCACGCGGGCCTGGAAAAACAGGGCGCGAAGGTACGGCTCCCCCGTGCGTGCCAGGCGCGCCACACGTTCGCGCCCCGTCCTCCCTGAACCGCGCTCCTCCCTGTGCCCAGTGCGAGGAGGTGCGCGGCGAGCTGCTCTCCGTGCGGCGGGAGCTCCAGAGGGTTCAGGACGAGGCCAAGGCAGCGGCGGCCGGCAGGGAGCGCCTCAGCCAGGAGCTCCACACCAAGCAGGCCCAGGTCTGCTCTTTCGAGGGTCAGCTGGATGCCGCTCGCACCCTCAACAGCAAACTCACCCAGGAGGTCAAAAGGTCGGTTCAGTCCATCCATTGTCTCGCCTGCTTTTGCGCCTGAAGTGCATCGCGGTAGTGCGGTGGATCGCAGGACACACACACACTCACACCGAGGGCCAGTTGAGAGTCCGCAATTGGGAGGTCAAGATAGCAAGGGCTCAAGAAGGTTGGACCTAGGGCCCTTAGGTTTTTGCATGGTTCCCCCTCCCGCAGTTCTCAGACGTGCCCGTTTAGGTTGGTTCCAGTCTCTGAATCGCTGCTAGGCGTGGGAGGGAGTGGTTTTGTGACCTTGTGACCGAGGTTGATGGGACTCCGTGTGGTGCAGGTTGGAGGCGGAGCTGGAGAAGCTGCAGAGCAGCGGCCCGTCGGCAGACACCGCTCCGTTCTCCACGCCCTGCTGGAGCAGCACCTCGCCCTGGGAGCACAACGGTACGGTCCAGTCGCCCTCGCCACGCGCGCCTCTCGTCCCTCCGTCCGCCCCTTCCCTTCCCCTCTCGCGAACGCCCCCGATGGTTTTTGAGACTCGGACGAGAAGCGAGACCCAGGGCTTCCGGATGTGCGACGAGGTTATAAATAGACCCCCAGGGCGCCCGTCCCGTTCCGACCCCCCCCGTCCCCCTCTGGGGAATGTTGCGTCCCTCCTCCCACCCCGTTAGTAAACCCGTGGCATTCCTCGCTGCTGCCATTTGGTGGCCCCGCCGGCTGCAGGTACGACGTCCCCTCCGTACACATGCTGTGCTTCCGCCCCGCAGGGAGCAAAAGGGAGGAGAGGACCGGGCATCGAGATGAAGGACAGAGACAGATCCGAGTAAGTGCCAGAGCGATGCCGTTTTGGGTTGTGGGAATGACCAGCTAGGAGCCAACCTGATTCAAGTGTTAGATTCAAGGCATTTTCTAGTAGGATGTCAAGTTTTGATAACCAAGAAGAGGTAACTCTTCTTGGTTATCAAAACTCGGCATCAAAACCCAGGACGAGACTAAACCCGACAGTGCGAGGACCTTTTGACTTCCTCAGGCTCGCTGGTCCTCACCGATCTCCGTCTACTTTTGCCCAAAAATAACTGGAGAGTGCTCCAGGTTGCAGGTCTGCATTCGCGGCCTCGCCTTGGACTAAATTACAGTGCCCGTGCTCAAAGCTAGTCGGACGTCTTTCAGCCACACATTTGTTGCTGTAGGTCATGGCCGGGGTTGCGGAACGCATCCTCTTTCTCCTGGTTTGACTTGATGTCAGATTCAGAAATATATTGTCCGGTCCAGTCGTCTTTCTCGTGAAGTTGAAGCAACAATAGTTTGTAAACCCTGTTTGTGTCCTCGCTCCCCCCTGCCTTGTCTGCTTATCTTCTCCCCTGCTTTGTGGCCCCCGCCCTTTCAGCAACGCCTCCACTTCTCCGAGGCGGCCCCGGCCTCGTTGCCGCCGCGGCAGCAGCAGCAGCAGCAGCAGCAGCAGCACAGGGGCACGCCCCACCGCCACCCCTCCGACCAATCGGACGCCTTCTCCACCCCCTTCTCCACCCCCTCGGCTGCGTTTCCGTGGGAACGGGAGGAGGCCAGGCCGGCGGGCCGCAGGCGCTCGCCGCCCTCTCCCCGGACGCCCGGCGCGGACGCCGTCGGGGCCGCGGGCCCGGCGGAGCCGGGGCTCTGCACCAGGGAGCCCAGGACGGAGGCGGACCGTGAGTCTGGCTCCTGGGAGCACCCCCCCCCCACACACACACACACCCCCCCCCTTTAGCGTTTTAGCTGGATGACAACGTGAGGTGCTGCGGCCGTCGCTCAGACCGAGGTCCGGGATGTTTTTCATCGGGCCGATTGGGTTTGGGTGACAAATGGCTTTTCCCATGCAGTTTGCAAAGTCAACGCTGTCGAGCGGCCCAGTGTCAATAGGGAGGCTGTTCCCGAGCCTGAGGTCACTGCAGCGAAGGCACAGCTGCAGCTGGTTGTGGGATTTCGTCTCGAGAGCCGGCCGCCCCTCCAGCCCCTCCCCCCTGTGTCTGCTGTGCTCCTCGCGCACGTTAAGGTTAAGGTTGATTGGAGTCTCTAAATCGCCCCCACTATGTACTATCGCCCACTCCCCGGGCAGTCTCAGGATGCACTCTGTGACAGTGGCATGACAGCGGCGTCTCGGCCTCACTCTCCGTTTGCACGGCACAGGAAGAGGAGGAGGAGGAGGAGGAGGGGGGATTGTGCGGCGTGAAACAATGAATGCGGGCGGCTGCGCTGTTTACATTAGCCGCTGTGCTTCAGCCGCTCGGAGTTCCGGCCTGAACATCTCCAACATACCGTTTCAGCCACGTCGTCCAAAGGGTCACGTGGAGCAGCGTTGTCCGGGGGGCGGGGCAAGCCGGGGCAGATGGTGGATAGATTCCACGGCCAGCTTTGCCCGACGCCCGCAGGAAGCAGCTGTGGTTATCAATAACGTTATAGACTGACCCCGTTTGACCGGGGGGGGGGGGGCTGCTGGGCTGCTGGGCTGCTGGGCTGCAGACTGTTGCTCAGCTGGAAGCCGTTAGGCTGTCAGGGCGCAGATCGTGTCACTCACACAGGCCCCAGCTTATCGTGCTTCCACAGCCTTTTCCTCTCCCTGCCCCGGTTCGCTCCCCCTCCACCTCCTAAGGTCGGCCTCGGATGAAGCGAGAGCCGCCCCCCCCCCCCCCCCTAAAGCCGTCCGTTGTGCTGTGTCCGGCAGCCTCCGCGTCGGCCCTGAGGAGCCGGGTGTCTGCCCTGGAGGAGGAGCTGCGGGCCAAGGCGGGCGCGCTCCGGGCCGTCCAGAGCGAGGCGGCGCAGTGCCGGAAGGAGCTGTCGGCCAGGGAGCTCGGCGTGCAGCGGGGCCGCGACGAGCTCGCCGTGGCACACGCGCGCATGGCCCAGGAGAGCGAGCGGGTAAGGACGCACCACCGGCAAGACCGGAACGGCTGCCCTCTCTCACCCGCACAGGGCGGGTGTTGGTCTCCTGTTCAAACGCCGCAGACACGGCCTCCTGATGATTACAGGTTCTTTGTAGTGGCACGGCCTGAAAAATGGGCCCTTGCTCCGGCCTTCACCTGTCACACAATGCAGCTGACGTTCTCTTAATCCTCCATCCGTCACAGCGCGCACACACACACAATTCCCTGTCACGCTCACACCTAGAGACAGCCTCAGAGTCTCCCGGCTCGCCTCCACGCGCATGTTTTTAGACTGGCAGGACGGAGGAGAACGGGGGAGGAGACGCGGACGGGCACGGGAACGGAGCGACGGGACCGCCTCCCCGCTGCGACGCGGCGGCGGCGGCCCCAGTCACGGTGTCGCGTTCTGGTTCTCTTGTGAAGGCGTCGGCGGCAGAGCAGCGGCTGAAGCAGGTGCAGGAGGAGCTGAGGTGCCAGAGGCAGAACGCGGAGAGCAGCCGACTGCAGCACCAGCAGCGCTCCAGGGAGCTGGAGAAGCAGCATCAGAGGGTGAGGGGCAGGCAGGGAGGACGGACGGAGGGTCCCGGGGAAGGGGGGGGGGGGGGGCGGAGGAGGTCTGAGTGTGCGTGTCTCCCGCAGGACCTGACGGAGCTGCAGAAGGAGAGGCAGGGTGTGGAGAGGCAGCACCAGCAGGAGGTGAATAAGCTCAACCAGGAGCTGCAGCAGGCCAGGAGCCTCCACAACGCCCTGCAGGCCCAGGCCGACAAGGTAGATCCACTGGCAGGGTCCCAGGGACGCTATGGGTCAGCCTCTAGACCAGCCCCCTCTAAACAGAAGGAAATGAGATCTGCACATGCGGGCAGCCTGGCCATCTCAGCGATGTGTTGGTTAGATCCTGCTTCACATGTGTCTCTCTCTGTTCCTCTCCCTGCCTCTCTCTCTCTCTCTCCTGGGACTTTTTTTATTTGTACCAAAGGTCAATGAACTTATCTCACTCCCTCTCCCACGCTAGCTTCTTGCCCTTCTTGTTTTCTCTGTTTCACTGTCTTGCTCTCTGTGTGTGTGTGTGTTTCCTTGGCCCTTCCCCAGCCGCCCCCCCCCCCCCCCACCCCCCCCCCCTTCTCTCTCTCTCTCTCTGCTTCCTCCTCTCCTCTCCTCTCCTCTCCTGTCGGTTTCTCCCCAGTGGAAAGGTTGAGCTGCGAAGGTAATGACCGCGTGACTCTGTTTGACAGTGCTGAATGCCTTGGTTACGGGAGCGTGAAACAGACTCCTCCTAACTTGTGTGCGTGCGTGTGTGTGTGTGAGAAGCGTTCTTTGCATTAAGAGAAGCATGAGGGCATGTCTGCAGGACTTGGGCCGCAGTGTGTCGAGGCAGGTTGCATGAATGTCGTGTGAGGTCGGGGTGGGAGGGTGGGGGGGTGGGGGGGGTCATTGATGATGTTTATCTCACTTAAATCATAAAACGCTGTGACGAGCGTGTGTGTTCGATCAAGCAGGCAGGATGAATTGCAAGGCTCATTTGGCCAGGCGTGGTCGCACGGGCTGTGGTATTCGGGGTGGGGTCCTCGCGGCCATTGGATGAGCAGCACCTCAAAACAAAGCAAGAAGCCGTCGATGCCGCTAATGCATCCACGGGATTCATCTGCTCGGAGGCGAAAGCAGTAATCGAGGCAAACGGTCATCGAGACTGAGAAGAGGACGGCGGTAACCCTGGAGCTGCACTCCCCGCCTGCTTGACTGAACCACAGCCATCCACATCCTTGAGTATCAAATTGAAGTACGTGTTAGATAGGCACAACGGACCACCAAATACAGCCAGACCGATAGAGAGGAGGATTGAACTAAATCTTTGCATCCTGTGCATAGTCATTTCCCTACATATTCAAGTGATATGAACTTCAGCTCCTAATATGAAGAGGCATCAGTTGCATTTGGGCTCTTCCAGGCTTGAGGCCCGGGGCAGTAAAGTGTGCAGAATGAGCACCGGTGGGAAGCCGATCTCAGCCTGTGGACAAGTAGACAGTAGCGTAGACACCGCCAATGCTTGCTATTGATCACCGATCCATCACTCCCCCCGCACTTGGGAACCGACAGCAGGAACCGCTCACGCCTGTCCCTCTCTTTTGCCGCTTTGTGTCACTCGTTCCACACCCATCTTTTCATTTCTCCGACTCCCCGGGCCGTACCGTTTCACCTCTTTCCTCCTGGTCAGCGGCCACTGAGCGCGTCTCTCTCTCCTCTCGTCAGGTGTCCCTGCAGAAGCAGACGCTGGAGAAGGAGCTGGAGGGCCTGAAGCAGAAGCTCAGGTGGACGGAGGGAGAGCTGCAGGAGAGCCAGAGGAAAGAGGCCCAGACGCAGCTGAAGCTGACGGTAACACACACACACACACACACACACACACACACAGGGTCCAGTCACTCAAGAGCTGTAGTGTCAATTATTCATTAGCTGAATATTGGCAATAGAATGAACTCCATAAATGTTTAAACGCGTTATTCCGTTTGCCATATGTCAGTCTAAGACACGCGAAACACTTGCAGAATTGCAGACCGGTTTTGTTTCCCTCGGACCTGGTATTGTCCACGCTTTAGTCGAGGCTTTCGTTTGGATTCACGTCTCAAATCTCTGAGCCCTGGGAACCGATTGCCTCGCCTAGTGCGCATGCAAAGCAGCTCCGTCCCGATTGCGCAACCCGGGCCCCCACCACCTGGCTCACTCGTCTGCCTCTCCCCGTGCACCAGGAGGCGGCGCGGCAGGCGGAGGGCGTGGCGCTGAGCCTGGAGCAGAGCAGGAAGAGGGAGCGGGCCCTGGAGGAGGAGGGGAGGGGGCTGGCAGAGGAGCGCGCCCACGCCCTCCGCCTCCTCAGGGAGCTGCAGGGTGAGGCGCCACACACACACACCACACACGCCGGGGGGGCTCTCCTAGGAGGGCTCTGCTTCCCCCTGCTCCCACCCCCCCCGGGGAGGTCAGAGGTCAGAGGTCGGGAGCTGCCATGGAGGCGGCGTCCGGCTCCGAGCAGCACAGGACCTCGAACCTGTCTCCTTCCAGTTACGCTCCCCCCCATGAGTCGTTTACCAATCTGACAGAGAGACGTCATGCGGTGTATTTATTGAGGGTCGGCCCATGTGGTGAAGGGCTTCGTTTTCCTGACTGTGGAGTCCTGTGCCGTGTCTGCCCCCTGCTGGTTAAAATGCACCATTCACTGGCTGAGCTGCTTCATAGCAAATGCCTAGGATCAGTGGAGAACTGCCCCTAGGTAGGTAGGTGGGTAGGTAGGTGGGTGGGTGGGTAGGTAGGTGGGTGGGTAGGTAGGTAGGTGGGTAGGTAGGTGGGTAGGTGGGTGGGTAGGTAGGTGGGTGGGTAGGTAGGTGGGTGGGTAGGTAGGTGGGTAGGTGGGTAGGTGGGTAGGTAGGTAGGTAGGTAGGTAGGTAGGTGGGTAGGTAGGTAGGTAGGTAGGTGGGTGGGTGGGTGGGTGGGTGGGAGGATGGGTGGGTAGGTTGGTAGGTAGGTTGGTGGGTAGGTGGGTGGGTAGGTGGGTGGGTAGGTAGGTAGGTAGGTAGGTGGGTAGGTGGGTGGGTAGGTAGGTAGGTGGGTAGGTGGGTAGGTGGGTAGGTGGGTGGGTAGGCGGGTAGGTAGGTAGGTGGGTAGGTAGGTAGGTGGGTGGGTAGGTAGGTAGGTAGGTAGGTAGGTGGGTGTCCCCACACAGAATCTTCACAATCAATAGTAAGCAGTAACAGCAAAGTAGTATAACATGTAATAAGTAAAATAACAAGTAAAAACAATAAGGTATAATGTTAAGAGTAATGATAAAACCCGTTCGTAAACTGTACCAGAAACTGTATAAATAATAACAATAATAATAAATCATTCATGTCAGAAAACGGTAACAGAACTTAATATTGAATATCATATCATAGTAATTAAAGTAGTAAATAAGTACAAATATAATGGATAAGAAATCATAGTAACGATTAGGGGGATATTCAAATATGTCACACTCAGGACGTTTGGCACAAACAATGTGCATTCTATGAGGGTTCTGCATAAAGAGATTCTAGATGAACACGTTTTTTCAACTGCGATGAGATTTTTACCCCTTAATTGCAACTTGTTTATCTTGACGTCGCCGTGTTTTGACATGAACGGGTTTGACACGTTTCCGGTACAGTGTGCGACCGTGCTGTAGTGGCTGAGCCGGAGACGGCAAGAAGAACGTAGGAACGCTCAAACGTGCGCGTCAAAGTGCTCCCTCACCCTGCGCTCTGTATCCCTCCTTCCCCCTTCCAGAGCAGAAAGCTGCTCCGGTCGCAGAGGCCGTCCCGTTCTGCGCTGCGGGACAGGGCGTTTCCCCTCGCCCCCGGCCTTCAGCCCACGTCAAGAGGCCCACGTCTGAGCAGCAGAGGGCGGGAGAGGGGGCGAACAAGCCCAGGGCGGACTCCTCCTATCCCTCTGACCGAGAGCCGGGCGAGGGCATCGACGCGGAGCACATCGCTGGTCTCGACTCGCCCAACTCCGAGGGTCCGCAGCGGCCGAGACGCTGCCGGGCAGGCGACGAGGAGGAGGAGGAGGAGGAGGGGAAATCTGAGGCCATCGCAAGCGACTCGGAGACGGCCAGCCCCGCCCCCGCGGAGACGAGGGCCTCGGTGTCCCCCGGCCAGGCCTCTGAGGACCCGAGGGCGGAGAACGCCGCGCTGCGCTCGGAGCTCCGCGACGTCCGGGACGAGCTGCAGAGGCGGCTGGAGGACCTGGAGGCCCAGCGGCGAGCCGAGGCCGAGGCCCGCACCAGGCTCAAGCAGCTCAGCCGCAAGCACTCCAGCCAGTGCGCGGAGAAGCAGGAGCAGGAGAAGGCATGGAGGGCGCAGCTGGAGGCCGAGAGGGCCGAGGCCGAGGGGCTGAGGAAAGCCCTGGCTGCCCTGGAGGCGGAGACCAAGGGGAAAAAGGAGCAAAGGGAAAAGAGTAAGAGGGAGGAGGAAGAGAGGGAGAGTCAGAGCAGAGCTCTGGAAGACCGGGAGAGTGAAATGATTGAGCTCAACATCCAGCTGAAGAAACAGCTGTCGGAGGTGAAGGCCCAGCTGGCCCTGGAACGAGAGGAGCGGCGGAGGGAGGAGCAGGAGAGGACCCGGATCACCGAGACGGACCGGGACGTCAGGAAGGAGCTGGGCCTGAGGCTGGAGGAGCTCCAGGCCGAGCTGGAGGAGCTGAAGCTCAGCAGGAGGGACGACTCGTTGGAGGAGGAGAAGCTGTCGGCGGCCAACAGCCCCCTGACGTATCTGAGTCTGACCGACGAGGAGCTGGGCTCCCGCCTCCCGTCGCCGGAGCAGCACCGAGCCTTCTGCCAGTCCGCCAACCAGCGCAACGTCCTGGTGTCCCAGCAGAGCCCCCCGCCGCTCATCCAGGAGGAGCTGGGCTCCCGGCGCTCGCCCCAGGAGGAGCTGGGCTCCCGGCGCTCGCCCCAGGAGGCCTCTGAGCTCGGACATGGCTACCCGCCGGGGTCTGACCCCCCCAAGGAGGAGCCCGCCTCCTCGGACCTGGCCAAAGAGTTGAAGCGCGCGCAGAAGGAGAGGGCGAAGGAGGCGCAGCGTGCCGACCAGAACCAGCAGAAGCTGGAGGCGCTGCAGAACCAGGTAAGGGGAGCACGTCGTCCCTCATCTAACCTGCCCCGCGCTTTGATGGTTTCTGTTTCTACCCACGACCGGTTCCAAAAAGAGCAAGCAGTTGTGTTCAACCGTTTCCTCTCCTCCCCTCTGCTCTCAGGTGACGCGTCAGACCCAGCAGCTGACCCTGGCCTTCGAGAAGCAGAGTCAGCACATCTCGGGCCTCCTGGCGGAGCTGCAGGAGAAGGAGGGCGCTCTCCTCGGCCAGGCGGAGGAGCTGCAGCGCTGCAGGCGAGAGCTGGACGCTCTCGAGGCCCAGCGACGGGACGAGGAGAGGACGCGTGGCGCGGGAAGAGAGGGGCCCGACACCTCGGGGCCCCGGACACGGCCAGAGAGGGCCCCAAAGCCGGCCGGCCACAGTGCCCGTGAGGTCCAGGAGGAGGCCCCGGCGGCCACACAGGCCGCCGCTGTGGTGCCGGACGGCCCCGGTGCAGAGGGAGACGTGGCGGCACGCGTGGCGGCACGCGTGGCAGCGGAGCGGCTGGCTCTGAGGCAGGAGAACCAGCCGCTGAGACGGAGAGGCCAGGGCGAGCCAGCCCGGCGGAACCACAGAGCAGCCACCGCCGAGTCCGCCGCAGACGCACAGAGGGAAGCCGGCAGGGAGGCGACGGCGGAGGAAGAGGCTGAGGAAGAGGCGGAGGAAGAGGCGTGCCAGCTGCAGCTGCAGCGCCTGGAGCAGCAGGTGGGGGGCTCCGCTCCGTGCGAGCGTGCCGGCACACAGTGTCAACACTGCCGTGTCCTTGACTGTGGCCGCCCTTCCCCCTCTGTCCAGGTGGTGGAGCTGCAGGCGAGGGTTCGCTCCCTCTCTGAGGAGACGCTGCAGCAGGCCGGCGAGCTGGCCGTGTGGAGGCTGGCCTCCCAGCCAGCTCCCACCTTCCACAGCTGCTCTCCCCGCGCCGACGCCCAGTCTGAGCCCCAGGGTCAGGTCTCTGCTGTCCCACAGAGGGAGACACATGAGGGGAACCAGGCCCAGGACCAGGCCCAGAACCAGAACCAGGCCCAGAACCAGGTCCAGGACCAGGCCCAGGCTCAGGACCAGGACCAGGTCCAGGCCCAGAACCAGGTCCAGGCCCAGAACAAGGTCCAGGTCCAGGTCCAGGGCCAGGACCAGGCCCAGGCCCAGGCCCAGAACCAGGCTCAGGTCCAGGCCCAGGCCCAGGCCCAGGCCCATGCCCAGAACCAGGTCCAGGTCCAGGCCCAGGTCCAGGCCCAGGCCCAGGCCCATGCCCATGCCCAGAACCAGGCCCAGATCCTGGTCCAGGCCCAGCCTGTTCCCCTGTACGACGAGGAGAAGCCTGCCGCCGTGACGATCATCAGGGAGGATGAGATACTGCTGTCCTCCTCCACTGACAAACTGCAGGGCCGCATGTTGTTCTCCAGGTACCAAGCCAGAGTCATGTCAGACTGTATAGGGCCTGCTGTGAACACATTCACTGGTACAAATAACCTTTCCTCCCCCCTCCACTCTCAGGCTGCAGCACAGCAACCTTCCTGAGCCCAAGGCTCCCCCTCCCACCAAAAAGACTCCAGCACTTCAGTATGATGAGCACGCTGACATGGTGAACCTTTCATTCATCTCGCATGATTCTTTCTGTCCGGGCCCTCTGCAGTGTATTTTCAGTCTTAGCTAATCTAGCCAGACAAATGTGAGTCCCGTATGACATGCAAATGTCCGGACTTGTGTCTTAGGTGAAGCCTGTAAGCCGTCTTTCTCTCCACGCAGGACTCTGAAAAAGAAAACCGGGAGATCGATCTCTCCCATCGGTCAAACCTGTGTCCCGCACCACTCGGGGACGGGGACTGTGACGTCGTCCGGCTGTCGTCCGAGCACGCGGCTCCACAGCGTGTCGCCCCCCGGCCCCCGGGACCAAAGCAAAGGCCCGAGAGCCAGGCCGAGGCTCCCAGAACGAGCAGGGATTCCTCCTCCGGGGGCGTCGGGCCGCGGACCAGAAGCGTCTGCAGCCAGACAGAGGAGGCCCCGCGTCCTCCCAGTGCTCCCAGAGCGCCTCAGCTCCACTGTGCGTACACACAGACTGGGGAGGAGGAGGAAGAGATAGTGGAGTCCCCCCCGGTCTCCCCCGTGCCAGTGTGCGAGGGGGCGGCCCCGGGGGACAGGATGCTGTTCTCGGGCTCCTTCCCCATCCCGGCCGACCCGGTGCGCCTGGCTGAGAGGATCCGCCGCAACAGGACGCAGCTGTCCGCCGCCTTCGACGACACCGAGTACGAGCCCTACGGCCTGCCCGAAGTCGTCATGAAGGGTAAGAGCCCGCGCCACGGCGTGGTGAGCAGCAGCTGCGAACCGGCCCCCCCCCCCGGGCCTCTCCTCGGCCGGAGAGAGAGAGAGAGAGAGAGAGAGAGAGGCCGGGGCCCCTTCACGTAGAACGGATCGAGCCGGGGCGACGCTTACCCCACGTCGCCCCTCCTTATCGTCCCCTCTCGTGAGGGGAAACGTGGAAACGGGGGGGGGGGGGGGGGGGGGGGCAAAAGCTTCCTGCCCGCCGGGGCCTTATCTGACCATGGGGGCCCGGGTCTGCCCTGAGAACCGAAAGCTCCGAGCGTTACAGTCGTAAAGCCGGAGGGGCTGGCCGGGAACGTGGCCCGTGCCAGGCGTGTGTTGACAGCTGCTGCTCCGATGCCGGGAACGCCCCCGTCGGGCGTGCACGTGCCGCAGAAGTCCGAGGCCCTTCCCCTCCGGTACCTCCCGTACCCGGGTGGCTCCTTGACCCGCCTGCCCTGTGCTGTGTGTGTGTGTGTGTGTGTGTGTGTGTGTGTGTGTGTGTGTGTGTGTGTGTGTCCCCACCCGCAGGCTTCGCCGACATCCCCTCCGGGCCCTCGTGCCCCTACATCGTGAGGAGGGGCCTGCTGGGCACGGCCGCCGCGCCCGCCCCTCGGCGAGCCCCGAGCCGGGGGGAGGAGGTGGAGGAGGAGGAGGAGACGGACTGAAGCGCGGCCGCAGGAGGACCGGGGGGTGGGGGGGGTCCCCCGGAGCGCTCCTCCACGGAGGGAAGGCCCGCCTTCCACCTGAAGCCGCCCTCTCATCGACGGTGCCCAGCCCATGCCCGGTCCGAGCGGGCGGGACAGCATCCACTCTTATTTATGGACACTTGAATGTGTTTCGGTGAGGGGGGGGGGAGGGGGTGTGGGGGGGGGGGTTTACAAAAAGGGCGTGAAAGCGAAGCGCGTGTGCGTGCGACGTGTCGACTGTGAATGCGAACATTTGTACTCATCTCTGCGTTATTTGTGTGTGTGCGTGCGTGTGTGTGTGTGTGAGTGAGAGAGAGGGGGGGGGGGGGCAAGCATGTCTATGACTCAGTCTAACCTGCGTCGGTTTCCGCTCCATGTATGGTGATGCACACTGCTAACTCTCTCCATCTCTCTCTCTCCAGCTCTCTCTCTCTCCACCTCTCTCTCTCCAGCTCTCCCTATCTCTCTCTCTCTCTCTCTCCAGCTCTCTCTCCAGCTCTCCCTATCTCTCTCTCTCTCTCTCTCCATCTCTATCTCTCTCTCCAGCTCTCCCTATCGCTCTCTCTCTCTCTCCAGCTCTCTCTCCCTCTCCCTCTCCCTCTCCCTCTCCCTCTCCCTCTCCCTCTCCCTCTCCCTCTCTCCCCCCCTCCTGTTTTGTTACACTGGGCTCTGTGATGAAGTTACCAAAAACGAAGGCTCAAAGCTTTATTGCACGGGCCGGACCCGCTCCGTTCGTCACATCCCACCAGATGTGATGAACCGACGGCTCCGTGGCTAGCCGAGGCGTCCTGAGCTGATGCACAGTTTGTCTCCCGCCCCCCCCCCTACTGGAACCGGGACCCCAGCCCGTCTCGCTATTCCCCCGGCTCCGGAACCAAAGAGTCGGAGGGAAGCCTCTGCTCGCAGCGAGGTCATACTCAGGTCCTCATATGGTTTGCCAGCACGCAGCGGATTCCGGTTTCGAGCTGCTCTGTGTGGACAGTACCAACCAAAAAGGGATTTCAATGGGTACCTAAAAGTGCCTTATCAAGTGCCCTCTCGGCCGTTTTCTGTTCGGGCAGAGGGAACGGCCCGAGAGTCGTCTCTTTGAGACGACGCCTCGGACATGAAATCGGGCAGGAGGTCTCTGAGACGAACTGTCTTAAACGTGTGAAGTGGTTTACGATTATCGCTATTATTATTATTATTATTATTATTATTATTACTCTGTTTTCCGTAGAGGGGACAGTCCTCCTCGTCAGAGCAGCGTAGGCCGCTCCTGCCCTGGCTCCACACACACACCATCACCATCCATTAGCCGTACTCACACACACACACACACGCACGCACGCACACACACTTGCCCCCCCCCCCCACCTCTCTGCTGCTGCCTTCTCATCTCTGGGGTCCGTAGTCTCCAGGCGGCAAGGTGGGACTTTGGGAGACGGAGCACAGACGTGTATTTATTGCCTTTGTTTTGAACACTTTGATGTGAATGTATCTGTGTTGTGTGTTTGCAGCTAGAATAAAAAGTTTGCTCTTCGTTTTAACCCTCCCTCCCTCTCTCTCTCTCTCTCTCTCTCTGACTCATCGATTCCGGTCTCGGTCCCGACCCCAGGTCTCTTTGACCCGCCGTAGATCACGCTTTGTCGACTGCTTTATTCAGATGGCCAGCAGTCAACAGTTAAGTCTAAATGAGCGACGAGGCCCAGTGGAGACGGCCTCGGGCCGCTCTGGCGGAGTATCGTGGTCTTATCGCTTTGCCTCCGGGTCGGGAGCGGAGGTTTCGGGGTTTTCGAGGAGGTGCTGGGAAGCTCCGAGTGGATCAAAGGGAGCGCCCCGGAGCCTGCTCTATCTCGCCGCCTCCAGTGCGAGAGGGGTTGGTCTTTGGTTGGTCGGCCTTTGAAGGAACAAGCGCGTCTTTTTGCCCCCCCCCCCCCCCTCCGGAAAAGACGGGAGATCGGAGAGGGCCGAGGATCTGGAGGGCTCGGCCCCCTACGCGTCCCCCGCTCGGGAAGCCCCGGCCCCCTTCTGCCCTTCCTCCGCTCCCAACCACGCTGGCCGCGCTCTGACACTCCCCCTCCCCTCCTCCTCTCCTCCTCTCCTCCTCCTCCTCCTCCGCCTCCTACGGTCGGCCGCTGCTCTCCGTCAGAGTGATGTAGGGTCGGCAGAATGGGGGGGGGGAACACCTTCCAAGGAAGAGAAAACACATGCGCGCACGCACACACGCAGACACGCCGAGGCACTCGCCGAGTGCTGAAGATGAGGCGCATGAAGCCAACGTGGACCGTGACGCCCCTGCAAACTGAAGGTAGGGCTCTTCATTTCCCGGGCTTTGGGGAGAGTTGAGGAGAGGTTCTCCCGTTGATTCTGGAGCCGTAGGTGAAGCATGTTGCTGAACAGAAGGATGGTCCGCTGCGGGACTTCGCGATACGTCGAGGGCCAGATTACCAAAGACGAAGCGTAAACTGCGTTTTGCTCTGTGAACATCCCCCTCCTCGGCTTTTCTCCTGCTGCCTGCCTGCGCCGTCCCGAACAGTCCCGTCATTATTATTTCTGAGGCCGGCCTTTCTTTTTTTTTTTTTCCTCTCTCTCTCCCAGAGCACGAAACCAGAGTTTGTCACATGTGATCCGCCTCTGACGTCTGTGCCGGATGGCCGAGACGGAGACGAATACTTTTGGGGGTAATTTGCGTCCGAGGGCGTTCTCTCTCTTCTCCGCCGGGCCCTGCGCTGCGCATTCCTCCGGGGCGGGGGGGGGGGGTGACCCTGGTTCTCGTCCTCTGCCCGGGTCCGGGTGGTCATCCCCGGAGGCTGCTCCGTCCGGGCAGAGGAGCGGGAGTCCACACACGCGCACAAGCACACGCGTCTCCTTTTGTTGCTCTGGGCGTGAAATCGGAGCGACTAATCCAATCGCGTCCTCTCGCCGTCCCATCGGCTCTGCTGGAGTCCGTCCCCAGCTGGGTGAAGGCAGGGAGTGCACCCACCGGAGGTCACAAGGTTATCGCAGGACACACACACACACACACACCATTCACTGACTCACTGCGAAGATCATGGCGGTCTACAGTTGACCCCGTGTCCACTTTGCGGATTGCGGGGCAGTGATTGTGACGCCGGGACATGCTCCCTGGACGAGGACCCGTAGGAGAATCCGTCCCCTCCTCGAATGAGTAAACATCACATCGGCCTCACTGAAACCCATAACCCCCACCCACATTAAACTGCTGCAGCCCTGCCAAGCCCCTCGTGTCATCCGTGTTGCCCATTTCGGTCAGTTTCCTGTAGCTGGAGAGCGTGGCGTGTCCCTCGCCTCACCATTTAGCATATTCTCCTCGTTTGTGCAGGGTGATTTGTGTTTCCACATCGCACTCGGTGAAGCCGAATGTGTGACTGCGGCCGAGAGGCGGTGTGACCGGTTCCACCGCATCTGTGACGTCTGTGAGACTGAGATTCGGAGCAAACGGGATGAACGGCAAAAGTCCCGTGTCCGACCGGGGCACGTTGATGCTTCAGATACGTTTATTGGGGCTCGGCCTGAAGGAGTTGATAAAAGGGCCTTCGGGATGTTATCTCATCGCACCGAGAGGACCGCGTAAAGTGGTCGCGAGCATATCTTTCGTTCCGAAGTTCTTTCCCACCTGCCCAGCACTTGCGTTTTCTTGAGAATGGTCCATGTCCAGCCTCGTGCTTCTTTTCAAACAGCTCTCCCCGTGATTTATCTCCCCCGCGCGCCCCGCTGTTTGCTTTAGGATTAGCTCACCGCCCCCTCAGCCGCGGCCCCGTTCCCCTCGGAGCGCCGCTCACTTCCATATCTTAGCAAAACATCACAATATGCCAGCTCCGGTTTAGACAGCCATAACTAATAACGTCCGCCGGTGCCACGGAGTGGGCCCGCTCGCACAGACCAAAGCCGGGCAGTCCATTAGCGCAGAATGCTAACAGTCCGCAGACGCCGGCAGACTCTGGGAAATCTCAGGACACTGTCACGGCCCACGTGGAGATGGTGGGGATCGGGCGACCCTGAATCCCAGCCCCCTGACTGTGTGTGTGCGTGCGTGTGCGTGCGTGTGCGTGCGTGTGCGTGCGTGTGCCTCTCCCAAAGGTAAACACGGTTCAAAGAAAACATTAGAAGCCAAATGAAGATAAGCAACACCCATGTTTTGGGCTAACGTTGCCATGTCTGTTTAGAATCCTGGCAGAGTCTAATCATTTGCGAGCGCTCTGGCACAGCGGCCTGGTGTGCGTCACCCCCCCACCCCCGCTTATTATGACAAAGACTCGACAAGGCGAACACACTCATCTCACGCCGCTAATGTTCCCTGTTGGGGCTGGGTACAGGCTATGGCTAGATTACCACATTAAGACTATAAACCGAAACGAGCTCCGATCGGCTAAGAAATCCATAATAAAGTTGCACATGCTCAAACGTTGCTGAGCTCCGTTGTTCAGCGCGGAACAGAGTCACATGATCGTTCATGTTCATTCCCACAGCTGGGCTCAGGATGGTAAGAAGAAGACAAAGGGCTGTGAAACAGCACCTGTGGCCTGTCCACTGTTCCGCAGCTTCCACGTGAACACCTGTGAAGCCAGGGTGAGCACTGCACCGAGCCACCGGGCCACCTCTAATGCCTTCGACTCTTCTCTCCGCTTCCCTGTCCTGCTTCGAGGTGTCCAGATGGCTTGACGGAGGAAGACATGGACCCGCAGTGCTGCATCCCTGGGCGCTGAACACACGGTCGGCGAGCACAGAGGGAAGATTTGTCCATCAGCTGATGTGTGGAGGCTTAACATGGGATGAGCATCTGACACCAGTGACTTAAGGTATCGTCTTAATCTCCCGGTTATAAAACTTTCTTTCTACATCATCCGGGGCTGTCATAAAAGCTATCTTAAAATAAACCACAACCAGCATTTGGATGAGAAGAATGTTTCTTTTCAATTACGTAATATTGCTCCGTTTGGTTGCGATCACACTGCACGCACTTGTTAGCACCCTGAACTCTCTTCCGAGCTGTTTGGTCCTCTGTGAAAGGACCCAGTCTCCTCCGTGGGTGGCGAACATGGGTTTTTGATATGGTGCGTTTGTGGAGCGCCTGTAAACCTTTAAAGTGTAGCAGGCCTCGGCCCGGGTCACGCTCTGCCTCACTGTTAACACAAAGGGGACGGCAGTCTGTGTCTGGGCTCGGAGAGGAGGAGAGGAGCGAGCAGACGGCCGCCACTATCAGGTCCGCTCCTCACCTCTGTGTAGCACACGGAGGGCTTTCTGTCCGAGGCAGTGTAGGCTTCACACGCACCTGTTGGCCTGGGGGGGCGGGGGGGGGCACAGATTGGTTTAGGCTCCACAGACTGACGGACGTTTACGCTGCTGAGCCACAGCTCCTCTTTGTATGGGAGTGTTGATCCAGCCATCATCCTCGGCGGTCTGACTTTTCATCCTCATTTGAAGTTCAAGCACAGCTACTATGTCTCCACATTTCTGTCTGTGTGGAGCGGCTACATTAAGCCCTTTGTTCCCGTTGACCACCATGAATGCCTTTTTGTCTCACATCTCGCAGCGCCCCAGGTGGACGGGACCTACAGACCTCCTTTCATGGAAAGAAATGCAATTAAAAGGGAAATTTGAACTGTAACCCTGGAAAGTCCCGCTCGATTCTGCTATCTCAGGCTACCGAGGCCACGTTTCCAGCACATGAACGTTCCTCAGGGACCAGAGGAACCTTTGGAGATACTCCACCAGAGGCAGCGGGGTTAAGATGGAGATCCAGGGACGATGAAAAAGCCCCTGCTCGGGGCGTAACGCTTCCTCAAAGTACAGGAACTTTGGTGCCTGGGCTCGCGGCGCTGAACATTCCTGAGTGGCTGAGATGTTGCAGCAATTTATTTCAGACACCATTTTGTGCTCTGTTCATTGTGTTGGACACTGTAAAAACAGCCATCCCCCCTCGAACTATATTTGACTGAAGTTCACGTGTCAGGGAAAGAAAGACAGCAACGCTTGTTGGTTCCGTGGCGTGTGGCTCCCCGGGCTAGACAAGATTAGGAAAGCACTCTCTGCACATCTGTATGGACAGAGCCAGTGATCACTGCAACCAAGTAGTTTTCCCAAGAGTGGCACTCAAACATCCCTCCTCAGGGTTGTGAGGGCTCCACTGTCAAATAGGATAATGTATAGAGCTGTCCTCTTCAACATTTGTTCAGATTCATGTGGTGCAAATGAAGGGTCGGCTTTTAACTTCTCCCTCTTCCTGGGAACGCCGATGTATAAATAGAGGTCGTTAATGTCTGTCAGCCTTCCAAGAACCCTTGTGTGTCTTATTTACACGTTTCTGTGCTCACACGTCCCCGCTCTCTGAAGGAACTTCCTGTTTATGGCCAGCTGCACCCCATATCCTGCCTGACAAACCCAGCAGGCCCTGGCCTCTGAACTCTGACCCCGAGGCCTGAGAGGGCAGGGGAGGGGGCGGCCGACGGGGAGAAGATGCGGTGCACCACCCTCTCGGCCCTGCTGACGGGGGTGATGCTGTACCTGGTGATGGGGGCGCTCGTTTTCCGCTTCCTGGAGGCCCACGACGAGAACGCGGCATACAAAGACCTGCTGGCCACCAAGCACACCTTCCTTCATAACAAGTCCTGCGTGAGCGAGCTGGACTTCGAGAGGCTTGTAAAGGTACGGCTGGAGACGCTGGCTGCTCCAGAGTATCACTGACTTCATCACACACCACGGGCACAGACATCGTCAGGCCCCCCCGGGGAGAAAGCGTAGAAAAGAAGCTGCCTGTGATTCATCACATTTTCGAGCTCTCCCAAACATCTGAGTAATCAGTGAGTCAGTCGCCCTCTGTGTGCCCCATAGTACGCAGAACACAGAGGTCTTCTCAAGGCTAGCACAACCAGTCGATTTATGGGCAAAACTGGAGCGTCTCCCTCAGTTCTTAAAAGGAAAATGATTCTTTTTTTTTTTTTTTTTTTTTTTTTTTTTTTATAAGGCCCCAAAAGTGAAAGAAGCTCGATCACGCAAGAATTAGTCCCTGGCGTGTGTTTAGTTTGGAGCACTTGTAATATATCTCCTGTGCAGCACAGTGACTGCAGTAAAGTTCCAGTTCCAGTAAAGTTTGTGGGCGACATGAAATAATCGCTGGACGACCGACCAGATTCCCCCTTCACACATAAATCCTGTCCATCAGTAGGTTTTTTTTCTTCTGTCCTCCCCCTCAGATTTACCCATAAGTGCCACACTTGGAAGCACACAACCGTATAGAAGGGGAAATCTCATTTTAGCCCAATACTAAAATGGTGACGAGAGCCTCATAAGTTTGTGCGATAGTGGTTTTATGGAGTTGCTGTGACATGACTGGGCCGCCTGGGTGTGTTGGAGATCGCGTTCCCAGTCAGGTGAACTCATCTCAACCCTCCTGCAGGGAGTGGTGATTGCCATGGAGGCAGGCCTGGATGTCAACACCCTCTCTGCCAACTTCACCAGCCGCTGGGACCTGATGTCCGCCTTCTTCTTCTGTGGCACCATCATTACCACCATAGGTGAGCGTCTGGGGGGCACGTCAGAATGCGCTCTGCTGCCGCAGGGTTTTCCAGCAGATCGGGTCTCAAGTTGGAGAGGCAGTTTCAACGGCTCGCCTGGAGGCGGCGACGATGGGTTGAAATTGCTTTGCATCTAATGCTAAGACAAAATACTCATAGCTGTATAACTTACATGAACAAATACTGGGTCATCTCCTGAGCCTGGGTTTATACTGTCGGAAAAATCAAAATAACTCAAAGGGAGGCTCTTCAGGACCCTATCTCGATATAAATACTGCCGGCCTTTGTGTGCTTGTTCACTGTGCCTCCAGGTTTCGGGAATCTGTCTCCTCGGACCATAAACGGCCAGTTGTTCTGTGTGTGCTACGCACTGGTGGGCATCCCGATGTTTGGGATTCTGCTTGCCGGAGTGGGTGACCACATGGGCACAGTGCTGCGGAGGGCCGTGGCCAAGATTGAGACCCTCTTCCTGGTGAGAATGGTCTGTCCTGCCCAGGAACAAAGGCTGAACTGGATTTAGACATGAGAGAATTATAGCTTCAAACCTAAGAGGCCCAAAGCCTCATTTTTCTATTTTACCGCCCTCCTCGCAGTGAATTATTGGCTTGGGTGTAATTTTATGCGCTAAAATGTAGCTACAGCCTCCCACCTGATTGTGAACCACCATTAGTGGTGTGAATGCATGTTCCCATAGCAGCGGTGTGGGCTGTCTCAGTCTGACCTGCTGTTTCTAAGGAACGGTGCTGAATAAAGTAGCTAGAAGAAGCTCCTGGCCCTGTGCAGGTCTGTCTATGTAAGTATTTATGAGAAACCTAGTTCCTAAAACTGCCCCAGGAAATTCAGAAAGAGAGAGGTAGATCATATTTGGGGAGTATGTGTCTCTACAGGCGCTGTCATTCATTCTGCTGCTGTGTTTTCTCTCCCTCAGAGACGCAAGGTCAGGCCGACCATGGTGCGCCTCATCTCGGCCATCCTCTCTATCCTGATCGGTTGTCTCATCTTCCTGGCCGTGCCCACCGTGGTGTTTCAGAAGGTGGAGGACTGGACCTTCCTGCAGTCCCTCTACTTTGTAGTCATCACTCTTACAACTGTGGGCTTCGGGGACTTTGTCCCTGGTACTGATGCAGTCTGTACACTCACTCGGTAGACAAAGCAAGCTGAATGTGAACCTGTGTCTTATTCTAAACCCTGTTGGTCGGAGGTTTGATAGGATCACAAGATGACTGTCAGGGTGGGAAACTAAAATCCTTCCTCATATTACATAATAGGTTGTTTTTTTTCTGTTGCCGGGAGCAACTGATTACACTTTGGCTAATTTTCCAAAGAAATACTTCACACTGGTTTCTATCAGTGATTTATACTCGGTCATGGTCTGTGGAATGACTGTGTCACAGTCTGAAACAACAGCCACATGAGCAGACAACTCCTCATCTCCTTCCCTCGTACAGCATTTGGTGCACAGAGGCTGACATCATCATTGGAACACAACAAATTAGACCGTCATCCTTAGCGGTTAGCACGGCAAGAAAGACCTGGGTTCGACTCCTGGTTGGGCCGAGGGTCTCTCTGTGGAAAGCCACATCCAGTCCCAGCCCCCTCTGTGTGTGCAGGTGGTGGCCGGGAGGGCATGTTCTTCAAGCCTCTGGTGCTGCTGTGGATCGTCTTCGGTCTGGCCTATTTCGCCAGCATCCTCACCATGATTACCAACTGGCTGAAGGTGCTGTCTAAGAAGACCCGTGCTGAGGTGAGGCGATCGGTGTTGTCCCCGGCCCAACCAACCACCGGCTTGTTTGTGTGACTTAATGTCACAACCAACCGGTCAGCAGGAGGATCCCTCTTTGGTTGCATAGCTAAGGATGTAGAGCTCATTCCTGCCCGTCCTGTAACATCTATTTTCCCACACATTTATTTCCCATCGACAGTCCCAGATGAGCTTCGATTAGTTTAGCCTGTCAGTCAAAACAGAAGCTTAGCTTAGCAGATGAAGCTAACATTGCTCCAGGATCTGAAACATCTGTGTCTCACATCTAGAACAATGCATTCAGCACCGAAAATGATATATATATCCCCAAACACCCCAAAGCACGATTGAACAATCGGAGTTGCTTCATTTGCATCGAGTGTGACATCAATTGGCCAAATAGCTGTGGAGATACAAGCACAAATGTAATTTAGTGCTGCCCCTTGTGGCCAAAGGTACAATCTGAAATGCATGAAATTCAAATCAGTTCGGTGGTCGGGCCAAAAGCCAGACGCTTCACATTCTGGGATATAATGATAAGATATAGAGCACAAAGTTGGTCAACCTCCAAGAATGCTCTTAATATCCAAACTAATCTTCAGTCTGCACTATACTCCTTATTCCCTTTTGTGGACTGCAATGTGCGTGTGAGATGTGCTGCTGGCTGGTATGATGTATGATGATGTTGATTCTGGGCAACTAGTTCGTAGTCGATCCAGGGACAAGGTTCACCTGCTGAAATCAGAAGGTGCGTTAGTACAAAGCCAAGAGAGGAGGAGGAGCCTCACATATCCCACTGCACCTGTGTTGTTTCCAGATGGAGGAGCTGAGGGCCCACGCCACAGACTGGACCCAGAACATCCAGAACATGTCGATGGACTTCCGCATCCCAAACCCGCTGGAGTTCAACGACCCCTTCCTCCTGCAGCGCCGGCGCTGGAAGCGCAGCGAGCGCCGGCGCATCCGCCGCGGCGCCCAGGGCACGCTGGGCCAGTGGGCCCGCAGCAACTCCGAGAACGGACACCTGCCCCACCGCTGGGCTGGCCTGTCCAGCTCCATGAGCCAGCTGGAGGCCCACTCCTCTCTGGAGAGGGCCAAGGCCAGGCCGCAGGTCTGCGCCGCCCCAGGAGACCCGGGCCCTCGGGGTCGGCCTGGACTGAGGGCGGACCCCACCCTGCAGATGGAGGCCAGGCCGCTCCACCACCTGCTGGCCCGCTCCTTCTCCCTGCCCGTGGCCCGCTCGACATTGCACCTGGACTCGGCGGGTGCAGTCCTGCAGGGGGGATCTCTCTCTGGATCTGAGTCTCCCTTCGACTCCAGATCAGACGTGTCCTCCTCGGCCTCCTCGGCCTTCTCAGTGCTGCGCAGGTTCCAGGCCTGTCGCCCTGTCAGCATCGCAGAGGAGGGAGGAACCGCACGCAGCGGCACAGCCCAAGAAATGAACGATGTGACTCCCTCAGGCAAATGTGACTGCGTAGAGAGCAGTAGCCTGGACCATGAACCTACCCCTGCCCCTTCCCCCGACCCCACTCCTGCCCCTGCCCCTGCTATGTCCACCTGCCTCCCCCCAGTCGCCGCCTTTTCTTCCCCTCTCCGCCACATGCTGCTTCCCACCGCTGCCCTTGGCATGGCCTCCCTGGCGGGCTGCCAGCTGCTGGACTTCTTCGGGGAGAACCTGGCCTACATCGACGAGTCCTCGGACACTTTGAGCGACCAGCCGGCAGCCAACGAGGAGAGGAGGAGACGGCCGCGCAAACCCAAGCGCAGGAGCATCAAGAGGCGGCGGTCACACGACGTGAGCCCCCTGCAGGTGAGGAGGCCCCACAGGGAGATGCAGCCCCCTTCCAACCCCCCCACCCCACCCCCAGACTCTCCTCTCTCAGACTTGCCCCCAGCTGAGAACCACATAGGTTCATCCCCAGCCCTCTGACACAGTCCGGATGAAGCGGGACAAATGCTGAGCAAAGGAAAAACACACTTTTGTGATTTGCTTGTTTTTTTTTGTTGTTGTTGTTGAAATTTGAAATCGAAGATCTCCAACTTTTTCCGTGCCTAGACATATCTGTTGTGCCATATAATATCATCCCAGGCAGGTGGATGGACCAAGGGGAAGGGCCGATTAAATCAGATTCGCTCAAATTTACACTTATGAAGTTTTGTGGGAAATAAGATTTATGGGTGCACAACTTGAAAAATCTGAGCAAAGTGTAAAGTTTTTAACTTTGTCTATGCTTATGTGTTAAAGCGTGAGGATTTTGCACACTGTGATTTCACAACGTAAATGTCACCCGCGGATCAACTAGTGGCTCGTTTGTCCAGGTTCAACGTCACAACCAACCAACCAACCAGCAGGACACCTTTCATACAGAACACTGTGCCATGCTGAATCCTGTGCCAGACAACATCCAAGCAAGTCTCCGGGATGTGGTTGCTGTTTGAATGAGAGGAGCTGTTTTCTCCCTGCATGCCGTCACCCATGTGAGGAGAGCTGCGGATTGGTTAGTTGTGATGATGAGCGCCGATCCAACATCGACTTGGCGAGCTCAGATCGGGCTTGGGTTTACAGCAGATATATCACTTTTGATATTGATATTTGGTATTGATGTGCATAAACAATATTTACCACATGCAAGTCTCACTATTGCCGATGCAGCTGACGTTTTAAGTGTTTTAAGGGAGGTTTTTCGTCTCGCTGAGGCTCATGAAGTCAGTCCACAAAGCTGAGGTTCAACAGGTGTAACATGTCCTGTTCACTGCCTTATTTGCCTTAATTCACCAGAGCTACCGCGCGTCTGTCCTAAAACCCACATGAGCTTTTTGGTGTTTGTTCGTACTTGCAGATATTGCAAGTGTGGGTATTGGGATGAAGCTGTCGGTTGTCTTAGAAGTGGGACCAGAATCAGATTTCACCATAGCGCAGTCTGGGCCGAGGTGCTCTCAGTTTGTTTCGAAATCCAAACAAGAGATAAACGAGGGAATCATCCTGCCCTCCACACCAGAAACCACTCCTGCTGTAAACTGCTCTTTCACCGAGGCTGTGAGTCAGATCATTATCTATTATTACATGTTATTATGCTCTTTGTTGATCTGTCCCGCAGCCACTGAGCTCAATCGATCTTCAGCGGATGATTCCAACACTAAATGTGAGATTTAAGCAGCTCACGGCAGCGGCCCGGCTCTTCAGCTTCAGGTCCGGCGCAGGGCTTTCCCACAGTGTCCCCCGGCCCACCTCGCCTCAAAACGAGCAAGTCAAAGCGCTCGTCGGCACCAAAAAGGGAAAAGCAGCAGAGGGAGGAGAGCGGAGGGGGTGTTTAACGGAGCTGCCGTCGTATATTTAGAGGCTGCGACTCGCCGAGGACGTCGACTTCTGACAAAATTAATCACAAGACGCGACGCGTCCGGGTGGCTTACCACCTCGGCTAAAAAAAAAAAAAAGAACCTCCGGGGGGAAAACCCCTGCGAGGAGGGTGGGGGAGCTGGAGCACGGCGGCAGAGCGGCGGCTGCCCGGGGCGCCGCCCGCGCCCCGCTCCACCCCACCCGTGGGCAGGTGTGAGCCCCTCCTGCTCGACTCCGCTCCCCTCTGTTCCTAAGGGTTAAAAAGGGTTAAAAAGGCCGAGCGCGCTGCCGACCACTGCTTTCTGCTCAGACGTCTGTGGCCTTGTCACCATGACGGATCTCTGATCCGCCTCCCGAGAGGACCATTGAAGAGGCGCTACGGTTATTTTTAAGTGTGCGGTGTTTACCAACTATACTATCAAGTGTCCTTAAGTCACTCTTGGCCGAATTCTGCTCGCGAGCACTTTCCCTCTTGGCCTATGTTCTTTGTTATTGATTCATTATCTTTAAAAAAAACTCTTTAAGTCTTTAAAGAAAAGGGTTTTTTTGTGCTTTCAGCTACAGTACTGATTATCCTCGGTGAACCCCGTTAGACGCCACAGGGGATACACCCAGGACAGGTCTCCAGTTCATCATAGGGCACAGACACTACTCGCTAGTCACAATCACACCTAGGAGCAATTTAGAGTCTCCCATCGGGCTAAACCTGTGTGTTTTTTGGACTGTGGGAGGAGAAAACCCATGCAGACCAAGATAGACCACGCGAACTCCACAACGAGAGACGGTCTAACCAGGATTCACACTGGGGACCAGTTTGTCTGCGCTACCCGCCACAAAACAGCTCCTTGACATGCAGCCTTGCTGAGGCTCGAGCCTGCGCAGATGCCCGTGTGACTTCACGATGTCAGTGTGTCCGACGTGTCGATGTAAAGCATCAAATGGATCCCTGTAGTGCCTGTGCGGCGATGCTGAGTAAGAGATCATACACGCGTAATGTGAATGTCGCTCGCGTATCCCAGCAGCCCGGCATCAATCCAGAGGGAGCTCCTGGGAATGTCGCCCCCCTCTGTTGGAAAAGCGAACTGCCAGGCCTCTGGGTTTGGCTCGCGCTGTTCGGTCTGACTGCTTCGGAGAACGTGGCTCCAGTATTACTGGGGCCACAGATCTCTATCTCGTGTTTACGCCTTGTGTCTCGTCGCTGCGACGCTGCAGCTGCTTGTATTTTTGTGTCGGCGGAGTCCTGTTGCCCCGAGAGCTGTACTTTCATTTAACTGCCAGAAATAAATGGGAGTGATCTCAGTCTGCTCGTGAAGAATAAATTCTTGTCCAAACCTGTAATGTGAGTTGCGTTTGACTCGCACCATGAGAGGCAAGCGAGGGAGACAGAGGAATCAGAAGTGTGATTTCTGACATTTTGCTATGGAGAATCGAGAGGCCCAGGACGATCAACATACTGTTTGGGTTATACATGTTCTGTACACACCGTGTGTGTGTGTGTGTGTGAGACAGAGAGAGAGAGAGAGAGAGAAAGAGCGGGGGTCGATCTCCACAGTAGACTTCCCCTCTCCAAGGACAGTGGGACCCAGTGAGACGGAGCACAGCGCTGCACCGTGGGATAAGTACAGGTTGGATATAGCAAGGGGTAGTTAAGTGGAAAAGACTAACAGATGCTGGGGCTAGTTTACTCAGGGGGAGGGAGCCTCACCGCAGCTCGAGCAATAGCACCCCGACACACACACACACACACATTCTCACTGTGGCTTAGAAAAAACAATTTTACAGCGATGGCTGGAGAACAGTTTGTATCTCCTAAAGTTATTTTAACAGCAAAAGTAGCCGGGATGAAAAACCTCCACTGTGAAGCCCGGCACATCTCCTGCTGCTGGATGTAAAGGCTCACTTCAGCCAAATGACATAAAGCCATAGCATAAGGGCACCTGGCCCAAAAAAAGATGCCTCAACGTGTCGGATAACAGTCAAGATGCTTATTTGGGGGGTGGGGTGTGGGGGGGTTGTTATTTGGATGGATGGATAGGATGAATGTGAACCGTGAAGGTTCAGAAAAACAGCTTCTCCGGCTAAAGAAAGAGCAGCAGATGAGAAAAGGAGAGAATCTCCGGCAGAGGTGGGGGCCAACGCCGAATGTGTGCTGCAGTCTGACGGACGAGCTGCTTTTCCATAAAAGACGCAGGAGACGATTTGATATGGAGGGCAGCTCGGCAGACACGAAGCTCTGCGTTCCTTTGAGAGGAAAAGAAATGTCATTCTTAGACTGAATTCCCACATCAAACAGCTTCCGGAGCCGGCGGCCCCTCCCAGCCACTCAGCAGCCAATCAGAAATATGTATTTCCTGCTGCCATGACCTCAGTGAAGGCACGGAAACCGCCGGTGTCTGTGAACGCGTCCGCGACCGGATGCTGACGTGACCGGCCTGTGTTTGTCCGACGGCACCAGATTTCCTGGGGCACAGCGACTCAGGTTTGGTTGAAAACGAAAACCGAGGCTCACTTTGAGCCGGGTCACGTCGAGCAAAAGGGGCAAAAGCAGGAGAGAGGGTTAGGGTTAGTGCTGCCTGGGCTATCACATATGACCTCACCAGACAGACGGACAGACAGACAGATGGACAGACAGACAGACAGACAGACAGACAGACAGACAGCACTCCCAGTCACTCTCTCTCTGTCACACACGCACGCACACAGAAAGCACTCCCAATTGCTCTCTCCCTCTGTCTCTCTCTCTCTCATACACACACACACACACACACACACACACACACACACACACACACACACGCACGCAAACCACTGGCATACCAGAGAGCCTATATTTAAAATGAGCCCTGGGGATGTTTTTTATTTTGAGCATTTAGACATTCTATCAAAAGTGGTCAATGTGGACACTTGGGTGTAGAAAGAGTCTTTCTCCCTGTGTGTGTGTGTGTGTGTGTGTGTGTGTGTGTGTGTGTGTGTGTGATGTTGAGACATACTGTTGGAATGACAATATAATCACAGCATATGGGCAGCAATGAGTCGACAGCTTTTTTACAATAAGATAATAAAAGTACATTGAGACAATGAGCACGAGAGCGTGATTACCGAACACTTGAGCCAGACCCAAATAGTTACAAATTTGCTAAGGCTGCAAAATACCACCTTCCAAACTTGTAGCCCTTCCAAATGCAGCCCTATCATCCCACGTCTCATTTTCAAAGCCTCTCTTTTCTCTGCCTCTCTCTCTCCCTCCTCCCACCACAAACGCTCGAAGTCGGAGCAACAGGGAGCGAGCGAGAGAGCGAGAGTGAGAGAGAGAGAGTGAGAGAGAGTGAGAGAGAGAGAGAGAGACAGACAGAGAAGACGAGGGGAGCATTTAAATCTAGCGTTCCGTGAGTGGTCGGGTCGGTGTCTGGAAATCTTTCACATCCTGTTTACGCCGGGCAGAGATTTCAGCCTGGGACCGCAGAGAGCTGGCAGGGCCCCGTCCCTGGACACAGCTCCTCTCTCTCTCTCTCTCTCTCTCTCTCTCTCTCTCTCTCTCTCTCTCCCTCCCTCTTTTTTCTATCTGCTCCCTTGGCCTGGAGATCTCAGTCTGCAAACCTTTCCACACCGCCTCCTTCGTATCAACACCTTCAAACCTAAAGCAAACAAGCACACGTCTGGCCCGCCCCGCTCCGCCCACGGCCTCAGGGAGGCGACCGGGGTGGACTTGAAATCCTGATAGAAAGAGGTCTTTTTCAGCGCGGGCCGAGCCTGGCCAAAGCACACAACGCACCCCCTTCAACATCCAGGTACAGGTTTTAATACAGCTACGTTGTCATATTTACAGTGTCTTGCGGGAAACGTTCCGGAGATTGGAGGCGGCCTGCGCGCCTGCAAGGATCGGGAGCAGAGGGTCCTGGCGCTAGGCGTCAGGAACAAAGTGAAAATAGAACGTCTGAAGAAGTCTGCGAAAGCCGATCAAACAGCTCCGGTCTGTGAACAAAGGGCTCGTGTGTCCTCCGCTCGTAACGTCCGCCCTGAATGAAGCCAGTCTGCAGCTTTTAGGTCCTGTAATCACCCTCCTCCTCCTCCTCCTCCTCCGCGCCCCCACCCCCCTCACCTCCTCCCCTGAACTCAGCGACACTTGCAGGACTTGACGACCATGTTGGAGAGCTGCTCGACGCGCGGCGTGCGGCCGATGAAGTACATGATGGTGAGGGGCTCCAGGTCCTGGGGGACGCAGCAGGGCGTGGCCGAGGCCTCGGGGTTCAGCTTGTTGTACAGGGGGAGGATCTAGGCACCGGGGGGGAGAAACAACGACACCAGTCACTTTTTCACCTCCGAGGGCGACTTTCCGAGGCGCGACACAAACGGCAGTCTCCCCAATGAAAACCCCATCGAGCGAGCCACTTTTTGGTGCCTCTCTCCGAAAAGGAGAGAGGAGAGGGGCGCGCCGTGCGCCATGGAAACACCGTTTCCGCGACAGAGGGATAAGAAGCGAGGGGATGGGGAGGAATGTGGAGGAGGAGAACAAGGAGGAGGAGGAGGAGGAGAGGAGAGAGGGACGCAGCTTTTTCCACTGCAGAAAATTCCTAAGGACTTCTCTCAATTTTCCTCTCGTTGCAGGCCAAGGTGACTGTGTTGTGTCTCCTTCTTCGTGAGGTTTTGGCAGACGCCTGGTTTTGTTTCTGGTTCGCTGCGTCCTCTCCCCTGTTTACTGCATCCACCAACATCTAACAAAGCTGTGCCGGGCCTAGCCTTGCCTATGGGCCGCGGGCCATGTGCCTACTTCGCATCCCCCCATCCCCCTCCTTGCTTTTTTTCTGTTTCGCAAGATCCTAAAAGTTCCCCTCGAACCCTCTTGACAATCGCCTGGAAACAGGGCTGGGGACGTGTGGCGTGCGGAGCTGAGCCGGGAAAAGCTGATGTCACGGTGGTTTCACGCCAGTCGGGACACGAGAAACGCTTAAATCAAAACGTGACGACAGCCGCAGGCCTGTCTGCCTCCGCTGCCAGGTTCCCTTTCGGGGGGGGAAAATTTTGACATTCGGGGAAACAGCCGTATTTGTCTTATCTGTCCGCCTCAGTCGCGGAAGCACCTTTGGAGCCGGTGTGCCTCGCGTTTGCTGAGACGGGTAAAAGTGAGGTTCTCCCTGTGGCTTACGGGTGAGATATAAGGTGACTTTCTGGACTTCTAACCTTCTGTCTTATTGTGGAACCTTAAAAGGGAACTTCAAAATGCATGCAGCGTCCTCGGGCAGCAAAAGCCGAGGGTGGCCGCGGGCCAAGTCGCACGCTGCCAGACAAACAGGCTGCGTTGCGTAAGCCCATGCATCCCCGCAGCGGGCCCTCCGCGAGGTGACAGGCCATTTATGACCCTGGGGTTAACCAGTCGGAGCTAACTATGGTGTGCAACGGCCACAAACAATGCACTCGTAGCTCGAGAGCGTACAGCAGCCACGCTGCTTGTGCACGTCGAAGTCACAACAGTGCCGAGGCCGGGGGAGAGGCTCCTCTGGCCGCGTTTGTTTGGAGCGCAGGTCCCTTTCCAGCCAATCGATCCCGGACAACGACTCGCGACTAGGGTGCTTTGTCTCGTCTGGGCCTCCGCGGAGAGGGCAGTCCGAACAACTCACGCGAGTATTTCATGCTTCGTGTTGCCGTGGCTTGTTTCACGGCCGCAAGATGAATGTCTGACGTTCTGACAAACCCAGAGACATATTTAGATATAAAGGTATTTACGTCTGGACCCAGTCATTTATGGAACAAGAGGGTTTAGACAGTGGTGTCAGTGACACCTGACATCTATAACGCTGTCAGCTGCACCTTTCTTATTATAGAGGGAGCCAGACTCCTCACTAATAATGTTAGGATACAGGGCATGCCCAAGCACAGGAGTGCCGGTGTGTTATGGTATGTCCTTCTGATGTCTCAGATCTCCTCGGCCATTAGAGACCTTGACAAGGACCAGACTCTAGACCTGAGGGTTGAGGCCTTGGCTGCCCTCCCTCTGGCTAACTATATCAGGAAACTAAGCCACATAACACCCTTTGAACAAGCCCTTAAAACCCATCTCTACAAAACCACCTCCTCCAGTTAAATGGCTGCTCTCTTCACAGCCAGCCATCTCCCATTCGTCTCGGTCTCCTGGCTGCTCCACTCCCCTCGTCTTTTATGCATGCAGTGTCTCTGAGCGTCTCCACGTAAAGAGCCTTTCCTGCTCTTTGTGTACGGGCACGATTCACGAAGCGACCTCACGAACTCACCATGTTATAGTGGTTGTTGGCACTCCAGAGGTACGGGCAACTCCCGGCGCAGAAGTTGGCTTTGTAACCTTTGGGCTCGTGGATCCACTTCCAGTTGAGGTCCCGCCTGAAGTCGATGTAGAGCGAGCGCAGGCAGCAGCTCTGGTCCGAGCCTCTGGGACGCGCACACACACACACGCACACACAAACAAGGAGTTTCAACAGGCCGTCCCGCTCCTCAAAGGGCGCCAGAGCCGGGTCATGGGAAAATGACCCATGAACGGGTCGCCGTTGAGGCAGCCCTGCTCCCTCAAGGTAATGAGGGAGCAGGGTTGCCAGAGTTTTCCCCTGCAGCGCGAGGTGGCCTAAACACAACACCGAGTGCCTGTCGGCCCGCAGTCTAAACACGGGGCCCCGCGCCGCTAGCTTTGCCGCACTGGACTCTCTCCAAATGGGTTTGTGGGGTGGGAGAGAGGGGGGCCGACATTTGCTGCCTCCGATCTCGGGCGTCCGAAGCCTACCGGGAGCAGGTGGTGGTGTCGGCGGCGGCCGCCCTCTTCTTGCGGCTCTTCTTGGCGGGGTTGTCCACGCGGTCGCTGGGCAGCACGGTGAGGATGAGGTGCGGCGTCTTGGTGCTGAAGTCCGCCTGGCCCTTCACCTGGCCGGGCTTCCGGATCTGACGCAGCCGCTCGTCGTCCACGCCTGCCAGACACAGGGCATTTCAGGTTTCTTTCACCGATCTCATGGTTTAGGGCAGGGGTGTCCGACTCATTCCACAGAGGGCCGTGTGGCTGCAGGTTTTTGTTCCAACCATTCAAGAGTTCACAGTCTGACCGATCAGCTGTCTGAAGGTTGAGATCAGTTCATTGAAAGGGTCAAGTCAGGTGTGCTGCCGCTTGGTTGGAACAGAAACCTGCAGCCACAAGGCCCTTTGTGGAATGAGTCGGACACCCCCTGGTTTAGGGGATGGCGACGCATTCACTCACTGTGGGACGACGGTTTGTTTCAATGGGGTTGAGTCTGCTAAGAGTTAAGGGAAAGGAAAATGCATCCATTCCATCCAGAGGAACAACCGCGGACTCAGAGATCATGTTGACGACCCGCCCCCCCCCCCCATCCAGCCGTAATTTCACGCTCCGACTTCTGACTCTCTATAAGTCCCGAGTGCTGCTGAATATCCCAAATACGTACGCCACAGAGACGCTTCCCCGGGCCAGGCCGTCTGTTTGTGTCTGATTTCGTGGCTTCTCTGGATCCCCGTGGCCCACAGGAGCTCAGGCGCTCAAAAACAAGCCCCCGCTTGTCCTGCACCCGTATCGAGAGTCGACGTTTTTTTTTTTTTCCGAGGCGCGGAAAAACTTGGCTCAGCTCGGAGTGACTCCTGCGAGGGAGCGCCGGCGTTTGGCTCCCCGGACGGGGGCGGCGCAGACAGTCCGACATTCAATAGCGCAGGAGCAGTTTCTCCACTATTCCCCGGGGCGCGGGCGATTCATAAATCATGCCGGAGGCACCTCAAAGATGAGCCCCGCGTCCTGGGACTACTGCACCGCCGACAAGGGGGGCGCCCACCTGCGCGACGTTGCGCCCGAAACGCAACGTGCTCACCCCGGCCTCCTCCGTTTACGGGGCACCTGGAAGCCGCGTTCCAGTGCCGAGGCCCGGGGAGCTCGCCTTTTCCCATGTAGCATCGGTGGGAGCGAGAGAGACGGCGCCTGGGAACCCGCTCAGGGCCCCGGGGCGGTCTGAAATTACCGTCTAACGTCTCAGCCGCTCCTCAACGTCTCGCGCCGGGACATGAGGCGGCTTGTCCGCAACTGGAGATCATTCCTTTTCTTTTTTTTTTGTGGATGGTGTTAAAATGTGTCTTCAAGGCATGATATGAATACAGCAGAGGCTTTCATGCTCCAAGCCTTGATGAATTCGCTACTGAGACGAGAAAAAACAAGAAGTGCGGGGTGTGTGTGTGTGTGTATATATACATATATATATAAGTTATATGAGGTTTATATAAGCCCACAGTGTGCATATGTGAAAGCACACAGACTTGGCCGACACGATATGCAGCTCATCCAAGAGTGTGACAAACCTGCAAACAGGGCCTCCAGCTCCTCACTTTTGTTGGGGACGATGTTGTTGGTGGATGGGACAAAGGTGCAGCAGGGGCAGTGGACACCCAGCTTCAGGCCCAGGTTGTTCTCTGAGGAGGAGGAGGAGGGGGAGACAGAGAGGGGACACGCAGTGAGGTGAGCTGACGGCCACAGATCAGAGGCTGCGGGTGGCAGCTGCTGGGTCTGACCTGGATCTGACACCCAGTCCTTGATGGTCTCCGTCACCTCCACCGAGATCCAGGCCCCTTTGGACCTGGGCTGAACAGTGCGGGAGTCGATGTAACGCTGAGTGGAGGTGCTCTCCTCGTCCGGCTTCAGCACCTTGTAGCAAAGACAAGATGGGACAGTGAGGGAGCTGGCCGGCGTCCGGTCGAAGCAGTGAGTACGTGACGTCATTTCCACTTCAACAGACAGGCAGCGAAGTCATCCTCTCTAATATAACGCATGACAGACACGCAGCACTTCTCACCAGCTGTAGAAACAAGGTGAAATTTTATCTGTGAATGTCCCCCTTGAGCTGAAATACAAATACACTCTAATTAGTGAAGGTTTAGTGTCAAAATGAGGCTCAAAAACCCCAAATCCTGGGAGAAGAAAAAGACAAAACACCACATAGGATTGTTTTTTCGAGGGAACACAACATTTTCACCTCTTCTTTCACCATTTTTTCTGTGATGTCGCCAAGAAACGACTCCTGGCGCCGCTTCCTTACTGATCGGAGACAAGCAGGCTCCGAAGCGACTGGGGAGACACAACGTCTAGTGACCATGCTGTCTGGAGACAGGAGCTTTGGAGACGAGCCAGACGTCTTTCTCCCTAATGCTACTCGTCTCGGGTCGGAGCCTCCGCTGCAAGCTGGAGTCTGTGTGTGTGTGTGTGTGTGTGTGTGTGTGTGTTGCCCTGTACCTGGTAGATCTCCACCCTCTGCTCCGAGGCCCGGGCCTGCGGGTTGGGAGCTCGGAAGATCCTGAACTCGGCCTTGACCAGGGTGCTGTTGGTCAGGTCCACGCCGCTGACGTCAAAGTGCACCATCCGGTAGTGGGGGCTGGGGGCCGCCGGCTGCACCGCGTCTGGGGGAGGAGAGGGCGAGGCGTGACGGGCCGAGCGATGACGGCGCGGCACCTCCCGCCTCCATCCATCACGACGTATTTATAGCTCGGGTTAAAAGCGGCCCGGCGAGCCATTGTCTCGGACGTAATTGCCGCTGATGACTATCTGGAGCCTTAATTGCAGGGTTGGGCTGGTGAGTAAATGTGTCTGGCCTCGTGTTTAATACGTGAGTAATAGTTTGCGCTGGATGAAACTCACAACTTGACACCTATGTAATTACACGGCGAGCAGCGCCCATTCATCTTTGAATCTGCAGCGGCGCTGCGTCGCCTCTCCCTGGGCGCGAGGCGCTCTCTGAAGAAACCAGGGGACCGGGGGGCCTTTAAAGAGGCAGCGAACGCTGGTGACGCCACCTTATTTGTGCAAAAAGCACACGCGCATGAACCCCCATGATTACCGGTGAGTCAAATTCTAAGGTAGGAGCTTCCATCCCATGCATTTGTATCTCGCCGTCCAGAGGGAAATATTGTGATTTTGCTGCGCCGTCTTACCCATTAAGGAGCCGGGCAGCTGGAGGAGAAGACCACACAGCGACATAACGAACTATGGAGGCAGATATGGCACAGAGGCCTGCTTCATCAACTAGGACTGTGCTTTTACTAAGACACGCACTGTACCTGCCCGACATTTTGACTTGATGGGGACCTACAAGAGTTGAAGGGAGCGTCTATCCAGGCTCACTGCTGTTGACACAGGAGCCATGCAACATTTGATTTCATCAGAGACGCCTCGGCTAGTTTACCTGTCGAGTACCCAATCATGTTGTGGTGATCTGCAGGTGTCTATCTCCAACACACATAGGGCGCAACGCTGGAAAGGTCACACGTGCACCATTCACTCTAACTGAACCTTAACGCAGGGTTTTGGACTGTGAGAGGAAGGCGGAGTACCTCCGGACAAGCGTGCAGATGTGGGGAGAACTCTGCACAGACCCATCTGGGTTTCGGGGCGTAAACTTGGGACTGCCTAGCTGTGAGCCAGCAGCCCTAACCGCTGCGCTGCCATGTCTGTTGGACGCAGACGGGCAGGCGATGTGCACTTCACGTCACACTCTGTCTTTGCTCGGATTCCGCTGGTTTTTTGGCTTCCATTTCAACGTCAGGGAGCCGCGCGTGGATTACAGGGGCGACTGTGGCTGTGCCATCTACGCGTCGCAGCGACCTCGGACGCGATCGTGAATCCCAAACTGCTGCTGCTGCTGCTGTGTCACCAGCGTGCAAAATGCTCCCTGACATAAATATCAGATTTATTTTGCGAACGGGGAGATGTTGAATGTATTAAACATTTCACAGCTCACCCAAGGACGTCAGCAACACTCACTGTCACTCTACTTACAGTGGAACCCCGACTTGCTTACAAAATGCTGCTACCTCTCTGACAGCCTGGAGCTCTTTGGCCCCAAAACAGACACGATAGTCTTTGTACTTTGCACTGCTGCAATTAGTACATGGATATTCTATACTTGGCTATCTACTACTATGTCTGCCTATCTATCTATCTATCTATCTATCTATCTATCTATCTATCTATCTATCTATCTATCTATCTATCTATCTATCTATCTATCTATCTATCTATCTATCTATCTATCTATCTATCTATAGATATTTTTTTAATGCTAGGTCCCCTTTAAAGAGGTTTCTATTGTTTTCGTCCCTCACAAACAAAAAACTGAAGTCGGACCATTAGTGTGTGTGTGTGTGTGTGTGTGTGTGTGTGTGTGTGTGTGTGTGTGTGTGTGTATGTGCGTGTGTGTGTGAGAGAGAGAGAGAGAGGGAGGGGGGGGGGGGGACTCACTGGAGTGTGTGCGGGGGGGCAGCATGTCGATCCGCTGCACCTCCTTGGCGTAGTAGTCCTCCTCGCTGCTCTCGCGCTCGCACGCCGACTCCGCGAGCCTCGCGCGCTCCTTCAGCAGCTCGCGCGTGCTGTTGTAGAGCAGCATGACCTCGGGCGGCACCGTGGCCCCGGGGGGGCCCGGGCCCGGGCCCGGCTCCTCGTCCTCCTCGGGCGGGCTGCGGATGCGCAGCTTGCTGAGGATCTGGCCCCGGACCGCCTCGATGCGCCGGGACTTCTGGCGGTCCAGGTTGATGGACTGGCAGGTGTTGATGCCCTCCACCAGCAGCACGCCGGAGAAGCGGAGCAGCAGCAGCAGCAGGGCCAGCCGCAGCAGCCACATGGTCCAGCGGCCGAGGGCAGCTCAACGCCGCGCCGGGAAACTGATCTGCGAAAGTGTCTGCGACCTCAATCAGCGGCCCGCCGTCTCCTAGACAATAAAACAACTACGCTCTGCCGGCCTCGCTCTTATTCCATGTCGCTCTTTCATCCAATGCACAGTCAGGACCTGGCGTCTAACCTACTCGATCTGGTTGTTTTTCTAACAGCAAAGTGTTGCTCTGCAACCCAGCTCCGCGCAGACTGAAGGGGCTGTGGCTCCCGGTGGCGCTCCCGCCGAGGGCAATTAATTAATCAGCGCGAGCGACGCGTCGCGGACTCGTCCGCTGTGCTTGGTCCATCTCCGGGGCGACTGAACGGCTTTGTGAGGAAGTGGAGAGTCGTGGCGGGGGGCTCAGCCCATGTCGCAGAGGATCCGCGCAGAAAAGCCCGTCCAGGAGCGGCCTCACTCCATCTCCGCGGTGTCCGCCTCCATCTGCGGGGCAAACATCTGGCCCGCGCCAGCCTCCAGAGAATCTGCTGCGAAAGGAGAAAAAACAGAAACCCACCACTGGGGTCCTCCCATTCCCTGTTCGGGGTAAACAGAAAGCAGTGTGCGAGTCCAAAGACCAGGGAAAGACCTGTTGATTTATGTTGGAAAAACCATGGTGGGCCCGTTAATCCCCCTCATATAAACATCACAACATGGAAAAAGTCAGACGACATAAAAAGACGTGACGCAGGGAGATATGTGAAAGGAGTCCTTGTGCTGAGAAGTGAAGAAAAAAACGGAGAGAGAGGAAACTTTAGAGTAAATTACAGATCCGGGGTTTCAAAGGAGCTCCAGGCTGATGCCTGCTGCCGGGCTGCAGGAGACACACAGATCTGCAGCACGCTGTGTCTCCATTATGGAGCCGATCCTGTGTGAGAGGCTCAGAGCCCCAGACAGAGGAGCTGAGGAGGAGGGAGGAGGAGGAGGAGGAGGAGGAGGAGGAGGAGGAGGAGGAGGGAGGAGGAGGAGGGAGGGACTGGATGTGAGAGGTGGTGGTGGTGGCGGTGGTGGTGCAGGGGTGGGTTGCCACCAAAGTGAGTGTGTGATTATGTAGGCAAGAGCCATCTTCCTCTCCAGAACAGGCACACGCGCACGCACACACACACACACACACTTTGCAATTTCCTCACTCCACAAAAATGCTTGCACCACCCTCTCTCCAACCCTCTCAGTGCAGGTAAACATCCCTGAGGAGGGAATGGGCATTAAAGGCATAGATCCGCATTCTGGACAACGTGCTCTCTGACTTTTTGCACTGAAAGGTCAGCAACGTCACGTTTACGTCTGCACAGCACATCCGGTTCTCACATCCACCTACAGTCCTCCCTGAAGCCCGGTGCTCTGATATCCCCAATAGCTTTCACGTTTAACCCACGATCATAAGAAACAAGTTCCCCTTCTTTAGGAGCATCACTGCTCCCAAACGATGTATGAGAGTGACGGATGTCCCAAACAGTACATCACATACGCAGAGTGAGAGTGGTGAAGGCGTTTCAGCACATTCCGGCGTCATTAAAGATGCCATTCGGGCTAATGATATCTTTCTTTCATCCTCATTTCTATAAGTCCCACACAGCGCGCACCCCCCCCCCCCCTATTTTTTTTCATCTCTCGCAGCTCCCAATCTCGTCCTCGCCCCTCTGTTCCTCGTCAGTCTCGTTGCTAATTACAGCTCAGGGCTCGGGGAGGACTGTTAATCTGTCAGGGGTGGCTTTTATTGCCGCTCGGCTGCCATCCCATTATGCCGTTATTATAGTTGCGGGCGCGGGCCTGTAATTGCCCTAAGTAGAAGGGAAAGGTAGGAGAGACTGGGGCTGCCTCCAGGCTTCTACCCCCTCCTCCTCCTCCTCCTCCTCCTCCTCCCGCCTTTTCACCGTCTGTCCTGGCAGCGCTTCTGAAAGCGATAGCGCTGCCTGGCAAACAGACCCGCCGTGGGGTACGTGCGGGCCATCCAGGTGGGGTGTCGCGCGAGTGTGCGTGTGTGTGTGTGTGGAATAGGAGGAGGAGGAGAAAAGACTTCCTCAAAAACAACTTTGAGCCTGCCTGCCTGCCTGCCTTTTTTTTTCCCCCGCTGCTTTTCCTCAAAGCCAAATATAGACAGGCCGCTGCCACGTCATCTGGCCCTCAGCACTTTCTGAGAGCCCGGCCGAGGGCGAGACGGGGTTCAGGGCCTGCCTCCAGCTCCCGGGTTATACTTGAGCGCGTCCGTGACATACAGTCAGTGGATCCGTGTTTTCCACCAAACCCTGCGACGGTTGGTGCCATCGCGGAGATCGGGACAGTTTTATTCAAAAGAAAGAAAAAAAAAGAAAGAAAGCGGCACAGTTACAAAAATATATACAGATAAAACCACTTGCTCTGGGGGGGGGGGGGGGGGGGGGGGACATTTCCATCTGTTACTCCTCAACGCGTCTGCGGGCCTCGGCCAAAGAAACGTCACATCTGCCGGGCGGCGCGGTGGCCGTTCTCGTGGCACCAGCCCCTCTCTCTCTCTCTCCTCTGCTAGTCCGAGCAGCCGCAGTCCTGCCTCCGGGAGGTCTGTGGGGATGGGGGGGGGGGGCGGTGGGGGAGGGGGGGGGGGGGGTGGTCTAAGCCTCGTCCTCGTTCAGCAGCATGTTGGGGATCCCTTTGGAGATGGGGAACTCGCGTCCGGACTCCGGGCACTTCAGGCTGCCCTCCATCACCTCCACCTGAGACGACGACACACATGGCGCAGTGAGAGAGAGAGTGAGACAGAGAGAGAGAGTGAGAGAGAGAGAGAGAGAGAGCTGAGAGCGTGTGGACACCACGGGCTGCTCCGTGTGGTTTGGCCGCGACCCTTCTGCTCCCATTTGAGGGAAATCTTCCGACGCTGGAGCGCTTCCCAAAGGCTGGCCCCGGGCCCGACGCAAGCCCAATGGAGCGTTTGGTCGGGGGCCACGGGAGAAAGACATGACTCAGCAAACGCGGCTTAATAATACGTGTCCGTTACAACACGGCAGGCCGGGCTTTTTGCCGCAAATCGCCCTGAACTCCGGGTAACCTGCGCCTTTTTCCCTCTCCCCTCCAGTGGCCGCGGGGCCGCAACCCGCAGATGATTTCTCTGGGCCGACTAATATGTCGCTCTTCTCTGTCTTTCCACCACTGATTTGCCTCCAGCCCGAAGTCACTCTCACAGACTTGGAGCCATCTCCATCCCCCTCCTCTCGCGTTCACAGTTTCCCGATGCGACCGTAACGTTCCACAGTGGCCAACCTTTACAAAAGCGACGTGAGCCTGCATCTCTCGTATATCAAGCTGGAAGTACAGCTTGGTCCCGGGTCCGGAGCAATACGATCTCAGTTACACGCGACAGCGGCTGACCCCACCCCCCCCCCACCCCCCCTCCATCCTCACCTCGAGCAGCACTCTGTGAACTTTCTTCAGGAAGTCTTCATTCGTCTCATAGTCCGCCACCAGCTCAACCGGCAGGTCTTGCCGTTGACCCAGCTGTAGGAAGAGGAGGAGGAGGAGGAGGAGGAGGAGGAGGAGGAGAGGCGGTTGTGTCAAATCGGGTTCGGGGGTTGTTATCCACCGTGACCGCGCAACCCTGGCTTCAAAGAGCACAACCGGAGCGCTTGACAGGTACACGTTTACAGCTGGCTGTAATCCTGTGTCACGGGATTGCTTCCGACATGACAGTGAATCGTGACACCGTCAGTGGACCCGTTTTCACTTCAAACGCAGTTACAGTCCTGTTGCTGCTGACATCGCATTCAAAGCAAGCAAGACAAACACGAATATTACAAATAGGAAAAAAGCTAAGCTCGACACATTCTCTGTGTGCCATATTCTCTGTTGTGTACATGGGAAAAATGATGGGAAAAAAAAAAAATCGCCAAATTATGCAGTACTCACGCTGAATGTTCTGACAATCAGTCTGGATTGTACATCCATGGGGGGGCCCAAATGTATGTGTGTGTGTGTGTGTGTGTGTGTGTGCGTGTGCGTGTGTGCGCGCTGTGATGGACTGGAGACCTGTCCGTGGTGTTCTCCCTGCCTTCGGCCTAAGCGACAAAGGAACCTGCATCACGGAGGCCGTTTTACCCCATCTGCGGCCTGGACCAGGGCGCCCCACTCCAGCTTCGGGATCATTCGGCTGATGAACTTGGGGTTGAACTCCACTTCATTCATCTTCACTTCAGTTGCCTGTGCGGGCAAAAAAAGAGAAAGAATGAAAAACAGATGAGAACCTTCTGACTCCTAAACCGACAATATCCTCTCCACACACATCTATGGTCAAAATCTCCTCTGCAACTTGCTCATAATAATAGTAATATCACCACAATACACATGTGCATGTAAATACTGTGTCTGTTTGAATCAGGCAGGTACCTGCTGATGGGTCGTGTTTACATTGGAGGTGCGGCCATGTATTTCTGCAGTATAAGGATGGGAACTTAAGTTACGGCCATAACAAACCTCTCTCACGTGTAACTAGAATAAACAACGAGGGACAGTGTCACCTGCGGTCTTAGATCAGACACGTCTGTGCCGTACTGTACTGTACTGTACTGTACTGGTCGTGAGCGAAGCCCACATGACAGCTCTGTCCGGGGGCAGCAGTGTTAGCGGTTAGCCAACTGCTAGCGGCTTTACCTGGATGAGGAGCGGGTACCCTTTCACGACGCCCTTCACGTGGGACGTCAACATGTTGTGCGTGAGCAGCTTCATGGTGGCGACCTGCTGTCACGGCGTCGACGCTGCTACACCACGGTATGCTCACTGTTCAGCCGGTAAACGCGCTCTCAATGGGACGGTCACGCCGCTAGGTCTGCGCGTGGGGCTGGAGTTCCGTCGCTGAAAGAGTCCCCCGGAAACACCAGCGTCTCTTCGGTTCCGCGCTCATTTCACGATTCTAAATGAGCAAAGAATGCAGTCAGTACGCGTATGTAGCTCCCAATATTCTAAGTGTTAGGACTACCCTCTGTTGAGACACTTACTTGTCGTCCTCTCTTTGTCCTGGCCATATTGAACATCAGCTTCCTTGTTGACAAGGACCCTCTGTAACGCTGAAGTACCTTATGAAATATCCAGAGGACTAACTTCCCCCAAGAGACGCTAGCTCTGACCTCATGACCCCATCATGTCGCCTAGTATCACCTATTACTACTTTGTTATCCACTGCCTTGTCTGTTTCATCAGATACATGCCTGTAAATGAACATACAAACACTTAAGTTTTGGACATCCTGAGAAGCAGTTGGCCTGTTCTGCCTCATACATTAGGTACTTGTCCACTTGAATTTGACTGTGTCCAAGTCCACCCTCTGTATGGGGCAACCAGCAAGCCTGAGAACACAAATGTCAACCTCACCCAGCTATCAGTGCTCATGACTGAGATCCCGCAAGAATTCAGTCCACAACTTCGCCTGTGACCTGAATAAACACGGATTGAGAACAGACAGTTTCTCTGGCCTGTCCCTGAGCTTCCAAAAAAACCCTCTACAAAAGGAAGTCAATAAAATGAATTACTGTTACTATTCATTTTCTAGGACTTTCGTAATAATACTACATATTTGAAAAGGGCTTTCAGGGTGAGGCTCATAAAGCAGAGTTGCTGCTCCTCTCTGGTTTAGGAACACCTCGGGATCATGTGATCCACACTTGGATTAGTGAGCAATAACAGAACAGACAGGATTAGCTGTACAAAAGGAAGGCAGAGGCGGAGGTCAGTTTTTATACTCAATTTTTTTTATTTTTGTATTAATTTTGTATATTCATGTCTTTGTATTATACAGGTCATTCATACAGTTTTGATATAGTAAATAGTAATTACACACATGAGGCATAACAGGTGTCAACCTGTCACCCTCACAGACATGCGTCATGGACACATACTAACACACACACACACACACACACTCATTCACAGACACCCACATACACACGGACACATCCCTTACACTTATTAAACGAAGAAAAAAAAAAAACGATAAAAATGTAAAACTTTAAAACGCAACCCCCCGCCCCCATCCTCTGATCCTCCATCATCGCCAAATTCGCATCCCCTCAACTCTCATTTTGAAAATGAGCACGACGACGCTCACGTCTCAACAAAACAAAAACAAATAAAGAGACGTTAAAAAAAAAAAAACGCAGGAAGGCAACTAAAGACGCGGGCAAAGCGATCGCGCGGACGAGGTCGATTTGGGTCCCAATTTCCCGGCTCCCCGTGGCGACGGACGGGCCGCGCGGGCCGAGACCTGCACGCTTTCCTGTGTGTGTGCGTTCGCAGTCGGGGCGGCGCAGGACCCAGGAAGGCAACGCAGACTAACCTTAAAAAACAACACAAGAGGGCACTCTGCGAGGTTTATGGCACAGGCGACGGCCTTGAGGGAAGCTGGGTGCACGGCGGGGTGGAAGCGGAAGCGATCGTGCGGTGCTTAGCGGAGACGTAGGGCTAAGGGGAGACGGCGTCTGCCGAGGCCCGGTGGCAAAGGACACTTCAAAGCCTTCTCACATCGCTTCAGCTCGAGCCAAGGGCCGAAACTCTTTCACAGCCCGGGCAAAGACGAACCTGCGCCTCGGGTTCCCGAAAGAGGCCGTCCAGGGCCCGAACAAGACCCAGCTCTTTCCGTCCGGCAGGATTCTCCTCTTTCCCCGCCCGCGCCTGGACGAAGGTGAGGCAGATCGCCCCCCGAGCAGGGGGAGTCTTTCGGAGGTATGACTCTCTCTCTCTCTCTCTCTCTGCGCTTTGCTGGGCTGGAACTGAAGCCGAGAGAGCGAGCGATATGTCTGAACACAAAGCGAGGGCCGGTTAGAGCGTGACTAGGAGGGGGGGTGGGGTGGGGTGGGGGGGGGGGGGCAATGAGGAGGGCGCTCGCCGAATGAAGTCAGAGCGATCGAGCCTGGTCGGCATAAAAACACTGGCGCCAGCGACCGCAGTAGTCGTTAATCTTTGCTTTTCGCATCGGAGCTCACACACTGACTCCCATTAGTCCGTACAGGCATGCAGATGCACATTCAAACCCTGGCTACGCTCCCTTAGCTTTCCCAAACGATCGTCTCTCGTGGACAGACAGGCTCACACACACACACACACACACACATACGCGCGCAGACCAAACCCTCCACCGTCTCACGCGCACGCACACACACACACACAGACAAACGAAAAGAAAAAGCGGTCGTCATTCTTGGCCTTCCTCCATGCGCCACTTCAGGAAATCCTCCTTGCGGGCGTCCGGCTTGATCTGGTTCCTCATGCCCCCGAGCAGGTTGGACGTGGCCTCGGAGGCCACGATCAGAGGCCGGACCACGGTGGGCGGGATCTGCCGCAGGACTCCGCCCACGGCGCCGGGCAGGCCCTTCTGCTCGTGGCCGCGGGACGCCACGTCGCACAGGGTCTGGGCCGTGTCGATCACCCCCTGCGGGGTCCAGAGGGGAGTCAGCGTGAGCACGCGTTCCCTAGGGGGGGCTGGGAGAGCGAGCGGGGGATGGGGGGGATGGGGGGGACCCACCTCTCTGACGGTGTCGTAGGCCTTGGCCACGCCCTCTCGGAGGTCCGCGGGCTGAGCGGCCCTGCGGGGCCGGCTGGGGGGCGCCCGGCCCTCGGTGATGGCCAAGCGGTTCAGGGGCGGCGTCGGAGACAGGATGTCGTACACCGTCTCGGCTGTGGCCTGCGGGGGGAGGGCGCGGACATCAACGGAGGCTCCTCAAATGAGTGAGACCGAGAGACACGCACGGCAGGGACAGACCGGCTTCGTCTCATCCGGCCGGTGCCAGCCCAGTACCTGTATGGCCTGCACCAGCCTGTTGCTGAGCTCCAGCGCGGCTGAGGCCGTGGAGGTGCCGAAAGACGCCGCCCCCCTCTGGAGGCCCCGGATAATGCGCCCGTCCTTCCGGTACTGCTCGATGGGCAACCAGAACAGGTCCCTCACCCCGTGGACTGCACAGACACACACACACACACACACACGGAGAGCAGGGCATGGGACGGGGGGGACGGAGGACGGGGTCCGTGTCAAGACCGCAGCGTCTGGAGCGGAGTGTCTCACTCACACAGCTGCACGACCGAGTGCATGGGGCCGACCCCTCCCAGGATGCCTGGCAGCTGGTTCTTCCGGATGTCCGTCAGCCACTCGGTGACGGCGTACTGGATCACTTTGTCCACCCCCAGGAGGCTGCAACGCCACGCAGAGGAGAGAAACCTTGAACTAAGAACACCTCTGCTTTTGTTCCTCGTGAGGGGGACGTAAGACGTGTGCGTCTTCCTACCCGTGTCTGCAGCAGAGCCTCTTGAGCTTCAGCTCAGAGCAGTTCAGCTGGGCCAGGCCGATCAGGATCCCTGCAAACGTTCCCTGAGAAACACCAGAGCAGCACGGAAAGTCGCGTTCAGACACGCACTCCTGCAGAGCCATGCCTCGGAGACGTTCTGCCTCTCACCTGCTCAATGACCACATGTTTGCCGTGGTAGTCCAGCCAGATAGGCACTTCGGAGGTGAAACGGAACTCCCTGAGCCGCAGCAGAGCAGGAGAGACGCCACGTGAAGGACATAAACATGCAGTTTGCGGCCGGCTGAAACGGCTGAGTGAGGCAAAGCGGCGGCACTCTACCGGAAGTAGATCGGCTGGTCGGAGGAGGAGGTGGAGCCGGCGGAGGAGGAGCTCTGCTCGCTGTACGTGGTCTCGACGGAGGCCGACAGGTCGGGCCCCAGACCGGCGGCCAGCTCCGCCTCCTCGCAGGCCTTCTGCGAGGGGTCCGCCTTCGCTGAGAGGGCGGCGACACGGGGAGGGGGGGGGGGGGGGGGGGGTCACACCGGGTCGGACTCAAGAGGAGGCAAGAGGTGCCAGCGGGCCACAGCACGCCGGTCGCTTACCTTCGGTGGCAGGGTCAACGGGCAGGTAGGGGTTCACGAAGGAGGCGAGGTTGCTGAAAAAGTCCTTCAGGAAAAACAGCGCGTCCTGGAGAGAGGAGCAGTGGCAGGTTAGGCGACAGGAGCATTCTCTTGGAGAAATGGCTTACGTGGTGGAACACACGGACTAGAAACGGCTCGTCGTCGATCCGACACACTCCTAGAGCTGCTCCGAACGTGCATCGTGCATCGTGCTACGTTACCTGGTCTATGTTCAGTCTCAGGGGCAGCAGGCTGATCCGCAGACAGCACTCGGGGCCCCCCAGGCCGGACTCCGGAGACACCTGCAGGGCCTTCACCGTCAGCTGCAAACACACAACACGCCGTCACGCGTCCCAGCCGCGCCCCGGGCACGCACGACGACACGTGCGTGTGTGTGGGGGTGTGGGGGGGGGGGGGGGGGGGGGACGGGGCGGCCCGCTCTGGACCCCTCACCATGTTGGAGTGGGCCCTGCGGGGCATGCTCTCGCTGGTGTAGAGGTAGAGGAACTTGTTGATTTGCGAGGAGGCCAGTCGGTCCCGGACCTCCAGCTCCTGGACGATGAACACCTGCCTGGAGATGGGCTGCTCCCCGCCGGGGCCCACCCCGGCCCCGGCCCCGGCCCCGGCCCCGGCCGAGCCCTCCCCGTCCTGCCCCGCTGGCGCCGAGTAGGTCTCGTGCTGGAAGGACACCTGGAGGGCGGAACGGGAGGGTGAAGCTGTGCGTCCACCGGACACTTCAGAGTCAGTTTCAGAGAGCCGAGCTGGAGATCGGTCGGAAAGGAACCGCCACGGGCCGGACGGGGAGACCCAGAGCGCTTGTAAATCTGTGGGAGCCAGTCGCTGGTGGGTTCAGCTCGGCACGAAGGCCGGGGGGAGGGGGGAGGGGGGCGGTCCGGAGGCTATAAATTCCGCCCCGGGAAGCGGCATCGATCGTTTCGGCGGGAGAAATGACAGGCACAGCGAGGTCAAGCCGCGCCATTGGTGTCACCTCAGACGAGGATTCACGGCGGAGGGGGATGAGGGGTCTCTCCTGGACCGAGCTCCCGACTCGCGCGCGCGCACACATGGTCGGACCGGGAATCCGGAGCGGAGCGTGACGGGACTGACCTTGGTGAGCTGGATCTCCATCAGCAGGCTGTGCTGCCGCCCGCTGCCTCCGGCCCAGCGCCACGAGTTCTGGGGACGGGAGGAGGGCACGGAGCGGGACGGGGAGCCCCGGGCCCCGGGGGGGGCGCAGCGGCCTCTGCAGGGGGGGGGGGGCCAGAGGGAGGAGCGGTGAGAAGGGGGGCGGTCGGGGTCAGGGTCAGCCTGTGTGTGTGTGTGTGTGTGTGCGTGTGTGCGTGTGTGTGTGTGTGTGTGTGTGCGCGTGTGTGCGTGCGTGCGTGCCACCTGCTGGCCTGCTGGCCGTGGACGGTCATGGGCTTGCCCCCGAAGTCCCGGCCGCCGTACAGGTGCCACACCACGGAGATCTCCCGCAGCACCACGCGGCTCTGGGGCACCGGGAAGCGGCCGGGCGCCCGCAGCAGGTCCGAGCTGCCCCGGGGCCGCGAGAAGTGGCTGTCCTTCACCCGGACGGGCCCCGCCGACAGCACCGTCACCACCGGCTCGCCGTCCCTGGGCTGCAAGGAGGGGGGGGGGGGCGAGGGGGTCAAGGTCAGGGGGGGGTCAGACTGTGGTGAGAGGGGACGAGGGGGGCAGAGGCACTCACGGGGATGCCCATGCCGGGCGCCTCCAGGATGCAGAAGTCGTCGTTGTCGGTGGAGCCCTCGGAGCCCTGGTCGGACATCAGGTCGGCCTGCGCGTCCGTCGCTGCGGCGACCGGCCCGTCCGGCTCGTCCGCCGCGTCCCCCGGCGGCGGGGCGGCGCCGCCGCCGCCGCCGCCGCGCTTTGGGGCCTCGCCGGGGAACAGGTAGACGGAGACGGGCGAGGCCCTCGGCGCGCCGGGGGAACCTGGACACAGGCGGAGCGCGTGAGGGCCGGGCAGGACGGACGGAGGAGGAGGAGGAGGAGGAGGAGGAGGAGGAGGAGGCGGTACCTGGGTCGGAGCTCTCCTCCCGCTGGCTCCTCTCGGTGTCGATCAGGGCGTCGGCCAGGTCGTACTGGTTGATCTCGGCCGTCTCGGCCGGGGGACACGGCGGCGCGGCGGCGGGCATCTCTGACATCTGAGCGGGGGGACAGAGAGAGAGAGAGAGAGAGAGAGAGAGAGAGAGAGAGAGAGAGAGAGAGAGAGAGAGAGAGCGACAGGCGTGAGGGCCGTCCCGCCGCGCCCTCCGGGTCCCCGCGCCGGGCGTCCGCGGGCCTCACCGGCAGCCTCTGGCCGGCGATCTCGGTGGGCGAGGCGTGGCGCGGCGGCGGGTGCAGGTCGCCCTGGGAGACCAGGTACTGCAGCACGTTGACCAGGGCGGCGCAGGAGTCGGCGCAGGTGTGGACGTGGACCACGTTGTTGGAGCAGCGCAGCTCGAAGAGCGGCTGGGTCTGGACACAGCAGGGCGGGGGGGGGGGGGGGGGGGGAGGCGTCACACAGCGGCAGGGGAGGGAGGGACACACACTGAGCCGAGTCCCAGCCAACGCGTGCATCGACGTGGTTTCCGTTCTAGATATGTTTTGGGGGGGGGGGGGGGGGGGGGGGCGCTTTTTCGCCTTTATTCAGATAGGACAGCCGAAGAGAGACAGGAAGTGGATGGGGAGAGGGAGATGGGGAGGATCGGGAAGTGACCTCAGGCCGGAATCGAACCTGCGTGGCCCGGGTTCCCGCTCCACAGTGCCTTTGAACGACGGGCCAAAGGAGAAGCGCAAACGGGAGGACACGCCCGCGCACTTGAGAAGCGAGAGGAGCCCCGAAGGCCGGCCCCCTCTCCATCGACTCCACTGTTGCGCAAGGGAACCGGCCGATTGGCCGAGGGGGGGGGGGGAGGAGCCGTTTACCCTCGCCCCCGCGATCGGGTTTGGCCCCGAGTCCAAACGAGAAGCGATCCGGGGCTTAAAGCTATCATTACCGAGGAACTTCGTGATGGTGGAACAAATATTTACGAAGACGGAGGGAGGGGGGGGGGGGAGGGGCCTGCGCTCGTTAGTGGTTTCTGCAGGAAACTGGGCTAAATTATAACGTCTCGTTTGCGCGCACATGTCGCTCAGTGCATGGGAGGAAGCACAGGCACGTAAACAGAGGGGGGGGGGGGGGGGGCCCGGCACTCACCAGCTTGCCCGTGCCGCTGCCTTTCCACGTGGTGATGGCCAGCTCCAGGAGGTCGATGTCCAGCACGCACACGTAGTCTGGAAGAGCGGAGGCATTTCAGGGCCTACGGGAAAACCCTGCCGCGCCGGTTAGCCCTCAGGTTTCTCCGACCTTACCTCGCCTCAGGTCCACCGCGTCCGTCTCGCATTTGTCCGAGAGGTAGAGGGCAGAGTCGTCCAGGATGAATCTGAGCGCACAGAGAGAGAGAGAGAGAGAGAGAGAGAGAGAGAGAGAGAGGTAGTCAGGCAGCCGTCACGCCTGCATGGATGGATGCGAGGGGCCGGGCCGCACCTGAGGTGGAAGGTGGCCGTGTCCACGATGATGTTGCTGGACAGGGAGAAGGACTCGGCCGTGAACAGCACCCGCAGCGGCAGGTACAGGGGTCTGGAGGGAGGGGGGGGGGGGGCAGAGAGTGACAGGGTGAGTGGACGGAGGCGGAGGGCCTGGCCTGGGAGGGGAGGGGAGGGGGGTGGGGGGGGTGGGACGTACCGGTAGTCCACGGCGCAGGTGGCCAGGTGCGTGTGCAGGACGGTGATGACGGCCGGCGCCGTGTACCCCAGGATGGGGTCGTCGACGACGTCCAGGAAGTCCACCAGCTGCAAGAGGCGGGCCAGGCGTCAGGAGGGGAGGGAGGGGGAGGGGGGGGGGGGGGAGTGCAGAGCAGAGCTGGGAGACCCTGCAGTTTTTGGACGGAAACATCCTCGCAGGACTCGTCCAATTCATCCTTTTTTCCCCTCCCCCATTCACAAATTTTTCCATCCAATTTGGCAAATAAGGCGTACGTAAAACGAAGAGGGGAAAACGGCCGAGGACAAATAAGTGAATGGTAAATCTAGCCCGGGGGCCGGCTGTCACCGCGTCCAGGAAAACGTTTCCCGAGGTTTCGTTCCATTCATGAACCTGACGAGGAAACTCCGAGATGGAGGGGAGGGGAGGGGGGGGGGAGGGGCGGCTCTCACCTGCTCGTGCCAGCTGTGACTGCTCTGGGCCATGTAATGCCGCATGGTGGCACCCTGAAGCCGGAGGGCCACCAGGAACTCCTGGATGTGGGGGGGGGGGGGGGGGGGGGGGGGGGGGGGGGGGGGCAGAGAGGAGCGGGGTTCAGTTTGTGGCGGGCGGCTCCGAGGCCGGGCGCCGGGAGCGGGCGCTCACCTTGACGCCGCGCTGCGGGTCCAGCGTGATCTGGATGGCGGTGGACAGCATCTGGCCGTCGGCCTCGCGCTCGCCCGCGCCGCTCACGCCCGCCTCCGTGGGGTAGATGGTGGGGTCCAGGTGCCGGGGGGGGCCGAAGCCGGGCATCTCCAGCCGCTGCGGGACGGGGCTGTCTTTCACCACGGCTGCGGCCGGAGCAGAGGACGTTTGACGAGGCGCTACGTCAATGCCGAGTCATGCAGGAAAAAAACAGGTTACGAGAGAGAGTGCGCACCTCGATGGTAGAGCTCCACCCGCTTGCTCTCCAGACACAGGAAGTTGAGGTTGGGGTCGTTCTGGTGCTGTGCCACGCTGAATATCTTCCCGCCTTCCAAGTCCAGCACGATTTCGCCGTGACTCTGGTCCTCCTGAGTCCACACGGGGAGACAGGAAGGCTTCAGGAACACGCTGTAGCAGCTAGCTTCCACGGGCTCCCACTCACTCTCTCACTCCCTCTCTCACTCACTCTCTCACTCACTCACTCACTCTCACATTAACGGCTCCCACGGGCTCCCACTCACTCTCTCACTCCCTCTCTCACTCACTCTCTCACTCTCACATTAACGGCTCCCACGGGCTCCCACTCACTCTCTCACTCCCTCTCTCACTCTCTCGCTCACTCTCTGTCTCTCACTCTCTCTCACTCACTCACTCTCTCACTCACTCACTCTCTCACTCACTCACTCACTCTCACATTAACGGCTCCCACGGGCTCCCACTCACTCTCTCACTCCCTCTCTCACTCTCTCGCTCACTCTGTCTCTCACTGTCTCTCACTCACTCTCTCACTCTCACATTAACGGCTTCCACGGGCTCCCACTCACTCTCTCACTCCCTCTCTCACTCTCTCGCTCACTCTCTCACTCACTCTCACTCTCTCTCTCTCACTCTCTCTCACTCACACACTCACACAGTAGCTATCATACTCATACTTAATGACTGTGTTTTTTGCCCTGGTTGAGCGCATCCCGACTAAAGACAATTCTAGATCCTCCAATATTTATGGCTCTCAAGTCAGGCGTGCTCTGCCCCTGGACGTCCAGCCTCCCCGGCCCCCCGTCTGATTGAATTTAGGCCGGTGCGACGGCGCGCTCGCATGGCGCACCTTCCTGTCCGTCCTGGCCTGGAGGCGGCCTCTGCCGATGACCACGGTGAGGGAGAGGAGGCTGAGGCTGTGGCTGGGGCGGGAGGCCGCCTGCGGGGCCCTCCCGGCGGACTCACTGGCCAGGTAGAAGTGAGGCTCGTCCTCCTCGGAGTCGGAGTCTGCGGCGGCGAGGGGAAGCACAGAGACGCGTTAGCCCCGCTCACGCCGCCCGCCCGCCCGACCGTCCTCGTTCCGAGCACGCCGGCGGCCTCTCACCCAGTCTGAAGGCGGACTTGCACAGCTGGAACTCGTCGCGCTGCTGCCGGCGGCTGTGGTCGGGGCTGCGGGCGGACGGGGGCGGGGGCTCCCACATCAGCAGGTCGTTATTGATCCTCGGGGACAAACGGGCGGGGGGGAGGGGAAAGTCAACACGGAGGCGGACAGCCCGACAAGTCAGCCATGTTGGAGGGGCAATCGATGGCGTTCCGTGACGCGCCGCCTACCTGTTGTAGACGCTCTGGAAGGCTTGCTTGCTGGGCAGCAGGATGTAAGCCAGCGGCAGGCTGATGTCCACGGCACACTGGCACTGGGCCACGCACTGCGCCTGGAACTGGCCCATCTCCTGCGGGTCGGCCGGAATCACCATCTGAACACAGAGGGGGGGGGGGGGAGGGGCAGCGGGCGGGAGTGAGGCGCGTGTGCCGGACCGGAGTGGGTCGCTGGTGAACGTCACCCGTCACCCACCTCCTCGGTCTCGAACATGGTGCGGTTGGAGGAGAACGGAGAGCTGGTTTTGTCGTTGAGTTCACAGTGACTTTCGAAGAAGGCGGCCCCGAGATCCCTGATGAGGCCCAGGTTCATCCCATCCAGACCTGCTGCTGGGCCCTGAGCGTCCCCCCCACGCACGCGCACCGATATCCTGCTCTCGCACACGCACACGCACACGCACGCACGCACACACGCACGCAGCAAGCTGGTCACCCTCACTGGGGGGGGCAAGGATGGCTTCAATTACAATTAAGGGCATGTCATCGTCTCCACACCACTGACCTGGGCAGAGAGTCGTGCTTCTTCTTCACTCTGATACAGGGGAAAGAGCCGCCCTCCCAGCCCTCATAGGACCCTGGGGGCACACAGCACATCCACGTGAACAAGCGGAGCCGGCTACTGGGGCGGACCTGCTCACCCTGAGCGCGCTCCCACCGTGCAGGTCAGTGAAGGAGGCCTCCAGCAGCTGGGTGAGGCAGGGGGCCCAGGGCTGGCCCGGGCCCGCCTGCTCGCTCTGGAGGTCCGGGGCCTCCTGGTGCTTCAGCTCCAGCTCCGTCAGCTCCAGCACCAGGGTCTCCTCCCGCACCGCCCTCTGGGCGGCAGGCCGGCGCTTGGGCGGCGGGCGCAGGTCCGGGATGGGGAAGCGGAGCCGGAGGACGGCGTGGGGAGAGAGGAGGGTGAAGGAGGAGTAGAGCTCGCTGCTCTGGGTCTGCAGGAGGAAGAGGCGGGGAGGGTGGTCAGGGATGGGATGAGCGGGCCTGACTCGCCTCCGGTTTGCGTCAGCATAAACGCCAGCCCTCAGACAAGCACAGGACTAACATGTCAACCTTCTTCCAAAACGCTTCGGCTATTTCTGGCTTCCTCGGGTTAGAAATCCACGACTCCGCGTGACCAAAACCGGACGACTCGAGCCCTTTTCCCGCTCGCTCCCATGAACAAGCCTGGCTCGCGTGAACGCGTGGCGTCGATCCATTGCTCGTCTGAGTGACGCGTGGCTGCACCTGCATGAGCGTGGGTCCGCTGCTCTGGCTGGGACAGTGGCTGAAGGCCCTGCTCAGGCTGCCCAGGCGACCGAGGGCGTCCAGGTCCAGCTCCGCACTCAGCTCGGCCAGCTCCACCCGCACCACGCTGTCCCTGCGCAGCACCCGCTGCTTCCCCTGCCACCACACACACACACACACACACACACACGCGCACACACGCACACACACACACAGGTCAACCGTATTTCACACGTTTTTCTCTGACAAGAAGATGATGAACCAGGAAGTCTTTATCGAACGGATATCTCGAATGAAACTCCTTGTGCGGATTGAAAATCAGATTAGCCGATAGTGGCCTTTGGCAAACACCGGTTCCAGCCGTTTCCAGCCATTTCCAGCTCCGGGTTATTCAGTCTGCTCATGACAGGATTCTGGCTTCAACCAGAATCACAATAGGAATCGGGCCGCCGTGCTTTTAGGGAACGCACACCCCTAGTCCTAGCTTTATTTGGAACGGGAATTTGGAAAAGCTATTTGCAACACGGATGGAACGAAACTCATGTCACCCAACTTCCTCGTCTGCTCTCCTGTTTTCTCCAATGGCTCTGTCAATATGTCAAACACAACCCGATGGCAACCCGCTCACTGAGAAATGGCTCACCACCCACCCCTCATTTACTTGCCGACTTATTTTCTTCTCTAATCCCTCCCTCCTCTTTTCACTTATTCTGGTTTTGTTATGTTGTTGGTCGATGTCCAAGCGAAGGGTGAAAGCGCGTACCCTGCGCAGGTGTCTTTCGGTGAGGCTGTAGTGTAGCTGGGCACAAGGTCTGGCTGCAGCTCCCACTGTGAACATCCCAGCTTTCTGAAACTGGAGCAACTGCAAAGACACACGCACGCACACGCACAGAGTGTTCTCTCAGCTCGTCCTCGTGAGCGGCTGGAGACTCAGAGAGTCTCAGTTGAAGTGATACACCAAAGCAATGCCATCCCAGTGCCAACGCGGCCTCCTACCTCGCTGTACTGAGGCTTCCCGTCCTCCCAGAGGCACTCCAACAGCTCCAGTCTGCTGAAGGAGAGGTCAGAGGTCACGGCCCGGCTGTGGCGTCTCCCGCTCCGCATCTCGCAGGCGACCTGCACCGCGGCACCCGTCACTCTGGCGGAGAGAGAGGGGAGGGGGAGGGGAGGAGGGGGGCGGTTAGGGGCAGAAAGCTCCAAGGTCTCAAGCAGGGCGACGCGGGAGCGTCTCGCTACCCTACCTGAGGTGGGAGTGCGGGCAGGCCTTGGCGAAGCCGGCCCGCAGGTGCTGGAAGTCTCTGCCGCTGAACATGCTGTCCTTGAAGAAGGCCAGCTCCCGGAAGAACACCTGGGACGCCTGGGCCAGCGGCGCGGCGCCGTCGGGCCCGGCCGGGGGGTCCTCCTGCAGCAGGGTGAGGGTGAGGCCGCCGATGCTGAGCCGCAGCAGGGCGTCGGGCTTCAGCTGCTCGGCCTGGCCGCTGTGGGAGCGCCCTGCCCGGAGGAGCGACGACAGTTCAGACGGCTTTTACAGGCACGCAGCAGCGGGCACAGAACATGGGACACTTTGGAACTCGTCTTCCTGAGCCTGGTCTGAGGCGCTGCTGTGGTCTCACCTCTGGTCCGGGCGCCGGCCTGGGGTAGACTGGACAGACAGCCGGCGACAGGATACCTCCTGGAGCAGTTCACCATGCCCTGGCAGGGCACACGCACGTGGGGGTTTAGCAACTGACAGTACCAGCGCCGTCTTGTCCAATAACACCAAAATGCTTACTATACTACACACACACACACACACACACACACACACGCACACAGACAGACAGACAGACAGACAGGGGGCGTACCTGCGCAGACAGTGCGGCGGGTTGTGTGAAGCTGGACAGACTGTGCGTGGAGGACTCCATGTCACTGTCCGACAGTTCGCTGCCTGAGCGCATGGATGTCACGCTACTGCTCATCCCGGCAGGACCCATGGAGTAAAACATCTCTGCAGGCACCAGGGGACACACACACACACACACACACACACATATATAGACGGTGGTTAATCAGATGCCGCAGTGAACAAAGCTACTCAAGAGGCCAAGGAAAGGAGCAGCAGGGGCGTTTATGGGAGGGAGGGAGCTGGAGGGAGGCCTGCCATTCCCCTCACTGTGGCTTTCCGTACAGGGACACAGCCAACTGTAGCGTAATGCTGCCCCGGTGTGCGACTCCAGAGAAGGTGCAGGCGCCCTGCGGGTTACAAATACGGGGGAGTGCAGCACGACCTCCAGCCGTCCGACGCGTGCCTTTCATCTCATCTCTCGGCGCGCCGCAGCTGCATCTCGGACAGACGAGCTGCGGAGCGCGCATGCATACCTCCGTTCTCCAGGGTGGTGACGTAGGGCTCCAGGTCGGCCTCGGCATCCCACTCCCTGTCTCTGGGACTGGAGCCCAGCTGCTTGCTGAGATCCTCTTCAATCATACGCAGGTCGTCCGAGTCCAGCGGGCGGCTGTGCACTCCGCCACACTTGCCCTCCGGCTCTGGAGGAGAGATGGAGGGAGGGGGGGGGGGGACGGCTTCATGAGCGCGTGAGAACTCACATTTATGAGGCATTTACGGACGTCCATGCCCTTAATCTCCAGCTGTGAAGACTTTATTCTGTGTGCCCGGGTGCATCCACTCACTCACAGTCCCCCAACCTTCACAGACTCTTACATCAGGGATGGCTAAAGCCTGCGGGTACCTGATTATCCTCCAGTTCTTGGACACAGAGGAAAGACTTAAATAGGTAACAAATGTCTGGTTTTACTAGGAGAATGCTTGCCTGAACTGAGGTCATACATAGACTCATACATAGATCAACTCAATGGTTTAAGAGACGAGGAGTTGGTATGGTATACAGCGATGTCACTCTGGTATGACTGTACTCTGACTATTACTGACCTATTATGTGCTGTGTGGTGACTAGACATGTCGTACTGGGAGGATCGGAGCGTCACAATAGGAGCTGGGAGGGACAGAGGCGGTAGGGAAGGTTGACAGGTCGGACGGGCGGGCCCCCGGAGGGCCCGAACATACCCACGTCGATGCATAGCGCCGCCAGCAGGTCCGTCAGGTGCGTGATCTGGTCTGGACACAGCAGCATGTGCACACAGCCCACCTTCCCGTCCAACTCCAACTGATGGACAGACGCACACACGGGCCACAAGGAGACATCAGCTGATCAGCCGCTTTCACATGGCCCCCAGGATGCTACACACACACAGACACACACACACACACACACACAGACACGCACAGACAGACACAGAGACAAACACACACACACACAGACACAGACACAGAGAGACACACACAGACACAGACACAGACAGAGACACAGAGAGACACACACAGACACAGACACAGAGAGACACACAGACACAGACAGAGACACAGAGAGACACACACAGACACAGACAGAGACACAGAGAGACACACACAGAGACACAGAGAGACACACACAGACACAGACACAGAGAGACACACAGACACAGACAGAGACACAGAGAGACACACACAGACACAGACAGAGACACAGAGAGACACACACAGACACAGACAGAGACACACACAGACACAGAGAGACACACACAGACACAGACACAGACAGAGACACAGAGAGACACACACAGACACAGACAGACACACACACAGACACACACACACACACACAGACAGAGACAAACACACACACAGACAGAGACAAACACACACACAGACACACACACACACACACACACACACACACACACACACAGACCTTTGGTCCAGGCAGCATGTCGTTCTGTTTGATTTTGACTGTGGTCTCAATGAAACCAGAGCAGTTTCCTATGAGCAGCGGCTGGGACGGAGGACAGGGAGGGGATTTGGGGTGCTTTGCCTCCTCCGCCTCTTCTTCCTCATCTTCGTCTTCTTCCTCATCATCGTCGTCGTCTTCTCCTCCTTCTTCCTCCTCCTCCTCCTCCTCCTCCTCTTCTCCTCCGCTTGCTGCAGCCGACTCTGGGCGTTCCTCCTCAGGAGGAACCTGAGCGACGTAAAAGCGTAAAAGCGGTTATGGACAAAATCGACGTGTCCCATACTGTAGGTCTGCATCAGCAGCTGCATTTCCAAACATCTCCTTTCTCCACAATGAGAAATTTGCTTGTTACAAATGTAACTGTTCACATCTAAATCATCAGAACAACTCCAAACACTTCAATAACTTCACATCGGCGCATCCTTTTTTGCAGAATATTGCAAAAATATTTGTTTTCAGCCTGCAATCTCACAGGGACCTCGCAGTAAGCGGGTGACTAATGAAGTTACACATAAAAAAACAAGCGCATGGAGTCCAAAGCCAGAGGAGGAGAAACGGGAAAGACCTGGACGGTGCCCGTGCTGTCGTAGAACAGCTGAACCACGTTGAGCTGCAGGATCTTGTGCAGGAAGGCGGGGGGCTGGTGGATGTCCACAGGCGTGGCCGTCTGGCTGGCCGGATCTCGCACCGCCTCGTCGAAGTACTCCAGCCTGGAGCAAGCACACGGGCGAGGGGTGAGGAGCGGGGAGGAAGCAGCCGCTGCCGCCGCTGCTCCGGCATCACTGACCAGCTGACCGGCACAGGTGTCACGCCGCCGAGCGGAGGCCTCGAGGCCTTCCGATCAGCTGCTCTGTCAAAGATCAAGCTTTGGCTGCAACGGGGAGGGGGGGGGGGGGGGGGCTCCTGGCCAATGACCCCAGGTCCACGCTGGATGAACCACGATAACAGGGCAACAACTGATAACAGAGCCCCCGACGGCCCACTAGGACCAGCGTCCGATCACTACGATCGCTGCGCCGGTCACTGTTTGGATGCCAGCTCACGGCAACTTCCTCAAGAGCCGAACTAGCAAAAGCATCAAAGTCGAGGTCAGGCCGACGTGGCGCGCGGAGGACGCCCTCTAAGGCGTCGACCCCCCCGACACCTTCTGCGGGACAGTGCGGGGCCAAGGAGCGCGTCTCCACAACCCGTCCTTATCTCTTAGGCCTTCACGACTGCGGCCCATCGATAAGAGGAGCACTCAGTCGCACGCGCACACCGACAGAGGGGGCCCGCAGAACGGCATCAGCCCCGTGGATGTTTCTCGTACGGCGCGGGCGGAGAGGCGTCCAATGAGACAGGCGCGAGGTGCGACTTCGTGGACGGGGCGAGCGGAGAGAGCGTCCGGAGCGGGACCTGCTCTCGGGGCGGCGGACCTGCAGATGCGGCGTTTCCGAATGCGCCGTGACAGTGGCATTTGACGTGGAAGCTCAAGATGCCTGAAGCGCTGCTCTTCATGCAAGTGGCGCGTGTTTGCTCTTGAGGAAGAACAAACTGACTGCGGGCCATGCATTCGCGGAGGATGTGCACAGTTCAACGAAAACACCGTCCCGTGGACATCGAATCGCATGGAGGCGGGTCACGGAGGAAAAGGGGCAAACGTCCCGTGCGGAACCTACCGTTTGATGTGCACCTCTAAGGCAATGCCCGTTTCCAGGTCCAGGGGCTGGTGCTCGATGCGAACAATAGTGTCTATGAAGGTGACTTTGATGCGACGGAGGACTGCAAACACAGGGGAGATGAGACACGCACAGACTGTGGTTAGCGCCGATCCGTGGCCTCACCTCTTCCTGTTTGTGTCGAGTGGAGATGCTCCACATTCTGCGCTACATTGCAGTCTCAGCTCGGCCGTGTGCTCTTCACGAGGCTGTCACTCACCCGTCTCGATGGTCTGTGCAAACATCTCCAGCCCCTCCAGCTGGGCAGGCGGCTCCTCGGACGCCTCTGGGGGGTCCTTCAGGCACTCCTGGGCCAGCTGCATGCTGGAGGTCATGCTCGATGACCAGCCCTGGGAGTCCCAGCCGCCAGCTGAGGGCAAACAACACCACGTTCAGTGATTTCAGGACACCCGTGCAAACGTCGTACTGCCGATGACTCGGGGTCGGGCCTGCCCTGGCAACATTCACCTCGTCCACCCACTGTCACGAACACACTGTGACTTCATCTGTGACAGGGACTCCTGACTCTGCCCAAGAGCTGACTGTCATAAGCTGTTGGATAAGCGGCGTTTAGGGTTCTGAAGTTTGGATCGCGGTCACGCTGAGGGGCTTTCTGTGTGGAGTCTGCACGTTCTCCCTGTTTGTGTGGGGGTTTTTTCCCCCGGTTCTTCAGCTTCCTCTCACAGTCCCAATGCGCCATGTCTAGCTCTACTCGAGACTCTGTAGGACCGAACAGCCCATCAGTGTGAGTGTGAATATTGTGTTCATGTCCTGTGGTGGACTGGAGACCTGTTCATCCCCTGCATTCATCCTGTATGTACTCGAGTTAGACACCAGCAGATCCCCGCAGGGCTGGTTAGCTCTAAGACAGGTAAGATCATAGATGGATGTGGATGGACCAAGTGCACTTTACAATACTGGTGATTTAGGCCAAGCCTGCTTAAACTGAGACACTGTGGATGAGGACCAGGAGCAAGGGGTCGCGCGTTTGTGTCAGATCTTAGGCGGTGAGGTTGCGGTTCAGTCAACTTACAGGTCCGGTACTTGGGTCGACATGTTATCTGGAGACCAGTGACTTCTAGGGTGCAGTGGTCAGTCAGCAGAGCCTGCCAGGGGATGGTCACGGCTATGCTGCTCACGAAGCCATCCACTATCTCCAGGGGAGCTCCCAGAGACTCCAGCAGCTCGTTGACCGCCTGCAACACACGGCGAGAGAGAGAGAGTGGAAGAGGTGCCTGCGTTAGAGTCTAAAAACACTGGTCGTAAACCTAGATGAGGCAACTCGGCGGGGGTGGGGGCGGTGGGGCTGTTTAGACGTCGGGGGGGGGGGATACAGTTCATCTTCGGGGGTGACGATCCGTTCCTCATCCGTGCAGTTCCTCGAAGAAACGCGAGCTAGGCTAGGAGCATGACGTTGGAGATTGTTGTTGAACTCCAGTGCAGTTGCGAAACACGCTCAGGGGTGCACGAGTTCGTCCCAACACACACACACACGCACACAAGGTGTCTAGTGCTGGACGTCCAGCTGCATCCCCTTTCCCCATAAACTCACCCACACATCGAGGTTGATCTCCTTGATGACACCGCTGCCGTTGTACAGGTCCAAGCCCAGCTGGTCCAGGCTCAGTCGCTCCTGCAGAAAGTGACCGAGGTAGTGCTGTAAGAGGTACCGACAGGCCCGCTTCTTGATTGAGCCCGACCAGGGGAAAAGCCAGCGAGACATAGGGCCAGAGAGAGCGGGGAGAGGGTGCGAAGAGGTGGCAGAGGAGAACCAGTGCGAAGACAGTCCTCTGGCAACTGCATAACAGACCAGCGCAAGTGCGAAACACACAGACAAGGAATGAGCCGCAGCTAGCTACTGGGGGCTAAGGAAGGGGTAGACCGTAACTCCAGCTCTCCCAACGGATTGACACAAAAAAACTCGAAAATCCTTTGTGTCAGGAGCGACGAGACTTCCCCGTTACTTCACGACACGTTAGTCCAACTGTCCGTGGCTGCGTCGGCTCATGTTTTCGCTGCGTTCGTGTCGAAGTAGAGCGACAGGTCCCGTTTGAGCGTCTCTCTTGTTTCGGGGTTGTTTATTGTTATCATACGCCAACTGATGGTATGGTGGACGTACGTGCGTCACACGTCACCGTGACGGAAGAGCGTAGACCCGGAAATCAAAGAAAGGACGCCGACTAGAAGCCATCTTTGTAAGGTCAATGAAAAAAAACCAACGGCAGTGGCATTTTACACAATTGCTAGTTATTAATTAGCAAAATATATTACATGACTGCGTCTTTAACCATAGTTAGGGGGCTAATTTATACATTTCCTTTGAGCTTGCTTTGGTGACAGTACATATCCGAAAAACTAACCCTCAACCTCAAACTGAAGCAATATGGAATTTAGATAATGTCAGTCTAGCCAAGTATCTCTCTCCACACTTCAGCGTCTGCCACAGGCCATCAGACTCAACATGACACCTCCACCCCAATTGTTGTCACTCTACTGCCCACTCTGTTGCACTTCCACAGAGCACTTTACTGTTGCTTTGTCACATATGCTGTTTAAAGGGAAATCAGTAAATCTCTTATCTTCCAACAATGTGTCAAAGCCTATTGAACCTTGAAGTACATTGCTGGGTAACCATAGCAATGCAGGACAAAAAACATGTCGCTTCCTACCTGTGAAACTCCATATCTCCATTACTCTTCATTTAATTGTAGCTTTGTTAATCTTTTTGATGGTTCTTCAAACTGCACGTCTTGGTGTGCTTTACCATCATTCTCATGAAGGCAGTTTATTTTGGCTAATTTTCAGAACATCAGTAATGTTCTGCATGTATTGGCATGTGCCATGAAAGCTGGTTGGGATCTCTTGAATAAACCGAGCTCGAGACCGAATTGCCCTGCTCACTTTGTTCAAACTGTGGCTGGAGTGAAACATCAGATGTGTAACAAAATATTTTTATTGTTAAACATAATCAAACAAATCACTGTTAACATGAGATAAACTACCAGTCATTTGTCTCAACTCCCCTGAAAACAGTTATTTTGTACAAATGACCAAATACTTAGGTTACAGTGTGAACCAAAATTGCCATTAACTCCATGAACAGTTGACATTTGGCTGTTAGAACAATAGTGTACTCCGTCAACTTTAACTACATTATTTCCAATACAAGAGAAGGCCAAGAAAAAGGATAAAAGCAAACGTCATAAATAAAAAATTACTGTTGACTTTTATTTCAACTCCTTATTTGATGAATGCGACATCTGGGATCTTGCCTTCCGTCTGGAAGAGAGAAGAAAATGCGTGTTAGGGCCGTGCCATAAAAACTCATCTCACTTTCATGGAAATGCAAAACCGACTCCTGGTACCTTCAACTGAGTAAAAATCTGTGCCGCTCTATTGAAGTCCCACTCGTTGTCTTGCAGACACCTGTGCAAGAACAAGCGGTCGCATTACTCATCGTCCAATGAAGCGATTTGACCTGGTCATGAATCTGCTGATAACGGCTCGAAACCAGGACTGACTTTTGGGACCATTCCAGGTTCATGCCCGACTTCTGCGAGAAGGCGGTGAGCATCTCCTGCTGCGGTGCCGTGAGGGTGGGCACCGGGCTGGAGGACGGGGTCGGGGCTGGCGCGACGAAGGCCCTGCGGATCTCCTCCGTTGTGGCCATCCGGATGAAGATTTGGTCGTTCACGATGCACAGACTGCGGCACAGGAGGGGCCGCGTGGTCAGATTGGGAGGCGACGACGGGCGGGTGGCCGCACCAACTTCTAACCGAGACCTCGCGAGCACGGGACTGCACGCTAAGCAGGGGGGGGGGGGGGGGGGAGAGACGGCTCCTCTCATCCAGGAGGCTGCTTCGGTTCGGAACCAGAGGGGCTTCAAATGAAGTCAGGCACTCATAACGGCCATGCTAACTTCACGCAGGGTAAATCCTGGTCCTGTCGAGAATCTAAATGACTCACAACTCCTTGAACTTCAACAGGTGAATTGAAGCTAGTCGTCCACATAGAAACAATCGATCTGGGCCATGCGGAAGCTCGGAGGTTAGTGCCATTAAAATACTACTAAACTGCTTTGCCCTTTCCTGTGGTTATTACACAAGTGAAGTCCGGATGACAAGGCCGTCTGCCCTTGTGCTGGCTTCAGCCCCCCCTCGGCATCCATCATAGACCGCCTCTCCACCTCGTCAGGGATACAAGGGCTGGTACCATCACGTCACTCACCCCGTGCTTCCTGCTGGGACCGTGATGAACACCCGGGAGAACGCCATGGTGGACTCTCTGGATTTCCCATCGACCGCGACTGGAAAAACAAACACACGCGCACAGCGGAGAAGACATGAGTGAGGAGCCCAAGCGCCTGGATGCGGGGCAACGTTGGCGTCAGGGCGACCGGACATCCCCACCTTCCTTGAAGACTCCGCTCACTGTGAACGACAGCAGCGTGTTCTGGAAACGGAGAGCGGTTTGGCAGGGTCAGTACAGACTGTGCCCGGGGGGGGGGGGGGGGGGGGGGGGGGGGGGGGGGGGGGGGCAGGGGGAAGGGGGGAACCGACACTCACGGTGTACGTGTTGACGTCGACCGTGAAGGAGGCGATGTCGTGCTGGGTTTTGGGCAACTCGTTGAGAAACGCCACCACGTTCAGCCGCGTGTGCTTCAGGAGCCGGAACCGGATCGCTGGAGGAGAGGAGGAGGAGAGGGGAAGGGGGGGGGGGGGTCAGCGTCGCCCCCACGGGGTCGGCCTCGACCCGCCCCGGACGGCTCGACGGGCTGACGGTGAACTCACTGGAGTCTTTGATCCTCTTCAGGTTTCGAGTGTCTTTGTGATACTCGCCCAGGCTGCTCCTGAAAGCGGAGGAGGAGATGGGTGAGTGACGGGGAGGCGCGGGGGTAAGACCAGCGCCCGCACACGCTGCTGCTGCCGCCGCCGCGTCTCCTCACCTGGAGGGGTTCTGGCCCGAGTAGGGCGTCGTGAGGGACAACGACGCCCCGTCGTGGTAAGCATCCAGGAGGGGCTGCCTGTCCCCGGAGTCATATATGCTGTAGTACCTGCAACGCAGTCAACACTTTGAGTCCGCGCGGCCGACCGCGCGTGCGGAGCGGACGGCGAAGTTGCACACTCACTGCTGCAGGAAGCGAAGGATCAAGGCCTTGATTTCGTCGGAGCCAAAGCAGCTGCCCTGCACAGCGGAATGGGGAAAAGGGTGTCAGGTTCACGGAGGGGGGATTCACACTGTGTATCGGTCCACTTGCACTGAAGGCGTCATGCCGGTGTTGATCTGAATCAAGCGTCTAGAGCGAGAGGCAAGACGGGTCACCTTGCAGGGCGGGATGGTGGTGGGCGATTCAACGTCAAATCCGATGGGTGGAGGGAGGTCGAAGCCATCCTGGGGGGACAAAGTTTCGGCATCAAAACGCCGACATGGACTGCTTGTGGCCGAGGAAGGACCAAAAGGCACGGAGCCCGTGCTCTTCCTCCTGCGGACTTACCAGTTTCAGTAGCCGGGGAAACCTCTGCCGCACGGCGCTGGTACAGACAAACAAAATAAAAATGGAGAGCAGGCACGTTATCATCACGGACACCTCACGGCCAGCGCCACGACTACAGGGGGCTGGGCGGCTACTTGCAAGAGCCTCGTCCGTAACAAGTCTTATGGCACAACGGACTGCGTTGGACGTTTTAAACGGGAGGAAACCTGGCCACCGTATGCTACCGCGTCAACGTCAACCCCCCCCCCGCACAGCTTCAAGCCACGCCTCCGGACATCCCCCCCCCCCACCCTTCAGTGTACTCACCCGCAGGTATACTCACCCTCTTCCCCAGTACGGAGACACACACAGGTCTGACATGGGGGAAGCAACGTAAAACGTACTGTTCCACAAACACACACACACACACACACACACACACACACACACACACAAACGTGTAA